>CM072236.1:50639044-50641544 GCA_036851935.1 Coregonus suidteri
ACTGCTAGTCTTCAACAGCACAATGCCAAAGGTAGAGCCCAGATTGACTGCTAGTCTTCAACAGCACCATGCCATAGGTAGAGCCCAGATTGACTGCTAGTCTTCAACAGCACCATGCCAAAGGTAGAGCCCAGATTGACTGCTAGTCTTCAACAGCACCATGCCAAAGGTAGAGCCCAGATTGACTGCTAGTCTTCAACAGCACCATGCCATAGGTAGAGCCCAGATTGACTGCTAGTCTTCAACAGCACCATGCCAAAGGTAGAGCCCAGATTGACTGCTAGTCTTCAACAGCACCATGCCAAAGGTAGAGCCCAGATTGACTGCTAGTCTTCAACAGCACCATGCCAAAGGTAGAGCCCAGATTGACTGCTAGTCTTCAACAGCACCATGCCATAGGTAGAGCCCAGATTGACTGCTAGTCTTCAACAGCACCATGCCAAAGGTAGAGCCCAGATTGACTGCTAGTCTTCAACAGCACCATGCCATAGGTAGAGCCCAGATTGACTGCTAGTCTTCAACAGCACCATGCCAAAGGTAGAGCCCAGATTGACTGCTAGTCTTCAACAGCACCATGCCAAAGGTAGAGCCCAGATTGACTGCTAGTCTTCAACAGCACCATGCCAAAGGTAGAGCCCAGATTGACTGCTAGTCTTCAACAGCACCATGCCATAGGTAGAGCCCAGATTGACTGCTAGTCTTCAACAGCACCATGCCAAAGGTAGAGCCCAGATTGACTGCTAGTCTTCAACAGCACCATGCCAAAGGTAGAGCCCAGATTGACTGCTAGTCTTCAACAGCACCATGCCAAAGGTAGAGCCCAGATTGACTGCTAGTCTTCAACAGCACCATGCCAAAGGTAGAGCCCAGATTGACTGCTAGTTTTCAACAGCACCATGCCATAGGTAGAGCCCTGATTGACTGCTAGTCTTCAACAGCACCATGCCAAAGGTAGAGCCCAGATTGACTGCTAGTCTTCAACAGCACCATGCCAAAGGTAGAGCCCAGATTGACTGCTAGTCTTCAACAGCACCATGCCATAGGTAGAGCCCAGATTGACTGCTAGTCTTCAACAGCACCATGCCAAAGGTAGAGCCCAGATTGATACATGACAATTCAAATTCAATTCAAAGGGGCTTAATTTGCATAAGGAAACATTTTAACATTGCTAAAGCAAGTGAAATAAACAATCAGAAATTAACAGTAAACATTACACCATTTTTTCAAAATAATCCTATTACTATGTATTGTCATGTGGTATTTAAAATGGTGTATCACTGTCAGTAAGCCTTTACCTGCCAAAACAAGAGGACCACAATGGAAATAAGTTGTGTCATCCTGGAGGATTTTAAATGCAGTGTATCCACATGTGCAATTGGGTTTTTAAATTGTTAAAATGAATGAAATCAAACTCTAGTCATGGAATAGCTACTTGACTCCGTCATTTGGATACTGATTCAGAACCATTGACTTAAAAACAAATACCACACTTTCTCTCTCTCTCTCTCTCTTTCTCTCTCTCTCTCTCTCTCTCTCTCTCTCTCTCTCTCTCTCTCTCTCTCTCTCTCTCTGTCTCTCTCTCTCCCTCTATCTCTCTCTCCCCCCCCACCCCCCTCTCTCTCTCTCTCTCCCTCCCCCTTCCCTCCCACCCACTCTCTCAGAAGCAGGAGCGTTGTACGGTGGTCTCGTCCTCTGAGATGACCTGTGTGACCCCGAGTGTGACCCCTGACTCCAAGGTCACGGGGGTGTGGTTTGAGCTGGACAACGTTAAGGTGGCGTTTGAGAGCGTCACGGGGAAGGCGTTCTCTTACTACCCCAACCCTGAGCTGTACGCTCTGAACAGAGACGACCCGGACACACCCTACCACTTCAAACCCGGAGGGGTCATCGCTGTGGAGGTGAGATACAATACCGCTGCTTCTCTGACTCCCACAGTAACCTGTTAGGGGTCAATCCTAAAGATTATTTTTTATAAAATACTGTATTTTTTGTCAGGTGGTCGTTTTAAATAAGAATATGTTGTTAATTGACAGACTTGTATAAAATACAATCAAATAGCGTGATGACTGACTAAACTGGGTAGGTATTGGTCCAGCCGAGGACCTTTGACCTCTGATGACTAATGGATGGATGTCTGTCTCTCTTCCAGGGTAAGGACCTGACGCGTGCCATGACCCGAGGGGAGGTGGTGGCCAGGTTGGGTGACCAGGAGTGTGAGGTCAAAACTCTGGACAGTACTCACCTGTACTGTGAACCACCTGAGAAACAGCCAGACAGTCTGGAGAGCAACGAACTGCCCAGCCTAAGGGTTTGTACACACACACACACACCGGGTCAGTACTGTATTGTGTTCTAGAGCTGCCAAGCCTTTGGGTTGGTATCTCCTAATAGTGTTGCAGTACTCGAGTCCACTTGAGGTTTAGTGACTTGACTACATCACTGCTTCCTACAGCATAGTTATTCTAGAGCACTGTTTCTCAACCGTCTCCACACCAGGAAC
>CM072236.1:50646544-50686544 GCA_036851935.1 Coregonus suidteri
CAGACAGATCCAGTTCAGACAGATCCAGCTCAGACAGATCCAGCTCAGACAGATCCAGTTCAGACAGATCCAGTTCAGACAGATCCAGCTCAGACAGATCCAGCTCAGACAGATCCAGTTCAGACAGATCCAGTTCAGACAGATCCAGTTCAGACAGATCCAGCTCAGACAGATCCAGCTCAGACAGATCCAGCTCAGACAGATCCAGTTCAGACAGATCCAGCTCAGACAGATCCAGTTCAGACAGATCCAGTTCAGACAGATCCAGCTCAGACAGATCCAGGTCAGGAGCTCCATCAGCAGCAGATTTTAATTTAGAAATGGAAAATGAATTTATTTATGCAATAAATGTGCATCGATTCGTTCCTCTAATCAAACCGAATAGAACTGAATTGCTTCAAACTTAAAGGGAAAGATGCACATCCCTCCTACCCTCGTCAGCCAGAATAATATGGTCCACCATGATTTACAACTTCTCTGTCTGTCTGTCAGGACTGAGACTGTTGTGGAGAAGATGCTGACCAACTGGATGTCCATCTGTCTCTACTCCTTCCTCAAGGTACAGCTGTGTGTGTGTGTGTGTGTGTGTGTGTGTGTGTGTGTGTGTGTGTGTGTGTGTGTGTGCGTGTGTGTGTGTGTGTGTGCGTGCGTGCGGAGCTAAATGTCCCAATTTTTTTGGCTGACTTCCCCATTTTTCACATAAACGTGTATATCTGACTGTCATACTGTGTACCCCTCTAGGAGGTGGCTGGGGAGCCCCTGTATATGCTGTACAGAGCCATCAAGTACCAGGTGGATAAGGGACCCATAGACGCTGTGACGGGGAAAGCCAAGCGCACCCTGAACGACAGCCATCTACTGAGAGAGGACATCGACTACTGCTCTATCGTACGTCTTAGCCAAGCTCTCTCTCTCTCTCCCTCTCTCTACTCTCTCTACTCTCTCTCCCTCTCTCTACTCTCTCTCCCTCTCTCTACTCTCTCTCCCTCTCTATATTCTCTCTCCTCTCTCTCTCCCTCTCTCTATACGTTCTCTCTCTCTACTCTCCCTCTCTCTCTCCCGTTACTCTCTCTCTGTAATGCTTTGCAGGCTTTTTCTTTTATTTCATTCACAGCCAGTCCAAATCCACCAGATGCACAGATTTTTAGTCCCTGGGCATCTTCAACCATGGTATTTCCTAAATTGGAGGAGTGTCTGCTGCTGTGATTCCTGGCCTTTTTCTGGAAAATCACAACTTTGGTTTTCTGAAAGTTTATGTTGATTACCCAGTTGATGCTGTATTCCTAAATAATGTTAAGTTGTTCCTGGAGACCTTGCTGTGTTGGTGACCGTAGAACAAGGTCCTCTGGGTAGAGCAGGAATCTGACCTCCTCATCTTGGTGACAGTAGAACAAGGTCCTCTGGGTAGAGCAGGAATCTGACCTCCTCATCTTGGTGACAGCAGGACAAGGTCCTCTGGGTAGAGCAGGAATCTGACCTCCTCATCTTGGTGACAGCAGGACAAGGTCCTCTGGGTAGAGCAGGAATCTGACCTCCTCATCTTGGTGACAGCAGGACAAGGTCCTCTGGGTAGAGCAGGAATCTGACCTCCTCATCTTGGTGACAGCAGGACAAGGTCCTCTGGGTAGAGCAGGAATCTGACCTCCTCATCTTGGTGACAGCAGGACAAGGTCCTCTGGGTAGAGCAGGAATCTGACCTCCTCATCTTTGAGGGTGAGTCCAAGGGGCTGCAGATCGGTCCAACAACACTGATAGTTTGTTGACGTAGACGTTGAACAGGGTTGGACTTACACTGCACCCTTGTCTCACCCCTCGCCCTTGTGCAAAAAACGATGTTCTTTTACCGTTCAGTTTAATACTACATGTGTTGTTCGAGTAAATAGATTTGATGATGTCGTACACTTTACCCCCAACGCCACTTTAGAGGGTTTTGTAATATAATCCAGCAGGCCATATGGAATCAAAAGCATTCTTAAAATCAACAAAACATGCAAATACTTTCCCTCTGCTTTTCTGATGAACACGCTTGTTTATTAGTTTGTGTAATGTGTGTAGGTGGTCTGTTGTTCTGTGTTTGGGTAGAAAGCCAATTGGTTTTTTTGCTGAGAGTGTTATGTTGTGTGAGGAAGGTCTGTATTCGGTCATTGAGAATACAGCAGAACAGTTTCCCCATATTACTGGTGACACATATTCCCCTACAGTTATTAGGGTCTAATTTGTCACCTTTATATATATATGGGGGTTATGAGCCCCTGGTTCCAAATACACAAAAAACGTATGTGGACACCTGCTCGTCGAACATCTCATTCTAAAATCATGGGCATTAATATGGAGTTGGTCAAGTTCTTCCACACCGATCTCGACAAACCATTTCTGTGTGGACCTCGATTTGTGCACCGGGGCATTATCATTCTGAAACAGGAAAGGGCCTTCCCCAAACTGTTGCCACAAAGTTGGAAGCACAGAATCATCTAGAATGTAATTGTATGCTGTAGCGTTAAGATTTCCCTTCACTGGAACTAAGGGGCCTAACCCGAACCATGAAAAACAGCCCCAGACCATTATTCCTCCTCCACCAAACTTTACAGTTGGCACTATGCATTCGGGCAAGTAACGTTTTCCTGGCATCCGCCAAACCCAGATTTGTCCGTCGGACTGCCAGATGGTGAAGCGTGATTCATCACTCCAGAGGACGCGTTTCCACTGCTCCAGAGTCCAATGGCGGCGAGCTTTACACCACTCCAGCCGACGCTTGGCATTGCGCATGGTGATCTTAGGCTTGTGTGCGGCTGCTCGGCCATGGAAACCCATTTCATGAAGCTCCCGACTAACAGTTCTTGTGCTGACGTTGCTTCCTGAGGCAGTTTGGAACTCGGTAGTGAGTGTTGCAACCGCGCTTCAGCCCGCGGCAGTCCTGTTCTGTGAGCTTGTGTGGCCTACCACTTCGCGGCTGAGCCGTTGTTGCTCCTAGATGTTTCCACTTCACAATAACAGAACTTACAGTTGACCGGGGCATCTCTAGCAGGCCAGAAAGTTGACGAACTGACTTGTTGGAAAGGTGGCATCCTGGGGGGGGGGGGGGAGTTAGAGGAGCCCCTGGTGGGGCCAGGGTTGGGCTGAGGGCTCCGGCTCGAAATGGACAACAGCCATCAACCATTATTATGGGAAGCTCCGTGGTTCGATTGGTGGAAGTCCGAAATACCCGTACACTTTGTTTTCCTGGAGCTAGGGGTATTGGAGTTATCAGAAGTCATGCCCACCATCAAGAAACAGATTCCTGCTCTGAAAACAGTTGTGTTGCATATTGGATCTAATGATATGTGTATGAAATGTGTAAACCTAAGAGACTATTTCTTACAGCTCTTGGAGAAATTATCAGAACATATAATTGTCTCGGCCCCAATTCCATCTCCTCGCCGTTGTGAGACTGAGTGTTTTAGGCGTCTTTGGTCTCTTCACCAGTGGTTAATGCGTCTGACCAAGGACTTGGGCATGTCCTTCGTCGACAAGTTTGACTCCTTCTGGAATAGGCCTGGCTACTTTGTGGAAGACACAATTCACCTGGGTGAAAATGGCTCCCGGCTGTTGTCATCAAACATTGGAAAGGTTCTTGGTCAACTAAACTGATGTGAGGACAATATTAGCATTACATGTAAGTCAGTTTTTACCATCTCCTCTTTGGTCACTGTGAGAGTTCCACATGTTGTATCTGAAAGTGGTGACATGGCTAATGGTGCTAACCAGAGATGTATCTGAAAGTGGTGACATGGCTAATGGTGCTAACCAGAGATGTATCTGAAAGTGGTGATATGGCTAATGGTGCTAACCAGGAGATGTATCTGAAAGGGGTGACATGGCTAATGATGCTAACCAGAGATGTATCTGAAAGGGGTGATATGGCTAATGGCGCTAACCAGAGATGTATCTGAAAGTGGTGACATGCCTAATGGTGCTAACCAGAGATGTATCTGAAAGTGGTGACATGGCTAATGGTGCTAACCAGAGATGTATCTGAAAGTGGTGACATGGCTAATGGTGCTAACCAGAGATGTATCTGAAAGGGGTGACATGGCTAATGGTGCTAACCAGAGATGTATCTGAAAGTGGTGACATGGCTAATGATGCTAACCAGAGATGTATCTGAAAGGGGTGACATGGCTAATGATGCTAACCAGAGATGTATCTGAAAGGGGAGACATGCCTAATGGTGTAATTGCTATCCCTACTTTGTTTTCTTTTCCTTCTCCTGTTATTCTGAAATCACAAAGTAATCTGACTTGTACTGAAACTCTGTGTGATTTTAAATACAGAGAAGGTTCTTAACATTTAACATTTGTAGTTTATTACCTAAAATGGATCATGTCAAGATCTGGGCCTGTCGGGCAGACCATGATATTTTTATTGTATCTGAAACCTGGTTAATAACTGATAAAAACCCTGGACTCTGAGGTTGCTATGGATGGTTACTATGTGTTTAGGGCTGATGGGAAAGGTTAAGGTGGTGGTGTTGCTATTTACACAAAGACTCTTCTGTCTGTGTCTCTGTTAAAGGCTACCTCCAGTCCTCAACTATTTGAACTGTTGGCTTTAAGTCTTCAGTCGGGTTCTAACTCATAAATAACAGTTATAGGAGGAATCTATCATCTATCTACCTTCCACCAGGAAGTGTGTACTAAACGAACTCACTGATTTAAGTGCCATTTTTACTACCCCATGAGGTGTTGATCGCTGGATGCTGACTGTTTAAATGATTTTTGTACTCCCTGTTTAAATAAAGGTAAAATAAAAAATAAAATGTCCATCAATGGAGTCTTCAATCGCTTTCAGTGTTCTCAAAATGCTTAAGTTTCTCTCTCTCTCTACTCTCTCTCGCTCTCTCTCTCTCTCTCTCTCTCTCTCTCTCTCTCTACTCAATTCAACTTAAGGTCTTTATTGGCATGGGAAACGTGTGTTAACATTGCCAAAGCAAGTGAAGTAGATAATAAACAAAAGTGAAATAAACAATAAATATTAACAGTAAACATTACACTCAGAAGTTCCAAAATAATAAAGACATTTCAAATGTCATATTATGTCTATATACAGTGTTGTAACAATGTGCAAATAGTTAAAGTACAAATGGGAAAATAAATAAATGTAAATATGGGTTGTATTTACAATGGTGTTTGTTCTTCACTGGTTGCCCTTTTCTTGTGGCAACAGGTCACAAATCTTGCTGCTGTGATGGCACACTGTGGTTTTTCACCCAGTAGATAAGGGAGTTTATCAAAATTGGGTTTGTTTTCGAATTCTTTGTGGGTCTGTGTAATCTGAGGGAAATATGTGTCTCTAATATGGTCATACATTTGGCAGGAGGTTAGGAAGTGCAGCTCAGTTTCCACCTCATTTTGTGGGCAGTGTGCACATAGCCTGTCTTCTCTTGAGAGCCAGGTCTGCCTACGGAGGCCTTTCTCAATAGCAAGGCTATGCTCACTGAGTCTGTACATAGTCAAAGCTTTCCTTAAGTTTGGGTCAGTCACAGTGGTCAGGTATTCTGCCACTGTGTACTCTCTGTTTAGGGCCAAATAGCATTCTAGTTTTCTAGAATTCTTTCCAATGTGTCAAGTAATTATCTTTTTGTTTTCTCATGATTTGGTTGGGTCTAATTGTGTTGTTGTCCTGGGGCTCTGTGGGGTCTGTTTGGGTTTGTGAACAGAGCCCCAGGACCATTAGCGGGTATCGGCACTGCATGCATTATTTTGTGTTTTTTGTTGTACACGGAGGATATTTTTGCTGATTTCTGCATGCAGAGTCTCAATTTGGTGTTTGTCCCATTTTGTGAATTCTTGGTTGGTGAGCGGACCCCAGACCTCACAACCATAAAGGGCAATGGGTTCTATAACTGATTCAAGTATTTTTAGCCAGATCCTAATTGGTATGTCAAATTTTATGTTCCTTTTGATGGCATAGAAGGCCCTTCTTGCCTTGTCTCTCAGATCGTTCACAGCTTTGTGGAAGTTACCTGTGGCGTTGATGTTTAGGCCGAGGTATGTATAGTTTTTTGTGTGCTCTAGGGCAACGGTGTCTAGATGGAATTTCTATTTGTGGTCCTGGCAACTGGACCTTATTTGGAACACCATTATTTTTGTCTTACTGAGATTTACTGTCAGGGCCCAGGTCTGACAGAATCTGTGCAGAAGATCTAGGTGCTGCTGTAGGCCCTCCTTGGTTGGGGACAGAAGCACCAGATCATCAGCGAACAGTAGACATTTGACTTCAGATTCTAGTAGGGTGAGGCCGGGTGCTGCAGACTGTTCTAGTGTCCTCGCCAATTCTACTCTCTCTCTACTTTCTCTCTACTTTCTCTCTTTCTCTACTTTCTCTCTCTCTCTACTTTCTCTCTACTTTCTCTCTTTCTCTACTTTCTCTCTCTCTCTCTCTACTTTCTCTCTCTCTCTCTCTCTCTCTCTCTCTCTCTCTCTCTCTCTCTCTCTCTCTCTCTCTCTCTCTCTCTGTCTACTTTCTCTCTCTCTACTTTCTCTCTCTCTCTCTACTTTCTCTCTCTACTTTCTCTCTACTTTCTCTCTACTTTCTCTCTCCTCTGTCTCTCTCTCTCCTCTGTCTCTCCCTCTCCTATGTCTCTATCTCCTCTGTCTCTCTCCTCTGTCTCTCTCTCTCCTCTGTCTCTCTCTCTCCTCTGTCTCTATCTCCTCTGTCTCTCTCTCTCTCCTCTGTCTCTCTCTCTCCTCTGTCTCTCTCTCTCCTCTGTCTCTATCTCCTCTCTCTCTCTCCTCTGTCTCTCTCTCTCCTCTGTCTCTATCTCCTCTCTCTCTCTCCTCTGTCTCTATCTCCTCTCTCTCTCTCCTCTGTCTCTCTCTCTCCTCTGTCTCTCTCTCTCTCCTCTGTCTCTCTCTCTCCTCTGTCTCTCTCTCTCCTCTGTCTCTCTCTCCTCTGTCTCTCTCTCCTCTGTCTCTCTCTCTCCTCTGTCTCTCTCTCTCCTCTGTCTCTCTCTCTCTCCTCTGTCTCTATCTCCTCTGTCTCTCTCTCTCCTCTGTCTCTCTCTCTCCTCTGTCTCTCTCTCTCCTCTGTCTCTATCTCCTCTCTCTCTCTCCTCTGTCTCTCTCTCTCCTCTGTCTCTATCTCCTCTCTCTCTCTCCTCTGTCTCTATCTCCTCTCTCTCTCTCCTCTGTCTCTCTCTCTCCTCTGTCTCTCTCTCTCCTCTGTCTCTCTCTCTCCTCTGTCTCTCTCTCCTCTGTCTCTCTCTCCTCTGTCTCTCTCTCTCTCCTCTGTCTCTCTCTCCTCTGTCTCTCTCTCCTCTGTCTCTCTCTCTCCTCTGTCTCTCTCTCTCCTCTGTCTCTATCTCTCCTCTGTCTACTCTCCCAGACTACTCTTCCGCTCTCTTCTCTCTACTGTTTACTACCCTGATGTATAATGGTTTTTCAGCCTGCCTTAGTTCCTTGGTTTGTGTGTTGACATCGTCCTTCCCCCCTCTCTCCTCTGGTCAGACTCTGACGGTGATGGTGAAGAGTGGTGTGGAGGTGCAGCCATGTCCGGTCAAGGTGTTGGACACAGACACAATCACACAGGTCAAAGACAAGATCCTAGACCAGATCTATAAAGGAGCTCCCTTCTCACAGAGACCTTCTGCAGACTCACTAGATCTGGGTAAGGAATAGTGAATACGTATCTTTTGCTCTTGTTGACTCAATGAATAAAATAGCAGAGAATAACTTAGAAAATCTATTTTTGACCCTCTACTAATGAATGTGATGTTTGAACACACAACACACCAGTTCTGACCGAAGTGGTTTCAAGAAACTTGTGTAAGGAATAATGAACCCATTTTGTTTGTAAAGCACCTTTCATACAACGTTTTGCAGCCCAAAGTGCAAACAGATATTTATTTGAACCACAATCTACCCGAGTAAATTTGCATGAGACCTGACTTGCGTTAGCTAACACAGTCTTGTAGCATTCAGACAACCCGGGTCAACCCAGTCTTGTAGCATTCAGAAAACAAATATGAGTTGTCTCGTCAGAATGGCGATCGGGACAGGCGGGTCACCTGACACTGTCAGACGATGACGTCACAGCGATTATCCAGGGGCGCTGGAAGAAACTCAACACTCTGCAGCACTATAAGGTAAGAGTTATACACACAGAGACCACCACTACACACAGAGACCACTACTACACACAGAGACCACTACTACACACAGAGACCACTACTACACACAGAGACCACCACTACACACAGAGACCACCACTACACACAGAGACCACTACTACACACAGAGACCACCACTACACACAGAGACCACTACTACACACAGAGACCACCACTACACACAGAGACCACTATAGAACCACTACTACACACAGAGACCACCACTACACACAGAGACCACCACTACACACAGAGACCACTACTACATACAGAGACCACTACTACACACAGAGACCACTACTACACACAGAGACCACTACTACACACAGAGACCACCACTACACACAGAGACCACTATAGAACCACTACTACACACAGAGACCACTATAGAACCACTACTACACACAGAGACCACTACTACACACAGAGACCACCACTACACACAGAGACCACCACTACACACAGAGACCAGACACAGAGACCACTACTACACACAGAGACCACTACTACACACAGAGACCACTACTACACACAGAGACCACTACTACACACAGAGACCACCACTACACACAGAGACCACTATAGAACCACTACTACACACAGAGACCACTATAGAACCACTACTACACACAGAGACCACTACTACACACAGAGACCACTACTACACACAGAGACCACTACTACACACAGAGACCACGATAGAACCACCACTACACACAGAGACCACTATAGAACCACCACTACACACAGAGACCACTATAGAACCACTACTACACACAGAGACCACTATAAAACCACTACTAAACACAGAGACCACTATAGAACCACTACTACACACAGAGACCACTATAAACCACCACTACACACAGAGACCACTTTCCAACCACTACTACACACAGAGACCACCACTACACACAGAGACCACTATAGAACCACTACTACACACAGAGACCACCACTACACACAGAGACCACTATAGAACCACCACTACACACAGAGACCACTATAGAACCACTACTACACACACAGAGACCACTATAGAACCACTACTGCACACAGAGACCACTATAGAACCACTACTACACACAGAGACCACTATAGAACCACTACTACACACAGATACCACTATAGAACCACTACTGCACACAGAGACCACTATAGAACCACCACTACACACAGAGACCACTATAGAACCACCACTACACACAGAGACCACTATACAACCACTACTACACACAGAGACCACTATAGAACCACTACTACACACAGAGACCACTATAGAACCACCACTACACACAGAGACCACTATAGAACAACCACTACACACAGAGACCACCACTACACACAGAGACCACTATAGAACCACCACTACACACAGAGACCACTATAGAACCACTACTACACACAGAGACCACTATAGAACCACCACTACACACAGAGACCACTATAGAACCACCACTGCACACAGAGACCACTATAGAACCACCACTGCACACATAGACCACTATAGAACCACCACTACACACAGAGACCACTATAGAACCACCACTACACACAGAGACCACTATAGAACCACCACTACACACAGAGACCACTATAGAACCACCACTGCACACATAGACCACTATAGAACCACCACTACACACAGAGACCACCACTGCACACAGAGACCACTATACAACCACCACTACACACAGAGACCACTATAGAACCACTACTGCACACAGAGACCACTATAGAACCACCACTACACACAGAGACCACTATAGAACCACTACTACACACAGAGACCACTATAGAACCACCACTGCACACAGAGACCACTATAGAACCACCACTGCACACAGAGACCACTATAGAACCACTACTACACACAGAGACCACTATAGAACCACCACTACACACAGAGACCACTATAGAACCACTACTACACACAGAGACCACTATAGAACCACTACTACACACAGAGACCACTATAGAACCACCACTACACACAGATACCACTATAGAACCACCACTGCACACAGAGACCACTATAGAACCACCACTACACACAGAGACCACTATAGAATCACCACTACACACAGAGACCACTATAGAACCACCACTACACACAGAGACCACTATAGAACCACTACTGCACACAGAGACCACTATAGAACCACTACTACACACAGAGACCACTACTACACACAGAGACCACTACTACACACAGAGACCACCACTACACACAGAGACCACTACTACACACAGAGACCACTATAGAACCACCACTACACACAGAGACCACTATAGAACCACTACTACACACAGAGACCACTATAAAACCACTACTAAACACAGAGACCACTATAGAACCACTACTACACACAGAGACCACTATAAAACCACCACTACACACAGAGACCACTTTCCAACCACTACTACACACAGAGACCACCACTACACACAGAGACCACTATAGAACCACTACTACACACAGAGACCACCACTACACACAGAGACCACTATAGAACCACCACTACACACAGAGACCACTATAGAACCACTACTACACACAGAGACCACTATAGAACCACTACTGCACACAGAGACCACTATAGAACCACTACTACACACAGAGACCACTATAGAACCACTACTACACACAGAGACCACTATAGAACCACTACTGCACACAGAGACCACTATAGAACCACCACTACACACAGAGACCACTATAGAACCACCACTACACACAGAGACCACTATACAACCACTACTACACACAGAGACCACTATAGAACCACTACTACACACAGAGACCACTATAGAACCACCACTACACACAGAGACCACTATAGAACAACCACTACACACAGAGACCACCACTACACACAGAGACCACTATAGAACCACCACTACACACAGAGACCACTATAGAACCACTACTACACACAGAGACCACTATAGAACCACCACTACACACAGAGACCACTATAGAACCACCACTACACACAGAGACCACTATAGAACCACCACTGCACACATAGACCACTATAGAACCACCACTACACACAGAGACCACTATAGAACCACCACTACACACAGAGACCACTATAGAACCACCACTACACACAGAGACCACTATAGAACCACCACTGCACACATAGACCACTATAGAACCACCACTACACACAGAGACCACCACTGCACACAGAGACCACTATACAACCACCACTACACACAGAGACCACTATAGAACCACTACTGCACACAGAGACCACTATAGAACCACCACTACACACAGAGACCACTATAGAACCACTACTACACACAGAGACCACTATAGAACCACCACTGCACACAGAGACCACTATAGAACCACCACTGCACACAAAGACCACTATAGAACCACTACTACACACAGAGACCACTATAGAACCACCACTACACACAGAGACCACTATAGAACCACTACTACACACAGAGACCACTATAGAACCACTACTACACACAGAGACCACTATAGAACCACCACTACACACAGATACCACTATAGAACCACCACTGCACACAGAGACCACTATAGAACCACCACTACACACAGAGACCACTATAGAATCACCACTACACACAGAGACCACTATAGAACCACTACTGCACACAGAGACCACTATAGAACCACTACTACACACAGAGACCACTACTACACACAGAGACCACTATAGAACCACCACTACACACAGAGACCACTATAGAACCACCACTACACACAGAGACCACTATAAAACCACTACTACACACAGAGACCACTACTACACACAGAGACCACTATAGAACCACCACTACACACAGAGACCACTATATAACCACTACTACACACAGAGACCACTACTACACACAGAGACTACTATAGAACCACCACTACACACAGAGACCACTATAGAACCACCACTACACACAGAGACCACTATAGAACCACTACTGCACACAGAGACCACTATAGAACCACCACTACACACAGAGACCACTATAGAACCACCACTGCACACAGAGACCACTATAGAACCACCACTACACACAGAGACCACTATAGAACCACTACTGCACACAGAGACCACTATAGAACCACTACTACACACAGAGACCACTATAGAACCACCACTGCACACAGAGACCACTATAGAACCACCACTGCACACAGAGACCACTATAGAACCACTACTACACACAGAGACCACTATAGAACCACCACTACACACAGAGACCACTATAGAACCACTACTACACACAGAGACCACTATAGAACCACTACTACACACAGAGACCACTATAGAACCACCACTACACACAGATACCACTATAGAACCACCACTGCACACAGAAACCACTATAGAACCACCACTACACACAGAGACCACTATAGAATCACCACTACACACACCACTATAGAACCACCACTACACACAGAGACCACTATATAACCACTACTGCACACAGAGACCACTATAGAACCACTACTACACACAGAGACCACTACTACACACAGAGACCACTACTACACACAGAGACCACCACTACACACAGAGACCACTACTACACACAGAGACCACTATAGAACCACTACTACACACAGATACCACTATAGAACCACTACTGCACACAGAGACCACTATAGAACCACCACTACACACAGAGACCACTATAGAACCACCACTACACACAGAGACCACTATACAACCACTACTACACACAGAGACCACTATAGAACCACTACTACACACAGAGACCACTATAGAACCACCACTACACACAGAGACCACTATAGAACAACCACTACACACAGAGACCACCACTACACACAGAGACCACTATAGAACCACCACTACACACAGAGACCACTATAGAACCACTACTACACACAGAGACCACTATAGAACCACTACTACACACATAGACCACTATAAAACCACTACTAAACACAGAGACCACTATAGAACCACTACTACACACAGAGACCACTATAAAACCACCACTACACACAGAGACCACTTTCCAACCACTACTACACACAGAGACCACCACTACACACAGAGACCACTATAGAACCACTACTACACACAGAGACCACCACTACACACAGAGACCACTATAGAACCACCAGTACACACAGAGACCACTATAGAACCACTACTACACACAGAGACCACTATAGAACCACTACTGCACACAGAGACCACTATAGAACCACTACTACACACAGAGACCACTATAGAACCACTACTACACACAGAGACCACTATAGAACCACTACTGCACACAGAGACCACTATAGAACCACCACTACACACAGAGACCACTATAGAACCACCACTACACACAGAGACCACTATACAACCACTACTACACACAGAGACCACTATAGAACCACTACTACACACAGAGACCACTATATAGAACCACCACTACACACAGAGACCACTATAGAACAACCACTACACACAGAGACCACCACTACACACAGAGACCACTATAGAACCACCACTACACACAGAGACCACTATAGAACCACTACTACACACAGAGACCACTATAGAACCACCACTACACACAGAGACCACTATAGAACCACCACTACACACAGAGACCACTATAGAACCACCACTGCACACATAGACCACTATAGAACCACCACTACACACAGAGACCACTATAGAACCACCACTACACACAGAGACCACTATAGAACCACCACTACACACAGAGACCACTATAGAACCACCACTGCACACATAGACCACTATAGAACCACCACTACACACAGAGACCACCACTGCACACAGAGACCACTATACAACCACCACTACACACAGAGACCACTATAGAACCACTACTGCACACAGATACCACTATAGAACCACCACTACACACAGAGACCACTATAGAACCACTACTACACACAGAGACCACTATAGAACCACCACTGCACACAGAGACCACTATAGAACCACCACTGCACACAGAGACCACTATAGAACCACTACTACACACAGAGACCACTATAGAACCACCACTACACACAGAGACCACTATAGAACCACTACTACTACACACAGAGACCACTATAGAACCACTACTACACACAGAGACCACTATAGAACCACCACTACACACAGATACCACTATAGAACCACCACTGCACACAGAGACCACTATAGAACCACCACTACACACAGAGACCACTATAGAATCACCACTACACACAGAGACCACTATAGAACCACCACTACACACAGAGACCACTATAGAACCACTACTGCACACAGAGACCACTATAGAACCACTACTACACACAGAGACCACTACTACACACAGAGACCACTATAGAACCACCACTACACACAGAGACCACTATAGAACCACCACTACACACAGAGACCACTATAAAACCACTACTACACACAGAGACCACTACTACACACAGAGACCACTATAGAACCACCACTACACACAGAGACCACTATATAACCACTACTACACACAGAGACCACTACTACACACAGAGACTACTATAGAACCACCACTACACACAGAGACCACTATAGAACCACTACTACACACAGAGACCACTATAGAACCACTACTACACACAGAGACCACTATAGAACCACCACTACACACAGAGACCACTATAGAACCACTACTACACACAGAGACCACTATAGAACCACCACTACACACAGAGACCACTATAGAACCACTACTACACACAGAGACCACTATAGAACCACCACTACACACAGAGACCACTATAGAACCACTACTACACACAGAGACCACTATAGAACCACCACTACACTCAGAGACCACTACTACACACAGAGACCACTATAGAACCACCACTACACACAGAGACCACTATAGAACCACCACTACACACATAGACCACTATAGAACCACCACTACACACAGAGACCACTATACAACCACTACTACACACAGAGACCACTATAGAACCACCACTACACACAGAGACCACTATAGAACCACTACTGCACACAGAGACCACTATACAACCACTACTACACACAGAGACCACTATAGAACCACTTCTACACACAGAGACCACTATAGAACCACCACTACACACAGAGACCACTATAGAACCACTACTGCACACATAGACCACTATACAACCACCACTACACACAGAGACCACTATAGAACCACCACTACACACAGAGACCACTATAGAACCACCACTACACACAGAGACCCCTATAGAACCACCACTACACACAGAGACCACTATAGAACCACCACTACACACAGAGACCACTATAGAACCACTACTACACACAGAGACCACTATAGAACCACTACTACACACAGAGACCACTATAGAACCACCACTACACACAGAGACCACTATAGAACCACCACTACACACAGATACCACTATAGAACAACCACTACACACAGAGACCACCACTACACACAGAGACCACTATAGAACCACTACTACACACAGAGACCACTATAGAACCACCACTACACACAGAGACCACTATAGAACCACCACTACACACAGAGACCACTATAGAACCACCACTACACACAGAGACCACTATAGAACCACCACTACACACAAAGACCACTATAGAACCACCACTACACACAGAGACCACTATAGAACCACCACTGCACACAGAGACCACTATAGAACCACCACTACACACAGAGACCACTATAGAACCACTACTTGTTCAGTAGGAGTACAGAGTCGTGTTCAGTAGGAGTACAGAGTATTGTTCAGTAGGAGTACAGAGTCGTGTTCAGTAGGAGTACAGAGGATTGTTCAGTAGGAGTACAGAGGATTGTTCAGTAGGCACAAAACAGGAAAAACAGGAAGGTGTAGAGCCTGTCTTGTCCAGTTTCAAAACCTTGTGCTAATGTGTGCCTCACTGAACACGCCTCGATGTTGATATCTTCTGTTAACTGACTGAGATGTGAATGTCTGGTGTTTTCTCTCCTAACTCGATGTTGATATCTTCTGTTAACTGACTGAGATGTGAATGTCTGGTGTTTTCTCTCCTAACTCGATGTTGATATCTTCTGTTAACTGACTGAGATGTGAATGTCTGGTGTTTTCTCTCCTAACTCGATGTTGATATCTTCTGTTAACTGACTGAGATGTGAATGTCTGGTGTTTTCTCTCCTAACTCGATGTTGATATCTTCTGTTAACTGACTGAGATGTGAATGTCTGGTGTTTTCTCTCCTAACTCGATGTTGATATCTTCTGTTAACTGACTGAGATGTGAATGTCTGGTGTTTTCTCTCCTAACTCGATGTTGATATCTTCTGTTAACTGACTGAGATGTGAATGTCTGGTGTTTTCTCTCCTAACTCGATGTTGATATCTTCTGTTAACTGACTGAGATGTGAATGTCTGGTGTTTTCTCTCCTAACTCGATGTTGATATCTTCTGTTAACTGACTGAGATGTGAATGTCTGGTGTTTTCTCTCCTAACTCGATGTTGATATCTTCTGTTAACTGACTGAGATGTGAATGTCTGGTGTTTTTCTCTCCTAACTCGATGTTGATATCTTCTGTTAACTGACTGAGATGTGAATGTCTGGTGTTTTCTCTCCTAACTCGATGTTGATATCTTCTGTTAACTGACTGAGATGTGAATGTCTGGTGTTTTCTCTCCTAACTCGATGTTGATATCTTCTGTTAACTGACTGAGATGTGAATGTCTGGTGTTTTCTCTCCTAACTCGATGTTGATATCTTCTGTTAACTCTGAGATGTGAATGTCTGGTGTTTTCTCTCCTAACTCGATGTTGATATCTTCTGTTAACTGACTGAGATGTGAATGTCTGGTGTTTTCTCTCCTAACTCGATGTTGATATCTTCTGTTAACTGACTGAGATGTGAATGTCTGGTGTTTTCTCTCCTCCGATGTTATATCTTCTGTTCTGACTGAGATGTGAATGTCTGGTGCGCCTAACAGTGTTGATATCTTCTGATTCCTAGATCATGTCTGGTGTTAAGGTTCCAGATGGGGATACTAGATCAGCTGTTGTCTACACAGGACCAGACTGGAGAGAGTAAATACTGTTATACTGTATAGCCTGTTTAATACTATATAGCCTGTTTAATACTATATAACCTGTTTAATACTATATAGCCTGTTTAATACTATATAGCCTGTTTAATACTATATAACATGTTTAATACTATATAACCTGTTTAATACTATATAACCTGTTTAATACTATATAGCCTGTTTAATACTATATAGCCTGTTTAATACTATATAGCCTGTTTAATACTATATAGCCTGTTTAATACTATATAACCCGTTTAATACTATATAGCCTGTTTAATACTATATAACCTGTTTAATACTATATAACCTGTTATACTATATAACCTGTTTAATACTATATAGCCTGTTTAATACTATATAACCTTTTTAATACTATATAGCCTGTTTAATACTATATAGCCTGTTTAATACTGTATAGCCTGTTTAATACTATATAACCTGTTTAATACTATATAGCCTGTTTAATACTATATAACCTGTTTAATACTATATAACCTGTTTAATACTATATAACCTGTTTAATACTATTTAACCTGTTTAATACTATATAACCTGTTTAATACTATATAGCCTGTTTAATACTATATAACCTGTTTAATACTATATAACCTGTTTAATACTATATAACCTGTTATACTATATAACCTGTTTAATACTATATAACCTGTTATACTATATAACCTGTTTAATACTATATAACCTGTTTAATACTATATAGCCTGTTTAATACTATATAACCTGTTTAATACTATATAACCTGTTTAATACTATATAACCTGTTTAATACTATATAACCTGTTATACTATATATCCTGTTTAATACTATATAACCTGTTTAATACTATATGGCCTGTTTAATACTATATAACCTGTTTAATAATATATAGCCTGTTTAATACTATATAACCTGTTTAATAATATATAACCTGTTTAATAATATATAACCTGTTTAATACTATATAGCCTGTTTAATACTATATAACCTGTTTAATAATATATAGCCTGTTTAATACTATATAACCTGTTTAATAATATATAACCTGTTTAATAATATATAACCTGTTTAATACTATATAGCCTGTTTAATACTATATAGCCTGTTTACATTTACATTTTAATCATTTAGCAGACGCTCTTATCCAGAGCGACTTACAGGAGCAATTAGGGTTAAGTGCCTTGCTCAAGGGCACATCGACAGATTTTTCACCTAGTCGGCTCGGGGATTAGAACCAGCGACCTGTTTAATACTATATAGCCTGTTTAATACTATATAACCTGTTTAATACTATATAACCTGTTATACTATATAACATGTTATACCATATAACCTGTTTAATACTATATAGCCTGTTTAATACTATATAACCTGTTTAATACTATATAACCTGTTATACTATATAACATGTTATACCATATAACCTGTTTAATACTATATAACCTGTTTAATACTATATAACCTGTTTAATACTATATAACCTGTTTAATACTATATAACCTGTTTAATACTATATAACCTGTTTAATACTATATAACCTGTTTAGTACTATATAACCTGTTTAATACTATATATTCTGTTTAATACTATATAGCCTGTTTAGTACTATATAACCTGTTTAATACTATATAACCGGTTTAATACTATATAGCCTGTTTAATACTATATAACCTGTTTAATACTATTTAACCTGTTTAGTACTATATAACCTGTTTAATACTATATAGCCTGTTTAGTACTATATAACCCGTTTAATACTATATAACCAGTTTAATACTATATAGCCTGTTTAATACTATATAACCTGTTTAATACTTTATAGCCTGTTTAATACTATATAGCCTGTTTAGTACTATCTAACCTGTTATACTATATAACCTGTTATATTATATAACCTGTTTAATGCTATATATAGCCTGTTTAATACTATATAACCTGTTTAATACTATATATAGACTGTTTAATACTATATAACCTGTTTAGTACTATATAACCTGTTTAGTACTATATAACCTGTTTAATACTATATAACCAGTTTAATACTATATAGCCTGTTTAATACTATATAACCAGTTTAATACTATATAGCCTGTTTAGTACTTCTATAACCAGTTTAATACTATATAACCGGTTTAATAATATATAGCCTGTTTAATACTATATAACCTGTTTAATACTATATAGCCTGATTAATACTATATCGCCTGTTTAATACTATATAGCCTGTTTAATACTAGTTAACCTGTTTAATACTCTATAGCCTGTTTAATACTATATAACCTGTTTACATTTTAGTCATTTTGACTAACTGTTTAATACTATATAACCTGTTTAATACTATATAACCTGTTTAATGCTATATAACCAGTTTAATACTATATAGCCTGTTTAATACTATTTAGCCTGTTTAATACTATATAACCTGTTATACTATATAACCTGTTATACTATATAACCTGTTTAATACTATATAGCCTGTTTAATACTATATAACCTGTTTAATACTATATAACCTGTTTAATACTATATAACCTGTTTAATACTATATAGCCTGTTTAGTACTATATAACCTGTTTAATGCTATATAACCAGTTTAGTACTATATAACTATAGAACATGTTACATATTTTAGAGCTGTTTTACTTCAATACAATACATCATTACTGGAACGATTTGATCGTGATCTTCAATGTTGTGGTCTGATGTAGTTATATTATTGAAGGAAAGAGAGCTAACAAGTTCCAGCTTCAATGCTGCTTCCAAAATAGCACCTTATTCCCCTTGGTAGTACACTGTTGTTAGGGAATACAGGGCCCTTTCAATTCAAGTGTGACCTGGAAGTGTGTCCCTCTGTGCGCTCCGTAGAGACGCCCATGTTGGAGGGGGAGGAGGAGGAGGGTGTGAGGCTGTGGCACCTGGTGAAGTCCAGCGAGGACCCAGAGATCCCCAAACACAGGAAGAGCAGCATGAGGGAGAGAGAGAGGGCCAAGGCCATACCAGAGATCTACCTGACACGACTGCTATCTATGAAGGTACACACACGCACGCACGCACGCACACACACACACACACACACACACACACACACACACACACACACACACACACACACAGGGAACAGACCAAGGCTATACCAGAGTTACATACTGTAATACCCCGAGTGGCGCAGTGGTCTAAGGCACTGCATCGCAGTGCTAGCTGTGCCACTAGAGATCCTGGTTCGAATCCAGGCTCTGTTGTAGCCGGCCGCGACCGGGAGACCCATGGGGCGGCGCACAATTGGCCCAGCGTCGTCCAGGGTAGGGGAGGGAATGGCCGGCAGGGATGTAGCTCAGTTGGTAGAGCATGGCGTTTGCAACGCCAGGGTTGTGGGTTCGATTCCCACGGGGGGACAGTATGAAAAAATAAAAAATTATGTATGCACTCACTAACTGTAAGTCGCTCTGGATAAGAGCGTCTGCTAAATGACTAAAATGTAAAATGTAATACCCATACTGTTTGTATGTAGATAGAGTGAGGGCAAAAAGTATTTGATCCCCTGCTGATTTTGTACGTTTGCCCACTGACAAAGACATGATCAGTCTATAATTTTAATGGTAGGTTTATTCGAACAGTGAGAGACAGAATAACAACAACAAAATCCAATGTCAAAAATGTTATAAATTGATTTGCATTTTAATGAGGGAAATAAGTATTTGACCCCTCTGCAAAACATGACTTAGTACATGGTGGCAAAACCCTTGTTGGCAATCACAGAGGTCAGACGTTTCTTGTAGTTGGCCACCAGGTTTGCACACATCTCAGGAGGGATTTTGTCCCACTCCTATTTTTTATTTATTTTTTGTCATTTAGCAGACGCTCTTATCCAGAGCGACTTACATGAGCAATTAGGGTTAAGTGCCTTGCTCAAGGGCACATCGACAGATTTTTCACCTAGTCGGCTCGGGGATTAGAACCAGCGACCTTTCGGTTACTGGCACAACGCTCTTAACCACTAAGCTACCTGCCGCCCCTCCTCTTTGCAGATTTTCTCCAAGTCATTAAGGTTTCGAGCCTGACGTTTGCCACAGATTTTCTATGGGATTAAGGTCTGGAGACTGGCTAGGCCGCTCCAGGACCTTAATGTACTTCTTCTTGAGCCACTCCTTTGTTGCCTTGGCCGTGTGTTTTGGGTCATTGTCATGCTGGAATACCCATCCACGACCCATTTTCAATGCCCTGGCTGAGGGAAGGAGGTTCTCACCCAAGATTTGACGGTACATGGCCCCGTCCATCATCCCTTTGATGCGGTGAAGTTGTCCTGTCCCCTTAGCAGAAAAACACCCCCAAAGCATAATGTTTCCACCTCCATGTTTGACGGTCGGGATGGTGTTCTTGGGGTCATAGGCAGCATTCCTCCTCCTCCAAACACGGCGAGTTGAGTTGATGCCAAAGAGCTCGATTTTGGTCTCATCTGACCACAACACTTTCACCCAGTTCTCCTCTGAATCATTCAGATGTTCATTGGCAAACTTCAGACGGCCCTGTATATGTGATTTCTTGAGCAGGGAGACCTTGCGGGTGCTGCAGGATTTCAGTCCTTCACGGCATAGTGTGTTACCAATTGTTTTCTTGGTGACTATGGTCCCAGCTGCCTTGAGATCATTGACAAGATCCTCCCGTGTAGTTCTGGGCTGATTCCTCACCGTTCTCATGATCATTGCAACTCCACGAGGTGAGATCTTGCATGGAGCCCCAGGCCGAGGGAGATTGACAGTTATTTTGTGTTTCTTCCATTTGCGAATAATCGCACCAACTGTTGTCACCTTCTCACCAAGCTGCTTGGCGATGGTCTTGTAGCCCATTCCGGCCTTGTGTAGGTCTACAATCTTGTCCCTGACATCCTTGGAGAGCTCTTTGGTCTTGGCCATGGTGGAGAGTTTGGAATCTGATTGATTGATTGCTTCTGTGGACAGATGTCTTTTATACAGGTAACAAACTGAGATAAGGAGCACTCCCTTTAAGAGTGTGCTCCTAATCTCAGCTCCTTACCTGTATAAAAGACACCTGGGAGCCAGAAATCTTTCTGATTGAGAGGGGGTCAAATACTCATTTCCCTCATTAAAATGCAAATTATTTTCTAACATTTTCGACATTCGTTTTTCTGGATTTTTTAGTTGTTATTCTGTCTCTCACTGTTCAAATAAACCTACCATTAAAATTATAGACTGATCATGTCTTTGTCAGTGGGCAAACGTACAAAATCAGCAGGGGATCAAATATTTTTTTTCCCTCACTGTATTGGCGCAATATCAGTTTTGTGATATAGATATCTAGCTGGTACAGTATATATACCTAGCTGGTACAGTATATATATCTAGCTGGTACAGTATATATACCTAGCTGGTACAGTATAGATATCTAGCTGGTACAGTATATATACCTAGCTGGTACAGTATATATATCTAGCTGGTACAGTATATATACCTAGCTGGTACAGTATATATATCTAGCTGGTACAGTATATATACCTAGCTGGTACAGTATAGATATCTAGCTGGTACAGTATATATACCTAGCTGGTACAGTATATATATCTAGCTGGTACAGTATATATACCTAGCTGGTACAGTATATATATCTAGCTGGTACAGTATATATACCTAGCTGGTACAGTATATATACCTAGCTGGTACAGTATATATACCTAGCTGGTACAGTATATATATCTAGCTGGTACAGTATATATATCTAGCTGGTACAGTATAGATACCTAGCTGTGTGTCTAAAGGATGTCATAACTCTCTCCCCTCCAGGGAACGTTGCAGAAGTTTGTAGACGATGTGTTCGTAGCGATCCTCAACACCAAGCGCCCTCCTCCCATCGCTGTGCGCTTCTTCTTTGACTTCCTGGATGACATGGCGGAGAAACACGGCATCGACGACCCTGAGACCGTACACATCTGGAAGACCAACAGGTCAGTCAGTCACTGGGTCCTGGTTACCGGTTTGTCCTTCTGTAAAGTGTAAATAAAATTTTTTTAAACAGCTTTTGGTGAGGTGCTGTCTAACATAACATACTGTATAACTTCATAAAATGAAAGTCTTCTCTCTTCATAGAAGGTCACTGCAAAGAGAGAAGACTTTGAGACTTTCAATGGTCGTTTCTGAGATTGACTGCATTGTAATCAGTGACTGAGCAGACTGACTGATCACCCTGAGCAGACTGACTGATCACCCTGAGCAGACTGACTGATCACCCTGAGCAGACTGACTGATCACCCTGAGCAGACTGACTGATCACCCTGAGCAGACTGACTGATCACCCTGAGCAGACTGACTGATCACCCTGAGCAGACTGACTGATCACCTTGCATCCTAAGTAACAGCTCGTTATTGTTCAGGTTGCTCTGTCGGTGATCAGCAACTGAACAAATATGATATTCTTGAACATGGTCATTGTATTTCCTTCAGTAAAGGAAGGAAAATATTCCTGGATAACCAGCTCTCCTCCCTCCCTCCCTCCCCTGCAGCCTGCCTCTGAGGTTCTGGGTCAACATCCTGAAGAACCCTCAGTTTGTGTTTGACGTCCAGGTGACCGATAGCGTGGACGCTGTTCTCTCTGTCATCGCACAGACATTCATCGACTCCTGCACCACCTCCGAACACAAAGTCGGACGGGTCAGTCATTTTATAAAATAAATAAAACACTTGTATTTATTCATTAGTTTATTTATTCATGCATTTATTATTTAGAGATGGTATTTTCAAAATACATTAGAGGGAATCAGTAATCAACAGGGGTAGAAGGATTACTTTATCCTATCCCAGGTATTCCTTAAAGAGGTAGGGTTTCAAATGTCTCCGGAAGGTGGTGAGTGACTCCGCTGTGGGGTGGGGGGGGGGGGGGGTAGAAGGATTACTTTATCCTATCCCAGGTATTCCTTAAAGAGGTGGGGTTTCAAATGTCTCCGGAAGGTGGTGAGCGACTCCGCTGTGTGTGTGGGGGGGGTAGAAGGATTGTTTTATCCTATCCCAGGTATTCCTTAAAGAGGTGGGGTTTCAAATGTCTCCGGAAGGTGGTGAGTGACTCCGCTGTCCTGGCGTCGTGAGGGAGCTTGTTCCACCATTGGGGTGCCAGAGCAGCGAACAGTTTTGACTGGGCTGAGCGGGAACTATGCTTCCGCAGAGGAAGGGGAGCCAGCAGGCCAGAGGTGGATGAACGCAATGCCCTCGTTTGGGTCTAGGGACTGATCAGAGCCCGAAGGTACAGAGGTGCCGTTCCCCTCGCTGCTCCAAAGGCAAGCACCATGGTCTTGTAACGGATGCGAGCTTCAACTGGAAGCCAGTGGAGTGTAAGGAGGAGGGGGGTGACGTGAGAGAACTTGGGAAGGTTGAACACCAGACGGGCTGCGGCATTCTGGATGAGTTGTAGGGGTTTAATGGCACATGCAGGGAGGCCAGCCAACAGCGAGTTGCAGTAATCCAGACGGGAGATGACAAGTGCCTGGATTAGGACCTGTGCCGCTTCCTGTGTAAGGCAGGGTCGTACTCTCCGAATGTTGTAGAGCATGAACCTGCAGGAGCGGGTCACCGCCTTGATGTTAGCGGAGAACGACAGGGTGTTGTCCAGGGTCACGCCAAGGCTCTTCGCACTCTGGGAGGAGGACACAACGGAGTTGTCAACCGTGATGGCGAGATCATGGAACGGGCAGTCCTTCCCCGGGAGGAAGAGCAGCTCCGTCTTGCCAGGGTTCAGCTTGAGGTGGTGATCCGTCATCCATACTGATATGTCTGCCAGACATGCAGAGATGCGATTCGCCACCTGGTTATCAGAAGGGGGAAAGGAGAAGATTAGTTGTGTATCGTCAGCGTAGCAATGATAGGAGAGGCCGTGTGAGGATATGACAGAGCCAAGTGACTTGGTGTATAGGGAGAAAAGGAGAGGGCCTAGAACTGAGCCCTGGGGGACACCAGTGGTGAGAGCACGTGGTGCGGAGACAGCTTCTCGCCACGCCACTTGGTAGGAGCGACCGGTCAGGTAGGACGCAATCCAGGAGTGAGCCGCGCCGGAGATGCCCAGCTCGGAGAGGGTGGAGAGGAGGATCTGATGGTTCACAGTATCAAAGGCAGCAGACAGGTCTAGAAGGACAAGAGCAGAGGAGAGAGAGTTAGCTTTAGCAGTGCGGAGAGTCTCCGTGACACAGAGAAGAGCAGTCTCAGTTGAATGACCAGTCCTGAAACCTGATTGGTTTGGATCAAGAAGGTCATTCTGAGAGAGATAGCAAGAGAGTTGGCTAAAGACGGCACGCTCAATAGTTTTGGAAAGAAAAGAAAGAAGGGATACTGGTCTGTAGTTGTTGACATCAGTGGGGTCGAGTGTTGGTTTTTTGAGAAGGGGAGCAACTCTCGCTCTCTTGAAGACGGAAGGGACATGGCCAGCGGTCAAGGATGAGTTGATCAGCGAGGTGAGGTAGGGGATAAGGTCACCGGAGATGGTCTGGAGAAGGGAGGAGGGGGTGGGGTCAAGCGGGCAGGTTGTTGGGCGGCCTGCAGTCACAAGTCGCAGGATTTTATCTGCAGAGAGAGGGGAGAAAGAAGTCAAAGCATAGGGTAGGGCAGTGTGAGCAGGACCAGCAGTGTCATTAGACTTAACAAACGAGGATCGGATGTCGTCAACCTTCTTTTCAAAGTGGTTGACGAAGTCATCCACAGAGAGAGAGGGGGGGGGGGGGGGGGGGGGGGGGAGGGGGGGGGGGGGGGGGGGGGGGGGGGGGGGGGGGGGGGGGGAGGATTCAGGAGGGAGGAAAATGTGGCAAAGAGCTTCCTAGGGTTAGAGGCAGATGCTTGGAATTTAGAGTGGTAGAAGGTGGCCTTAGCAGCAGAAACAGATGAAGAAAATGTAGAGAGGAGGGAGTGAAAAGATGCCAGGTCGGCAGGGAGTTTAGTTTTCTTCCATTTCCGCTCCGCTGCCCGGAGCTCTGTTCTGTGAGCTCGCAATGAGTCATCAAGCCACGGAGCTGGAGGGGAGGACCGACCGAGCCGGCCGGGAGGATAGGGGACACAGAGAGTCAAAGGATGCAGAAAGGGAGGAGAGGAGGGTTGAGGAGGCAGAATCAGGAGATTGGAGGGAGAAGGATTGAGCAGAGGGAAGAGATGATAGGATGGAAGAGGAGAGAGTAGTGGGAGAGAGAGAGCGAAGGTTGCGGCGGCGCATTACCATCTGTATAGGGGCAGAGTGAGTAGTGTGGGAGGAGAGCGAGAGAGAAAAGGAAACAAAGTAGTGGTCGGAGACATGGAGGGGAGTTGCAGTGAGATTAGTAGAGGAGCAGCATCTAGTGAAGATGAGGTCAAGCGTATTGCCTGCCTTGTGAGTAGGGGGGGACGGTGAGAGGGTGAGGTCAAAAGAGGAGAGGAGTGGAAAGGAGGAGGCAGAGAGAAATGAGTCAAATGTGGACATAGGGAGGTTGAAATCCCCCAAAACTGTGAGGGGTGAGCCATCCTCAGGAAAGGAACTTATCAAGGCGTCAAGCTCATTGATGAACTCTCCAAGGGAACCTGGAGGGCGATAGATGACAAGGATATTAAGCTTAAATGGGCTAGTGACTGTGACAGCATGGAATTCAAATGAGGAGATAGACAGATGGGTTAGGGGAAAAATTGAGAATGTCCACTTGGGAGAGATGAGGATTCCTGTACCACCACCCCTCTGACCAGATGCTCTCGGGGTATGCGAGAACACATGGTCAGACGAGGAGAGAGCAGTAGGAGTAGCAGTGTTTTCAGTGGTGATCCATGTTTCCGTCAGCACCAGGATAAACGCAGAGGAAGAGGAGACTTTGTGTCGTTAGGAAGATGATGAAGAAGGTGGTTTTGTTTTTTTTGACAAACATAATCTGTGTAACATCAGGATTTTGATTTTCTCCCAACAGGACTCTCCAGTGAATAAGCTGCTCTACGCCAGAGAGATCCCCAGATACAAACAGCTAGTTGAGAGGTGAGACAGACAGAAATACATTTACTCTTAATGAACCAATAGAATAACAGGGAACTCTGTATTCAGACATGATTATAATTCTTACTCAGGAGTTATTGGAGCTAGTTATTGGAGCTAGTTATTGGAGCTAGGTTATTGGAGCTAGTTATTGGAGCTAGGTTATTGCAGCTAGGTTATTGGAGCTAGGTTATTGCAGCTAGTTATTGGCGCTAGATATTGGAGCTAGGTTATTGGAGCTAGTTATTGCAGCTAGTTATTGAAGGTAGGTTATTGGAGCTAGGTTATTGCAGCTAGTTATTGGAGCTAGGTTATTGGAGCTAGGTTATTGGAGCTAGTTATTGGAGCTAGGTTATTGGAGCTAGTTATTGCAGCTAGTTATTGCAGCTAGTTATTGGCGCTAGTTATTGGCGCTAGTTATTGGCGCTAGTTATTGGAGCTAGGTTATTGGAGCTAGGTTATTGGAGCTAGGTTATTGGAGCTAGTTATTGCAGCTAGTTATTGCAGCTAGTTATTGGCGCTAGTTATTGGAGCTAGTTATTGGCGCTAGTTATTGGCGCTAGTTATTGGAGCTAGGTTATTGGAGCTAGTTATTGGAGCTAGGTTATTGGAGTTAGGTTATTGGAGCTAGTTATTGGAGCTAGGTTATTGCAGCTAGTTATTGGAGCTAGGTTATTGCAGCTAGTTATTGGAGCTAGGTTATTGGAGCTAGTTATTGCAGCTAGTTATTGGAGCTAGATATTGCAGCTAGGTTATTGCAGCTAGTTATTGGAGCTAGTTATTGGCGCTAGGTTATTGGCGCTAGGTTATTGGAGCTAGGTTATTGCAGCTAGTTATTGGAGCTAGGTTATTGGCGCTAGTTATTGCAGCTAGGTTATTGCAGCTAGTTATTGGAGCTAGTTATTGGAGCTAGGTTATTGGAGCTAGTTATTGGAGCTAGGTTATTGAAGGTAGATATTGGAGCTAGTTATTGAAGGTAGTTATTGGAGCTAGTTATTGGCGCTAGTTATTGGCGCTAGTTATTGGCGCTAGATATTGGAGCTAGTTATTGGAGCTAGTTATTGGAGCTAGGTTATTGAAGGTAGATATTGGAGCTAGTTATTGGAGCTAGTTATTGGAGCTAGTTATTGGCGGTAGTTATTGGAGCTAGTTATTGGAGCTAGTTATTGGAGCTAGGTTATTGGAGCTAGGTTATTGGAGCTAGGTTATTGGAGCTAGGTTATTGGAGCTAGATATTGGAGCTAGTTATTGAAGGTAGATATTGGAGCTAGTTATTGGAGCTAGTTATTGGAGCTAGTTATTGGCGCTAGATATTGGCGCTAGATTTTGGAGGTAGTTATTGGCGCTAGATATTGGAGGTAGTTATTGGAGCTAGTTATTGCCGCTAGATATTGGCGCTAGTTATTGAAGGTAGGTTATTGGAGCTAGTTATTGGAGCTAGTTATTGCAGCTAGTTATTGGAGCTAGGTTATTGCAGCTAGTTATTGGAGCTAGGTTATTGCAGCTAGGTTATTGCAGCTAGGTTATTGGAGCTAGGTTATTGGAGCTAGGTTATTGCAGCTAGTTATTGCAGCTAAGTTATTGCAGCTAGTTATTGGCGGTAGTTATTGGCGCTAGTTATTGCAGCTAGTTATTGGCGCTAGATATTGGAGCTAGTTATTGCAGCTAGTTATTGCAGCTAGTTATTGGAGCTAGTTTTTGGAGCTAGTTATTGGCGCTAGATATTGGAGGTAGTTATTGGAGCTAGATTTCAGTCTCTTGAACAAATTCATCACAGTTTGCCTCCTGGACATGGAATGTGTTATTGGAGCTAGTTATTGGAGCTAGTTATTGGCACTATATATTGGAGCTAGTTATTGGAGCTAGTTATTGGAGCAAGATATTGGAGTTAGTTATTGAAGCTAGTTATTGGAGCTAGTTATTGGCGCTAGTTATTGGAGCTAGATATTGGAGCTAGTTATTGGAGCTAGATATTGGAGCTAGTTATTGGAGCTAGTTATTGGAGCTAGGTTATTGGAGCTAGTTATTGGAGCTAGGTTATTGGAGCTAGTTATTGGAGCTAGATATTGGAGCTAGTTATTGGAGCTAGTTATTGGAGCTAGTTATTGGAGCTAGTTTTTGGAGCTAGTTATTGGCGCTAGATATTGGAGGTAGTTATTGGAGCTAGATTTCAGTCTCTTGACAAATTCATCACAGGTTGCCTCCTGGACATGGAATGTGTTATTGGAGCTAGTTATTGGCACTAGATATTGGAGCTAGTTATTGGAGCTAGTTATTGGAGCAAGATATTGGAGTTAGTTATTGAAGCTAGTTATTGGATCTAGTTATTGGCGCTAGTTATTGGAGCTAGTTATTGGAGCTAGTTATTGGAGCTAGTTATTGGCGCTAGTTATTGGAGCTAGTTATTGGAGCTAGGTTATTGGAGCTAGATATTGGAGCTAGTTATTGGAGCTAGTTTTTGGAGCTAGTTATTGGCGCTAGATATTGGAGGTAGTTATTGGAGCTAGATTTCAGTCTCTTGACAAATTCATCACAGGTTGCCTCCTGGACATGGAATGTGTTATTGGAGCTAGTTATTGGCACTAGATATTGGAGCTAGTTATTGGAGCTAGTTATTGGAGTTAGTTATTGGAGCTAGATATTGGAGCTAGTTATTGGAGCTAGTTATTGGAGCTAGTTATTTTACAGTGTGTTCTGTGGGTATTGTTCCAGGTATTACAGTGACATCCACAGTGCAGCGTCTGGCTGTTACCAAGAGATGAACTCTACTCTAACAGAGCTGTCTGGGGTGAGTGGGGATTTAAACTCTCCCCTCCTCCTCTCCTCTCCTCTCCTCTCCTCTCCCCTCCTCTCCTCTCCTCTCCTCTCCTCTCCTCTCCTCTCCTCTCCTCTCCTCTCCTCTCCTCTCTCCTCTCCTCTCCTCTCCTCTCCTCTCCTCTCCTCTCCTCTCCTCTCCTCTCCTCTCCTCTCCTCTCCCCTCCTCTCCTCTCCTCTCCTCTCCTCCTCCCCCATCCTCTCCTCTCCCTTCCTCTCCTCCCCTCTCCTCCTCCCCTATCCTCTCTCCTCTCCCCTCCTCCCCTCTCCCTTCTCCTCTCCTCCCCTATCCTCTCCCATCCTCCCCTTCTCCCCTCTCCCTTCTCCTCTCCTCTCCTCTCCTCTCCCCTTCTCCCCTATTCTCTCCCCTCCTTCCCTATCCTCTCCTCTCCTCTCCTCTCCTCTCCTCTCCTCTCCTCTCCTCTCCTCTCCTCTCCTCTCCTCTCCTCTCCTCTCCTCTCCTCTCCTCTCCCCCCTCCCCTCCCCTCCCCTATCCTCTCCCCTCCTCTATCCTCTCCCCTCCTCCCCTCCCCTCCTCCCCTCCTATCCACTCTACTCAACCCAGCCCTACTCTACTCTACTCTACTTTACTCTGAGATTATTATGGAGTCTATTAAGTTAAATTAAATTGTATTTAGCATTTTGTTGTAATGTATAGCACAGTGCCGGTCCGTAACCAGTAGATTGTAACATTGTGTTTCCATGTCTGACTTTTCAGAGTTTTGGATCAGACATGAACAGTCTGGTGGCTCTGCTTGAGCTGTACAAGTACATCAACAAATACTACGACCAGGTATATAGACAGAGACACAGAGACAAATACTACGACCAGGTATATAGACAGAGACACAGAGACAAATACTACGACCAGGTATATAGACAGAGACACAGAGACAAATACTACGACCAGGTATATAGACAGAGACACAGAGACAAATACTACGACCAGGTATATAGACAGAGACACACAAATACTACGACCAGGTATATATACAGAGACACAGAGACACAAATACTACGACCAGGTATATAGACAGAGACACACAAATACTACGGCCAGGTATATAGACAGAGACACACAAATACTACGACCAGGTATATATACAGAGACACACAGACAAATACTACAACCAGGTATATAGACAGAGACACACATCAACAAATACTACGACCAGGTATATAGACAGAGACACACAGACAAATACTACGACCAGGTATATAGACAGAGACACAGACACAAATACTACGACCAGGTATATAGACAGAGACACAAATACTACGACCAGGTATATAGACAGAGACACAAATACTACGACCAGGTATATAGACAGAGACACACAGACACAAATACTACGACCAGGTATATAGACAGAGACACACAGACAAATACTACGACCAGGTATATAGACAGAGACACAAATACTACGACCAGGTATATAGACAGAGACACAGACACACACACAGACAGAACACACCACACACACACACACACAGACACACACACACACACACAGACAGAACACACCACACACACATACAGAACACACCACACACACACAGACACACACACACACACATACATACCACACACACAGAACACACACAAACACAGAACACACACAGACACACACAAACACAGAACACACCACACACACACAACACACACAAACACAGAACACACAGACACACACACACACACACACACACACAACACACACAACACACACACTCCTGTATAAGTACTAATGCTGTTGTCTGTCTGTAGATCATCATGTCTCTGGAGGAGGATGCAGCGGGCCAGAAGATGCAGCTGGCCTATCGTCTACAGCAGGTCGCCGCCCTGGTGGAGAACAAGGTCACTGACCTCTAACCCCTCACTTCTGACCTGTGGCCTATCGTCTACAGCAGGTCGCCGCCCTGGTGGAGAACAAGGTCACTGACAGGGCTGCGTTCAGTACCACAGAACGTTATGTCAGAGAACGCGAGACGCCCCACTCAGAGCCACTTATTCATATTTGGGGGGTTTCGGGGCGGGGGCCACCCTGGTCTGCATATTGCCCCCGCCCGCGGATGGGGTGCCCCAGAGCGAGACATTTCACTGGACGGGGTGGGGCTGTTCCCTCTCTCACGTGAGCATGCCCAGATATTACGGAGGAACCGAACTCACGTGGGGAAAAGCATGCTCACGCCAGAGAGGGGAACACCCACTTACACAGACAGGAACCGTGACCGTTTTCTTCAATAAAACGGCCTGAGTAAACGACCTTATTTATCACACCATATATGGTTATGTTACGTTCAGATCAACATATTACGTAGAACGTTTCAGTATGTCACGGAACGCAACCCTGTTCTGAAAAGAGGGCTGACCGCCTGAAGAGTGCCGCTCAATCACTGGCTGGGAAGCAGCAAAGACACACTGAAGACTGGATCTTTGTGTGTCTACGTGGTTCTGACGTTGCTTCCAGAGGCAGTTTGGAACTCGCTAGTGAGTGTTGCAACCGAGGACAGATAATTTTTTACGCTCTTCAGCACTCGGCGGTCCCGTTCTGCGAGCTTGTGTGGCCTCTACCACTTCGCGGCTGAGCATTTGTTTGCTCCTAGACGTTTCAGCACTTACAGTTGACCGGGGCAGCTCTAGCAGGGCAGAAATTTGATGAACTGACTTGTTGGAAAGGTGGCATCCTGTGACGGTGCCACGTTGAAAGTCACTGAGCTCTTCAGTACGGGCCATTCTACTGCCAATGTTTGTCTATGGAGATTGCATGACTGTGTGCTCGATTTGATACACCTGTCAGCAACGGGTGTGGCTGAAATTGAATCAACTAATTTGAAGGTGTGTCCACACACTGCTGTCTATATATGGTTGTAGAGACGAGGTATGTTTCAGGGCGTCTGTGTTGCAGTCATTCTGCACAGATGATCACATCTCACTGAGCTGTACAGAGCGACTGCAACATAGACGTTCTGGAACGAGCCCACAGTCTAGTCTTAACAGTCAGGTTGACCACTGTAACCACCATGGAGGCCTCCACCCAGCAGCTCTCCACCCAGCAGCTCTCCACCCAGCAGCTCTCCACCCAGCAGCTCTCCACCCAGCAGCTCTCCACCCAGCAGCCCTCCACCCAATCTACCCACCTGCAGATCCTTATTTAACACAATGGACGGTCCAGTTGACCGTGTTATGGTCTATGTTCGGTAATCTTTTAATATTTTTAGCAAAAAACTTTTCTTTAGCAGTAGTTACTTTAGCAGTAGTTTTGTGAACATCTATATCTTTGAATACCAGGATAACAAGCTCAATTTCTGGTGATGTTTTTAAATGTTTTGTTTCTTAAAACTGTCGTCCCCCAAACTGAAGATTCTAAAGCAATCTAATCTGTATGTTTTGTGCTGCCTTGTAGCAAGCTCTTTACTGCAGAAAACAGACATGTTGTTACAAATGTCACCTGTGTTTCCCTTCTCTGTGGGGTCTGAACCTAGCCTGGGTACCAGTATGTTTCTGCTCTGTTGCCAACACCTTCTGAACCTAGCCTGAGTACCAGTATGTTTCTGCTCTGTTGCCAACACCTTCTGAACCTAGCCTGGGTACCAGTATGTTTCTGCTCTGTTGCCAACACCTTCTGAACCTAGCCTGAGTACCAGTATGTTTCTGCTCTGTTGCCAACACCTTCTGAACCTAGCCTGAGTACCAGTATGTTTCTGCTCTGTTGCCAACACCTTCTGAACCTAGCCTGGGTACCAGTATGTTTCTGCTCTGTTGCCAACACCTTCTGAACCTAGCCTGAGTACCAGTCTGTTTCTGCTCTGTTGCCAACACCTTCTGAACCTAGCCTGAGTACCAGTCTGTTTCTGCTCTGTTGCCAACACCTTCTGAACCTAGCCTGAGTACCAGTCTGTTTCTGCTCTGTTGCCAACACCTTCTGAACCTAGCCTGAGTACCAGTATGTTTCTGCTCTGTTGCCAACACCTTCTGAACCTAGCCTGAGTACCAGTATGTTTCTGCTCTGTTGCCAACATCTTATTGAATTGTCATTTGTCTTTGGCAAGACAACACTTTAAACAGGTGGATATGGAAATGAAAGCCCTATTCCTTCTAACACAACCCCCCTGGTTGAACCTTAATACTGATTGAGTCTTAGGAAACTTATTTCTGCTTAATATAATCAAAGTTATACCAAATCAATAGTTAGTGTGCTACTACTTAGGCCAAATAGATTTCACAACAGGCTGTGGACACTAAATGTACAGCTATAAGTCTCACAGGAACCTACAAGGGGAATATAAAGGCAAGGGGAAGGATGTGGGGTTATGGTTCTCAGCAGAGGGGGCTGAGGAGGAGTTGAGCCGATTTGAGTCATTTTAAAACCAGCGTCTAGCAGGTTATTACGTTGAACAGACAGACACTGTATAGAAACTAACTTATTCTCTGTAAATAGTGCTTATTTATATTCTATACCAAGCAGTGGCGGTCAGTAGATGACGTCCTCCCCTTTCTCCTCTGAGGAGCCTCCATTAATACCAACCATACGTGCCTTTTCCTATAACTTTGTAAACGACTCACCGTGTAGAATTTTTTTTGAAGTTGAACTCGTTTGCCGAAATGAACTGACATGGCAAACTAGTTTTGAATGTGTACTGTGGATGTGTAATGAAAACCGTAGGGTTGCAAAATTCCGGGAACTTTCAATAAATTCCCTGTTTTCCCGAAATCCCGGTTGGAAGATTCCCGGAGTCAGAAGGAAATACGTAGAAAATCCGAAATCCTCCAACCAGGATTGAAATAATCAACACGGAAAGTTGGTCCAAACCATGAAACAGGTGTATTAGTGTTGTGAAGAAACGAAAGCCTGCACCCCCGGTAGCTCTGCAGAACAGTAGTTAAAGCCCCCTGATCTATACTGATTACAGGTGTGTTGACTAACGGTCAGGGTTGGGGAGGAACTGATTACAGGTGTGTTGACTAACGGTCAGGGTTGGGGAGGAACTGATTACAGGTGTGTTGACTAACGGTCAGGGTTGGGGAGGAACTGATTACAGGTGTGTTAACTAACGGTCAGGGTTGGGGAGGAACTGGTGTGTTGACTAACGGTCAGGGTTGGGGAGGAACTGATTACAGGTGTGTTGACTAACGGTCAGGGTTGGGGAGGAACTGATTACAGGTGTGTTGACTAACGGTCAGGGTTGGGGAGGAACTGATTACAGATGTGTTGACTAACGGGGGTTGGGGAGGACTGATTACGTGTTCACGGTCAGGGGGAGGAACTGATTACAGGTGTGTTGACTAACGGTCAGGGTTGGGGAGGAACTGATTACAGGTGTGTTGACTACGGTCAGGGTTGGGGAGGAACTGATTGTGTGTTGACTAACGGTCAGGGTTGGGGAGGAACTGATTACAGGTGTGTTGACTAACGGTCAGGGTTGGGGAGGAACTGATTACAGGTGTGTTGACTAACGGTCAGGGTTGGGGAGGAACTGATTACAGGTGTGTTGACTAACGGTCAGGGTTGGGGAGGAACTGATTACAGGTGTGTTGACTAACGGTCAGGGTTGGGGAGGAACTGATTACAGGTGTGTTGACTAACGGTCAGGGTTGGGGAGGAACTGATTACAGGTAATCTGATTACAGAAAAATATGTAACAAGCAAAAATGTTGTAATCGGATTACAGATACTTTTGAAAAGCTAGATGATTACTTCTCGGGTTTACTTTTTAATTCAGAAAGGATGTTTGTGGGGGGGGGGGAAATACATTGACACCTTTCTGTTTTCTCAATGACATTGAATTCAGCATTGAAAAAAGGGACGAGTTTGACTTTGTCCCACCTGAGTGAGTCTGACCATAAATCAGACACCACTCTGATGTCAGACACCACTCTGTCAGACACCACTCTGATGTCAGACACCACTCTGATGTCAGACACCACTCTGATGTCAGACACCACTCTGTCAGACACCACTCTGATGTCAGACACCACTCTGATGTCAGACACCACTCTGATGTCAGACACCACTCTGATGTCAGACACCACTCTGATGTCAGACACCACTCTGTCAGACACCACTCTGATGTCAGACACCACTCTGTCAGACACCACTCTGATGTCAGACACCACTCTGTCAGACACCACTCTGTCAGACACCACTCTGTCAGACACCACTCTGTCAGACACCACTCTGATGTCAGACACCACTCTGTCAGACACCACTCTGATGTCAGACACCACTCTGATGTCAGACACCACTCTGATGTCAGACACCACTCTGATGTCAGACACCACTCTGTCAGACACCAAATGTGTTTGATGGATCCTCTTTTTCCTCTTCTAATGCCTCTAAAGGGGAAGTCATCCAAAAGTTACTGAGGTACGTTACTGATTACCATTTTTAACAGGTAACTAGTAACTGCATTCAGAAAGTAACCTACCCAACCCTGCTAACTGAAATGTTTCCTGTCGGTCTCCTCTGGCTCCACAGATTCAGTATCGCTATATTTACCTAACACGCTAATGCTACTATGGTTACCCTTAATGGTCCCAAATGACCCCCTTTTCCCTATATAGTGCACTGTTTTTGAGTGGATCCCTAGAGTGCTCTCTTGTGGAAGCCTTATGTTCCCATAGGGACGAAAATAATGAACCAATGCTATGGGCCCTGGTCTAAAGTAGTGCCCTATATAGGGAATAGGGGGCCATTTGGGACGCACACTTTGATATTGTACAGTGGGGAAAAAAAGTATTTAGTCAGCCACCAATGGTGCAAGTTCTCCCACTTAAAAAGATGAGAGAGGCCTGTCATTTTCATCATAGGTACACGTCAACTATGACAGACAAATTGAGAAAAAATAATCCAGAAAATCACATTGTAGGATTTTTTATGAATTTATTTGCAAATTATGGTGGAAAATAAGTATTTTCAAATAAATTCATTAAAAATCCTACAATGTGATTTTCTGGATTATTTTTTCTCAATTTGTCTGTCATAGTTGACGTGTACCTATGATGAAAATGACAGGCCTCTCTCATCTTTTTAAGTGGGAGAATTTGCACAATTGGTGGCTGACTAAATACTTTTTTCCCCCACTGTACCTTTAACCCCCAGCTCCTGGTTTGATGACGCCAACGTTTATTTAGTGTATATAGAGATACTTTATGTATTTATTTATCTTGGGTTTATAAAGTTATTGTGTAGTTATATTGTTGAATGGTGATCTTAATTAGTTTTACCACCCTAACACTTTTGTCTTGTCCCTATCTCAGCATTTGTAGCTCAGTATGTATGGCTTGATTTAATGACACCCTATTTCCTATACAGTGCACTACTTTAATAGTGCACTATAAAGTGAATAGGGTGCCATTTGGGACAGGATGTTGTTTTCTGACTGGGCAGTGTGTACGCCTTCCTTTAGCAGCTGTATGAAGTATTTACCTTTGACACCTTAATAACGCTATGAGAGTTTTGATTGGAGCGTTTTTTAAAGGTAAATATCTACTGAGGCAGTATTCAGTGTTCTGCCCCAGTATAACAGCCTGCAATGCCTCATGATCACTTCTGAAACTATAGGACGCGTTCCAGGTCAACTATATTGCAGTCAATGCATTGCGTCAACCAATGGTTGCGTGCAGTCGGGCATCAGATTGCTATAACATATGATGTGGTTAACGAACACTGATCCAGCTGGAATGAAATCTGGCATGCGTCTGAAATGTAGTCAGCCTGGAACGCGTCCGTTCGTCTTCCTGCTGTTTGTCTTCCTGCTACTAGTGAGTGTTACGTTGCCTGTTCTTTTCTGAACCTGTGTCTGCCTGGAACGCGTCCGTTCGTCTTCCTGCTACTAGTGAGTGTTTTACGTTGTCGTAGGACTGTAGATTTAACTAGGGATTCTCTGCATGCCTGTGCTTTTTAATAGTCTTGTGTTTATGAACGTCTGATTCCTTAAGACTACAATCAGAGCAGGAGCGTACATGTATCACCCTATCCCCTACATAGGGCACTATTTTTGACCAGAGCCTTATGGGCTTTCCTAGGGGCTCTGGTCGAAAGTAGTGTCCTATATAGGGAATAGGGTGCCATTTGGGATGGAGAAGCTATGTGTGAGAGTACACTACATATGTGTTAGAAGGAAACATGACGTTTGAAACTCCTGCATGACAGTGACAATTTTCAATAAACTTCCTCTTTAAAAAAAAACAAAAATACAAAAAAAAACTTCTCTCTGAGACGATTTGAAGTCCCGATGAAACTAAACTCTAATTTGTTTCCTGACTCTGGCTGTGTCCCAAATGGCACCCTGTACCCTATCTAGTGCACTACTGTTGGGCTGATCAGGCTATGGAATAGGGTGCCATATTCCGACTCTGCCTTGATAAACAACAATCCAACTGAAAAGTGACTCTTTATACAAGGATTTGAAAGAGAGCTGGAAACCAGAGAGCTGGAAACCAGCCTTGTGTCTTTGGTGAGTGTATTGTTATTGTTTGATACCAGATGTGATATGTGCTTGTAAATACATTATGAAGAGAATCGGTTCGTTCTCAACTTTGATGGAATTTAAAACTCTATGGTTACTAAATGAATTATGGGAGCCAAAATGAGTACCAGTTATCAAATGAACGTTTGTATGCGAAAAATAAAGTTATAATTTTAACATTGAATAGGCTTTGTGTCTGGTTTGTTCTGGTTGATATTGTGCTTGTTAAATGTTTTATAGGAAATGTGCTGGTGCTCCTGATTGGGGGAAATAACTGTAAAACTGTAAAGTTATAGAAACTAAAGGTGCTCTTTGAAAAATATAGTCCCTTTACAATGACTTCATTTGAATCGATGTTGATAACCAAGACGTTATCGCTCCCTTCCTTCAGGCTCTGCTCAGATAGCCCCGTTTCTACTCATCCCACAAAGTATTGCTTCCTGAGGGGTCCAGTCTCGGTCTTGACATTAAATGTGCTTGAAAATCAGACACCAGGTTTGAAAATCAGACACCAGGTTTGAATGTTGCCTGATTCCCAACAAAAATGACTGAACTTGAGCAATTTTGACAAAAACAATGGTTGACTATTATTCAAAATGAATTACAGCTGTAATTGCTGCCAAGGGCGCTTCCCCCAAGTCAAATCAAAATCAAGCGAAATGCTTGTACTAATGCTGGGGTGTGAAGACATACACTACATGACCAAAAGTATGTGGACACCTGCTCGTCGGACATCTCATTCCAAATTCATAGGCATTAATATGGAGTTGGTCACACTTTTGCTGCTATAACAGCCTCCACTCTTCTGGGAAGGCTTTCCACTAGATGTTGGAACATTGCTGCGGGGACTTGCTTCCATTCAGCCACAAGAGTATTAGTGAGGTCGGGCACTGATGTTGGGCGATTAGGCCTGGCACGCCTTCGGTGTTCCAATTCAGCCCAAAGGTGTTTGATGGGGTTGAGGTCAGTGCAGGCCAGTCAAGTTCTTCCACACCAATCTCGACAAACCATTTCTGTATGGACCTTGCTTTGTGCACGTGGGCATTGTCAGAATCATCTAGAATGCCATTGTATGCTGTAGCGTTAAGATTTCCCTTCACTGGAACTAAGGGGCCTAGCCTGAACCATGAAAAACAGCCCCAGACCATTATTCCTCCTCCACCAAACTTTACAGTTGGCACTATGCATTCGGGCAGGTACGTTCTCCTGGCATCCGCCAAACCCAGATTCGTCCGTCGGACTGCCAGATGGTGAAGCGTGATTCGTCACTCCAGAGAACGTGTTTCCACTGCTCCAGAGTCCAATGGCGGCGAGCTTTACACCACTTCAGCCAACGCTTGGAATTGTGCATGGTGATCTTAGGCTTGTGTGCGGCTGCTCGGCCATGGAAACCCATTTCATGAAGCTCCCGAAGACCAGTTCTTGCGCTGACGTTGCTTCCAGAGGCAGTTTGGAACTCGGTAGTGAGTGTTGTAACCACGCTTCAGCCCTCGGCGGTCCTGTTC
>CM072236.1:50689044-50786544 GCA_036851935.1 Coregonus suidteri
TTTGAAATTCACTGCTCGACCGAGGGACCTTACAGATAATTGTATGTGTGGGGTACAGAGATGAGGTAGTCATTCAAAAATCATGTTAAACACTATTATTGCACACAGAGTGAGTCGTTATTACGTGACTTGTTAAGCAAATGTTTACTCCTGAACTTTAGGCTTGCCATAAAGAAAGGGGTTGATTACTTATTACCTCAAGCCATTTCAGCTTTTCATCTGTAATTAATTTGTTTTAAAAAATTCACTTTGACATTATGGGGTGTTGTGTGTAGGCCAGTAACAAAAAAAAATCTCAATTTAATATATTTTAAATTCAGGCTGTAACACAACAAAATGTGAAAAAATCAAGAGGTGTGAATACTTCTGAAGGTACTGTATTGTAATGTACTGTATTCGAGTAAGAATGACATTTGTTATTACTGCGTAACATATTGTAATTACTCATTGTTACACTGTACTTAAGGTTAGGGTCAGGGTGTAAGTACATTTGAGTCATTTAGCAGAGACATTCATCTGAAGGTAGCTATGTGAGACTAATCACAACCACAGTAAAAAACTTTTCCTCGATTAAATCAGCAAAGTCAGTGCTGGTGAGAAAAGACAAGTATTTGCGGGGCTATTTGAGATACTTTTTAAAGAGCTGTTGTAGGGCCAGAAGAACCAGAACAGGGTTGGTGTGTAACGTTTGAGCTGAAGGTATAAAGAGGCTGCTGGTAACCACCAGGGAAATGGACGTGAGCGTTGACTGGAATCCAGTGTACAAATTAGCTGGGTGACATTGTAATGAAGTGTAACAATTTTGGGTGACATTGTAATGAAGTGTAACAATTAATTCCAATACTTGTTACATACTTACAGGAACCATGGCACTGTAAAGAAGCCTATACCCAAACTGCAATCCAGTGTATTGGTGTCTTCATCTGCTGGACCGACAAAAACCTTTGTGTATCTTTGACTTTCTCAGGCACCAGAGGACATTCAGAAGAGAGTATCGAGCAGAACTGACCGTCCTGCAGGGCTTTACCACGTCCATGTGGTTCTGATTAAACTTCACCCTCCTGCATTCTCTCTGACCGCAGCCAACTGGGTTCTGACTGCTGTCCACTGTAGAGGTTACGCAGTAAAATGTTCTGATCCGTTCAGTTCACAGCGAATACTGTGTGGTCGTTACCCGACATCGACCTCTCCAGATTATATTTATGATATCCTCCAATCGTATTCAACATCCATACGACTTAGTTCAAGCAAGCAGTTACTCAATAGACGTCTGACAAGTCACATTGGGTCAGGTAAAAAAAAAAGAATCCAAAACAAGTAACATTGGGTGAAGTTGTAGTTTTTATTTCAGCATAACCATGGCAATGCAAACCAACCATGAGTTGACAGACAGAGAGCCTGGGAGCATCAGACCTGATAGTGAGGAGATACTATGGTGAGAACCAGAAAGCAACATGGATCCAGGTCATCACAACAACCAGGCTAGAAGAACACAGGAGGTTATATAGCAGTTTATAAGTTTACAACAAGCCATTTTTTAAAAACTAAATTATTACATACAACTTTGGTCCATTGAATGTAAATTCCCTGCATGAGTTTCATTGATAATTAAGGATTTGACCAGCAACAATCAGAGGTTAGACACCATGCCAGCTCCAGGAGGAATCAAGATGGGGCCGTGCTATGGAGAGGTTAATGATGTGATGGAATGATCAAGCAGGTGATGTGGAATGATTAGAACACATGGAATGATCAAGCAGGTGATGTGGAACGATTAGAACACATGGAATGATCAAGCAGGTGATGTGGAACGATTAGAACACATGGAATGATCAAACAGGTGATGTGGAATGATTAGAACACATGGAATGATCAAGCAGGTGATGTGGAATGATTAGAACACATGGAATGATCAAGCAGGTGATGTGGAATGATTAGAACACATGGAATGATCAAGCAGGTGATGTGGAATGATTAGAACACATGGAATGATCAAGCAGGTGATGTGGAATGATTAGAACACATGGAATGTGGTTGGAATGAACAGAATAAAAGCCTAGATGACATTGTAAGCATCTGGAATGAAAAGAGGCAAAACGGGGAAACAAGCTATACATTTAGCTTCATTTGAAACTCAACAAACCGACCGATAGCTCAGCGTCGTCCATATCGTCTGGACGCGCAGAGGACATGACAGGCTCAAACTAAAAAACAAACCTCGCTCTATACTTAGGGTGGTCCCAAATGGCACCCTATATATAGTGTACCACTTGTGACCAGGGCCCATAGAGGACTGCACTATATAGGGAGCCATTTGGGATGTAACCCCACAGTATTGATGCTTCAGCTGGAAAGTGACGCTCAATCAACATCAGTTACAAAAAGGGGGATTATAAACCGGGTGGTCGAGCCCTGAACGCTGAAAGCTTTAAGCCCTCTTTCCCCTCAGACTGCAGAGAGAGGGATGGAGAAGGTGAAGTTGGTCAATGTGTACAGGCTTCAGAGAGAGGGGGGGGAAGAGTCCCAAATGGCACCCTATTCCCTACCTAGTGCACTAGCCCCATAGGGCTCTGGTCAAAAGTAGTGCACTATATAGAAAAATAGGGTGCCATTTTGGGACGCAGTTGATGAGAGAAGAGACGACTGTCTTAGTTGGCGAAGGTCTGGCGCACGGCGCTGACGATGTGTTTGGCGCTGATGCCGTACAGGTCCAGGAGCTCCTGAGGTTTTCCACTCCGGGGTATGCGGTTCACCGCCAGGCGCGTCACCATGATACCAGGCTCCTCCCCCACCGCAGACAGCACCGCCTCCCCCAGACCACCTGGAGACAGAGACACAGAAGGGTTAGAGGGGGAACCCACCCACGCAGAAGAGTTATTATTATTATTATTATTATTATTATTAACGTAATTGATGAAAAAAAAGTTGTAAAAAGCACACACCCTCTCTGTAGTGGTCCTCTACGGTGATGATTCTCCCTCCGGTGGCGCGGGCGCTCGACACGATGGTGGCGGCATCCAGGGGCTTGATGGTGAACGGGTCAATCACACGGATGTTCACTCCTACACACAACAATGAGCCCAAAGTCTCAATCAAATAGCATATTTTTTATATACATACACTACCGTTCAAAAGTTTGGGGTCACTTAGAAATGTCCTTGTTTTCGAAAGAAAAGCACATTTTCTTGTCCATTAAAATATCACATTGATCAGAAACAGTGTAGACATTGTTAATGGCTATTGTAGCTGGAAACGGCTGATATTTTATGGAATATCTACATAGACGTACAGAGGCCCATTATCAGCAACCATCAGTCCTGTGTTCCAATGGCACGTTGTGTTTGCTAATCCAAGTTTATAATTTTCAAAGGCTAATTGATCATTAGAAAACCCTTTTGCAATTATGTTAGCACAGCTGAAAACTGTTTTGCTGATTAAAGAAGCAATAAAAGTGGCCTTCTTGAGACTAGTTGAGTATCTGGAGCATCAGCAATTGAGGGTTCGATTACAGGCTCAAAATTGCCAGAAATAAAGAACTTTCTTCTAAAACTCGTCAGTCTATTCTTGTTCTGAGAAATGAAGGCTATTCCATGCGAGAAATTGACAAGAAACTGAAGATCTCGTACAATGCTGTGTACTACTCCCTTCACAGAACAGCGCAAACTGGCTCTAACCAGAATAGAAAGAGGAGTGGGAGGCCCCGGTGCACAACTGAGCAAGAGGACAAATACATTAGAGTGTCTAGTTTGAGAAACAGACGCCTCACAGGTCCTCAACTGGCAGCTTCATTAAAAGTACCCGCAAAACACCAGTCTCAACGTCAACAGTGAAGAGGCGACTCCGGGATGCTGACCTTCTAGGCAGAGTTGCAAAGAAAAAGCCATATCTCAGACTGGCCAATAAAAAGAAAAAAGATTAAGATGGGCAGTCTGAGATATTACTTTTTTTCCTTTGCAATTGCTTGAGAAAACAGAGTTGATGGCCTCTATTAAAAGCTTTCTATAGGCTAGGCCTACTATATTTATTTCTCAACTTTCCTAATACTAAGCACATTGCTTCTCTTTACAACAGGAGTATAGCCTACCTGGCTGGCATGAAAATAAACCACGGGAAAAGCTCCTCCATTTACTATTTAAGTGCTTAGATTACATGTCTTTTTTTTCTAAACTAATTTCACACATTATTCAGGAGATGTAAAGTCAACAAATTAAAGAATAGTCTGATGTGACAATATTAGCCCCCAGCGTGTGCAGATCATGAAACAAGAAGAAAGATCAAGAGAAACAGATCATGCCCTTTTTCTAATCATAGTCGCCCACCTCATGTATCCTAGCCCATAGGTCTATATGTTTTAATAAGGTTTGTATCACAACTAAAGACGCCAAATAACTTCTTAAAATGAAGCACTTTAATCCGCTTTACAACCGGTGTAGAACCTGACTGGGCGCGTGAGGTTCAAGTTTGGGGAAGATAATTTTCACAATTAAAAATGCACCTTTATAATAATGCACCTTTATAATAATGCATTACATGCTAAATCGCATTTGCCTTCCCTTTTGAGAACAGTTTCCCCGGTAACCGACTGCATTTTGGAACATTCGCGCTTCTAGCCTACTGCTATGTTCACATCTCTGTGCTTATTAAAATGCAAATCAATTCATAACATTTTTGACATGCGTTTTTCTGGATTTGTTTGTTGTTATTCTGTCTCTCACTGTTGAAATAAACCTACCATTAAAATTATAGACTGATCATGTCTTTGTCAGTGGGCAAACGTACAAAATCAGCAGGGGATCAAATACCCCCCCCCCCCTCACTGTAGATTACATGGACCAGGGAGACTCCAGCTCCTGAGTGGCGCAGTGGTCTAAGGCGCTGCATCGCAGTGCTAGCTGTGCCACTAGAGATCCTGGTTCGAATCCAGGCTCTGTCGCAGCCGGCCGCGACCGGGAGACTCATGGGGCGGCGCACAATTGGCCCAGCGTTGTCCAGGGTAGGGGAGGGAATGGCCGGCAGGGATGTAGCTCAGTTGATAGAGCATGGCGTTTGCAACGCCAGGGTTGTGGGTTCGATTCCCACGGGGGACCAGTATGAAAAAAATAAAAAAATAGTATTCACTAACTGTAAGTCGCTCTGGATAAGAGTGTCTGCTAAATGACTAAAATGAAAATGAGACCAGATCATAGATTACATGGACCAGCGAGACCGGATCATAGATTAGCCCTCCTACCCTGAGACACTGACAGGAAGCCCAATTACACTCCTACCCTGAGACACTGACAGGAAGCCCAATTACACTCCTACCCTGAGACACTGACAGGAAGCCCAATTACACTCCTACCCTGAGACACTGACAGGAAGCCCAATTACACTCCTACCCTGAGACACTGACAGGAAGCCCAATTACACTCCTACCCTGAGACACTGACAGGAAGCCCAATTACACTCCTACCCTGAGACACTGACAGGAAGCCCAATTACACTCCTACCCTGAGACACTGACAGGAAGCCCAATTACTGTCAAAAGACCAAATAGGGACAAAAAATAGGAGACAATTGGATTACACTCCTGCCTGTGTAAACAGTAAGCCCATTACTCTAATGCCTTGGAACACTGACAGGAAGCCCAATTACAACTCCTACCCTGAGACACTCTCAAATGACTGTCTACCGACTGGTTCATCTCTTGGTTTTTCAAATACTGCCTCGCCTGGTTCAACTACTTCTCATAGAGTTCAGTGTGTCAAATCGGAGGGCCTGTTGTCTGGACCTATGGCAGTCTCTATGGGGGTGCCACAGGGTTCAATTCTTGGGCCGACACTTTTCTCCGTGTATATCAATGATGTCGCTCTTGCTGCTGGTGACTCTCAGATCCACCTCTATGCGGACGACACCATTTTGTATACATCTGGCCCTTCATTGGACACTGTGTTAACAAACCTCCAAACGAGCTTCAAAGCCATACAACACTCCTTCAGTAGCCTCCAACTGCTCTTAAACACTAGTAAAACTAAATGCATGGTTTTCAATCGAACGCTGCTGGCACCCGCCCACCCGACTAGAATCACTACTCTTGACGGGTCTGACCTAGAGTATGTGGACAACTACAAATACCTAAGTGTCTGGTTAGACTGTAAACTCTCCTTCCAGACTCACATTAAGCATCTCCAATCCTAAGTTAAATCTAGAATCGGCTTCCTATTTCGCAACAAAGCCTCCTTCACTCATGCTGCCAAACATGCCCTCGTAAAACTGACTATCCTACCGATCCTTGACTTCGGCGATGTCATTTACAAAATAGCCTTCAACACTCTACTCAGCAAATTGGATGTAGTCTATCACAGTGCCATCCGTTTTGTCACCAAAGCCCCATATACTACCCACCACTGTGACCTGTACGCTCTTGTTGGCTGGTCCTCACAACATGTTCGTCGTCAAACCCACTGGCTCCAGGCCATCTATAAATCACTGCTAGGCAAATCCCGCCTTATCTTAGCTCATTGGTCACCATAGCAGCACCCACCCGTAGTATGCGCTCCAGCAGGTATATCTCACTGGTCATTCCAAAGCCAACAACCTCCTTTGGCCACCATTCCTTCCAGTTCTCTGCTGCCAATGACTGGAACGAATTGCAAAAATCTCTGAAGCTGGAGACTCTTATCTCCCTCACTAACTTTAAGCATCAGTTGTCAGAGCACCTTACCGATCACTGCACCTGTACACAGCCCATCTGTAATTAGCCCACCCAACTACCTCATCCCTATATTGTTATTTATTTTGCTCTTTTGCACCCCAGTATCTCTATTTGCACATCATCTCTTGCACATCTATCATTCCAGTGTTAATACTAATTGTAATTATTTTGCACTATAGCCTATTTATTGCCTTACCTCCATAACTTGCTACATTTGCACACACTGTATATATATTTTCTGTTGTATTTTTGACTTTGTTTTTTTACCCCATATGTAACTCTGTGTTGTTTTTATCGCACTGCTTTGCTTTATCTTGGCCAGGTCGCAGTTGTAAATGAGAACTTGTTCTCAACTGGCTTACCTGGTTAAATAAAATAAATAAAATAATGTGCCCTGGACATGGTCTAGTGGTGTAATTCCCTGCCAGGCCACCGGGGGGAGCTCTTACCCTCACTGGCCAGTTGGTCTGCAGCAGTCAGGGCTTCATGCAGAGTCACTCCAGCTCCGATCACAGTCACCTTGTCGCTGTCGGACTGACGTACCACCTTGGCCACGCCCACCTCAAACTTCTCCTTGGGGTCGTAGATCACCTTCAGTTCTGGTCTGGTGATTCGGATGAAACAGATTCCCTGAAATATTCAGACACAGAGACACCAGGCTTAGTTATATAATAATAATAAATAATAAATAATAATAATAAGCCATTTAGCAGACGCTTTTATCCAAAGCGACTTACAGTCATGCGTGCATACATTTTTGTGTATGGGTGGTCCCGGGGATCGAACCCACTACCTTGGCGTTACAAGCGCCGTGCTCTACCAGCTGAGCTACAGATATGTATATTGCTCATAGATTTGTATAGTGGTGCCTTTTCTACAATGTGTACTGTATGTTTAGGCTATAATGAAAGTTTGAATGTATGCGTGTGTATTTTTGTACCTGATATTTAAAATGAGCTGCACCAAGTCATATTCCTAACAACTTCAGTTAGTAAGGCAACAAACTATTGTAGCGAAAAGAATCCCAACACCTCGTGACCTCGTCAAGGGGTTTGAATCTGTTGGTGTAATGGCTAAGGTGTTGGGTTGACAGTCGGAGTCCAGGCCGGGGCCGGGGCCGGGGCAGGGCCGGTGTGTGGTTCTTACCTTGGTGTTAGCAGCCAACTCCACAGACCTCTCAGCAGACACACCATCGCTGGGGTAGAACACAGTGCATGTTGGGATAGCGCGGAACATAGCGATGTCCTCCAATGCCATCTGGGAGGGGCCATCCTCACCTGGAGACAGGAAGTACAGTGTGATTGGTCGAGGGAAGGGGACAGGTGAGATTTGAGACGCACCGATCAACAGACGGAGACAACTCGCTTAGAGACACACAGTACTGACCGATGGAGACGCCGCAGTGAGACCCAGCCAAGTTAATGTTGGACTCGGAGACAGCAGCCATTCTGATGTGGTCGTAGGCCCTGGACAGGAAGGCAGAGAAGGTGCTGGCGAACGCCACGGTACGGTCTCTCGTGGCACAGCCGATCGCCACGCTCACCTATAAAACAACAATATTAATACACCCACCTTCGCCATGGAACTATATCCCACATCAGGTAACTGATGCAAGCAGCAGAATCAGATTTCAAAACCAGGTAAAAATACAGCTTATGCTGTACACCCATGCATACCCAACAAGACATGCCACCAGAGGTCTCTTCACAGTCCCCAAGTCCCAGAACAGACTATGGGAGGCGCACAGTACTACATAGAGCCATGACTACATGGAACTCTATTCCACATCAGGTAACTGATGCAAGCAGTAGAATCAGATTTAAAAAACAGGTAAAAATACACCTTATGGAACAGCGGGGACTAAAAACGGACACCTTATGGAACAGCGGGGACTGTGAAGAGACACACACAGACACACGGACAGACGGACGCACGGACACACGGACAGACGGACGCACGGACACACGGATGATATGTAAATAAGTTGTTTTTATTTTTAATACATTTGCAAAAATGTCTAAAAGGGAATATGGTGCTATTTGGGACGCACACCTTTTTGACCAGAGCCATTTGGGATAAAAAGGTAGTGCACTCTAAAAATCAGTTTTTCGCTTTGTCATTATGGGGTATTGTGTATAGATTGGATAGAGTGCTATTGTTCGTTGGGTCCTGGATAGAGTGCTATTGTTCGTTGGGTCCTGGATAGAGTGCTATTGTTTGTTGGGTCCTGGATAGAGTGCTATTGTTCGCTGGGTCCTGGATAGAGTGCTATTGTTCGTTGGGTCCTGGATAGAGTGCTATTGTTCGCTGGGTCCTGGATAGAGTGCTATTGTTCGTTGGGTCCTGGATAGAGTGCTATTGTTCGTTGGGTCCTGGATAGAGTGCTATTGTTCGCTACTCCTCAAACATTCTGACAGCTGGACCAATGCCATCTGTGGCCTTGAGGCCTAATCAGGACACTTGGACGCTGGAGTACTTTTGCTATATTTGTCGTACAACCCACCCTGTATTACATGAATGAACTCTGTATCCATGAATGAACTAGACAACCAATTATCTACATGAATGAACTACACACCCACCCTGTATACTACATGAATGAACTAGACAACCAACCCTGTATCCTACATGAATGAACTAGTCACTACAGCCACCCTGTATCCTACATGAATGAACTAGACACTACACCAACCCTGTATCCTACATGAATGAACTAGATAGACACTACACAGTGGAAGATCATGATTTGAGGTCAGGAGTGACATCAGGAAATGTATCCTTGCTTCTGGCAGCGTAGGGGCGTGTCAGTCAGTTACAGAGAGGTAGAGATTAGGGTGAGGTCTAGGAGCGGCGAACTCAGATTAACCTGAACCAACACAGCCCTGACCAGAACAGGAGTTAGGATTACACAGCCAGTCCCATCATAGAACAGAACAGGAGTCAGGACTAGGGTGCGGCCAAACCGGTACATGTTGAGAATGGACACCAACCATGCATTTTGGTCCTTGGTCCGTTCGCTTGTCCTCTAATTGGCTAAAATTTTCTGGAAAAAGGGGACACATCTACGCTGTCCGTCAACGTACGACTCCCGTTGAGAAAGCACGGATAAAAATCAACGTGGCGGTTCGGCCGCGCTGTTAATCTTCCAGCTAGTTAATGGAGGCTGATTTAAAACTGGTTACAGCCATGACCTGTGACCTCATGACCTGTGACCTTTTGATTACAACACTACAGTTAGTAGGTTTACTGGCGCCTCAGTCTCCTAACACTATGGGGCCTTTACCAGAGACTAAAGGGTAGACCTAATCTGGTCTCAGTACGGTATCAGTCTCTTCAGCCAACATGCCACTCTCCATGTCATTGCCAAAGAGTCTGGGTTTTCGGCAAATCTCAAATATCAATATGCGCTGTATTTAGGGCGGGGTTGCTCATTGGTTGTTGGAAATAATATATTCCATGACCTCAAATGTAATTAGAATTATTACAAAGTCAAAGATTTTGCTGTTAGCTAGGCAAGTTCTTGTATTTTTAGGTTTAAATTCAAAGCAAAGCGGTTTTGAGGTAGGAATTGCAGTATGTATTTAGTTTGACAATTTAGAAGTGAGCGAGCAACTTTTAACAGACTGGTTTCGTCTGGACAAACAAAAAAACGGTTGCTTAGCAACTAGATACCAACGTGTTGTGTGGAGAGAGAAAAAAAATGACAGTTACAATATTTGGATATCGTTGTGATTGGAGGGGATATCAAATCAGGATCAATGTTCTTCCTCCCTCCTCCTCCTCCTCCCAAGTCTTCCTCCCTCCTCCTATGTTCCATGTCCTCCCTCCTCCTCCCCCCCAGTCTCACCATGTTCTTCCTTCCTCCTCCCCAGTCTCACCATGTTTCCTCCCTCCTCCCCAGTCTCACCATGTTCTTCCGCTCCTCCTCCCCAGTCTCACCATGTTCTTCTCCTCAGTCCCACCATGTTCTTCCTCCCCAGTCTCACCATGTTCTTCTTTCCCTCCTCCTCCCCAGTCTCACCATGTTCTTCCTCCCTCCTCCTCCCCCAGTCTCACCATGTTCTTCCTCCTCCCTCCCCCCCTCTCCCCATGTTCTCACCCATCCTTCTTCCTCCCTCCTCCTCCCCAGTCTCACCATGTCTTCCTCCCTCCTCCTGTTCAGTCTCACCATGTTCTTCCTCCCTCCTCCTCCCAGTCTCACCATGTTCTTTTCCTCCCTCCTCCTCCCCCAGTCTCACCATGTTCTTCCTCCCTCCTCCTCCCCCTCTCACCATGTCCTTCCTCCTCTCTCCTCAGTCTCACCATGTTCTTCCTCCTCCCCAGTCTCTCCATGTCTCATCTCCTCCTCTTCCTCCTCCCAGTCTCACCATGTTCTTCCTCCTCCCTCTCCGCCTCCTCCCCAGTCTCACCATGTTCTTCCTCCCTCCTCCTCCCCAGTCTCACCATGTTCTTCCTCCCTCCTCCTCCCCACTCTCACCATGTTCTTCCTCCCTCCCCCTCCCCAGTCTCACCATGTTCTTCCTCCCTCCTCCTCTCTCTCCATGTTCTTCCTCCCTCCTCCTCCCCAGTCTCACCATGTTCTTCCTCCTCCCCAGTCTCACCATGTTCTTCCTCCCTCCTCCTCCCCAGTCTCACCATGTTCTTCCTCCCTCCTCCTCCCAGTCTCACCATGTCTCTCCCCCCTCCTCAGTCTCCTGTTCTTCCTCCTCCCCCTCCCTCCCCAGTCTCACCATGTTCTCTCCTCCTCTCTCCTCTCCCAGTCTCACCATGTTTCTTCCTCCCTCCTCCTCCCTCAGTCTCACCATGTTCTTTCCCTCCTCCCCTCCTCACCATGTTCTTCCTCCCTCCTTCCTCCCAGTCTCACCATGTTCTCCTCCCCTCCTCTTTCCCAGTCTCACCATGTTCTTCTCCTCCTCTCTCCCCAGTCTCACCATGTCCTCTTCTCTCTCCTCCTCCTCCAGTCTGTTCTCCTTCTCCCTCTCCTCCTCCTCCCCCAGTCTCAGTCCTCCATGTTCTTCCTCCCCCTCCTCCCCAGTCTCACCATGTTCTTCCTCCCTCCTCCTCCCCAGTCTCACCATGTTCTTCCTCTCTCCTCCTCTCCCCAGTCTCACCATGTTCTTCCTCCCTCCTCCTCCCCAGTCTCACCATGTTTCTTCTTCCTCCCTCCCCAGTCTCCCTAGTCTCATGTTCTCCTCCCTCCTCCTCCCAGTCTCAACCATCTCTTCCTCCTCCTCCCCTCTCACCATGTTCTCTTCCTCCCTCTCACAGTCTCACCATGTTCTTCCTCCCTCCTCCTCCCCGTTCTCACCATGTTCTCTCCCTCCTCCTCCCCAGTCTCCCAAGGGATCTCCTTCCTCCCTCCTCCTCCCCAGTCTCACCATGTCCTCTCTTCTCTCCTCCTCCCAGTCTCACCATGTTCTTCCTCCCTCCTCCTCCTCCCCAGTCTCACCATGTTCTTCTCCCTCCTCCTCCCCAGTCTCACCATGTTCTTCCTCCTCCTCCCCAGTCTCACCATGTTCCTCCCTCCTCCCCTCTCACCATGTTTCTTCCTCCCTCCTCTCTCCCCAGTCTCCATGTTCTTCCTCCCTCCTCCTCCTCAGTCTCAGTTGTTCTTCCTCCTCCTCCTCCCCCTCACCATCCTCTTCCTCCCTCCCCAGTCTCACCATGTTCTTCCTCCCTCCTCCTCCCCAGTCTCATGTTCTTCCTCCCTCCCCCTCTCACCATGTTCTTTCTCCCTCCTGTTCTCCCCAGTCCTCACCATCTCTCTATCCTCCCCCTCCTCTCAGTCTCTCATGTTCTTCCTCCCTCCTCCTCCCCAGTCTCACCATGTTCTTCCTCCCTCCTCTTCCCTCTCTCACCATGTTCCGTCTCCCCAGTGTCTCACCATGTTCTTCCTCCTCCCCAGTCTCACCATGTTCTTCCTCCCTCCTCCTCCCCAGTCTCACCTGTTCTTCCTCCCTCCTCCTCCCCAGTCTCACCATGTTCTTCCTCCCTCCTCCTCCCCAGTCTCACCATGTTCTTCTCCTCCTCCTCTCTCCCAGTCTCACCATGTTCTTCCTCCTTCCTCCTCTCCCAGTCTCTCTCACCATGTTCTTCCTCCTCCCTCCTCCCCCAGTCTCACTCATGTTCTTCCTCCCTCCTCTTCCCCAGTCTCACATGTTCTTCCTCCCTCCTCCTCCCCAGTCTCACCATGTTCTTTCATTCCCTCCTCCTCTCCCAGTCTCACCATGTTCTTCCTCCTCCTCCTCTCCCCAGTCTCTCACCATGTCTTCTCCTCCCCCTCCCCCCCTAGTACTCACCATGTTCTTCCTCCCTCCTCCTCCCCAGTCCTCACCATGTTCTTTCCTCCCTCCTCCTCCCCAGTCTCACCATGTTCTTCCTCCTCCTCCTCCCCCAGTCTCACCATGTTTCTTCCTCCCTCTTCCCAGTCTCACCATGTTTCTTCCTCCTCCTCCTCCCCAGTCTCACATGTTCTTCCTCCCTCCTCCTGCCCCAGTCTCACCATGTTTCTTTCCTTCCTCCTCTTCCCCAGTCTCACCATGTTCTTCCTCTCCTCCTCCTCCCCAGTCTCACCATGTTCTTCCTCCTCCTCTCCCCAGTCTCACCATGTTCTTTCCCTCCCTCCTCCTCCCCAGTCTCACCATGTTCTTCCTCCCTCCTCTCTCCCAGTCTCACCATGTTCTTTCCTCCCTCCTTCCCCAGTCTCACCATGTTCTTCCTCCCCCTCCTCCTCCCCAGTCTCACCATGTTCTTCCTCCCTCCTCCTCCCCAGTCTCACCATGTTCTTTCCTCCCTCCTCCCCCCCAGTCTCACCATGTTCTTTTCTCCTCCTCCCCCAGTCTCACCATGTTCCTCCTCCTCTTCTCTCACCATGTTCTTCCTCCCTCCTCTCCCCAGTCTCACCATGTTCTTCCTCCCTCCTCCTCTCTCCCCAGTCTCTCCATGTTTCTTCCTCCCTCCTCCTCCCCAGTCTCACCATGTTCTTCCTCCCTCCTCTTTCCCCAGTCTCACCATGTTTCTCCTCTCTCCCTAGTCTCCCTTCCTCCTCCCCCAGTCTCACCATGTTCTTCCTCCTCTCCTCCTCCCCAGTCTCACCATGTTCTTCCTCCCTCCTCCTCTCCCCAGTCTCACCATGTTCTTCCTCCCTCCTCCTCCCCAGTCTCACCATGTTCTTCCTCCCTCCTCCTCCCCAGTCTCACCATGTTCTTCCTCCTCCTCCTCCCCAGTCTCACCATGTTCTTCCTCCTCCTCCTCCCCAGTCTCACCATGTTCTTCCTCCCTCCTCCCTCCCCAGTCTCACCATGTTCTTCCTCCTCCTCCTCCCCAGTCTCACCATGTTCTTCCTCCCTCCTCTTCCCCAGTCTCACCATGTTCTTCCTCCCTCCTCCTCCCCAGTCTCACATGTTCTTCCTCCTCCCCTCTCACCATGTTCTTCTTCCTCCTCCTCCCCAGTCTCACCATGTTCTTCCTCCCTCCTCCTCCCCAGTCTCACCATGTTCTTCCTCTCTCCCTCCCCCCAGTTCACCATGTTCTCTCCTCCTCCCCCCAGTCTCACCATGTTCTTCCTCCTCCCTCCCAGTCCCCAGTCACCATGTTCTTCCTCCCTCCTCTCTCCCAGTCTCACCATGTTCTTCCTCCCTCCTGCTTCCCAGTCTCACCATGTTCTTCTCTCCCTCCTCCTCCCCAGTCTCACCATGTTCTTCCTCCCTCCTCCTCCCCAGTCTCACCATGTTCTTCCTCCCTCCTCTTCCCCAGTCTCACCATGTTCTTCCTCCCTCCTCCTCCCCAGTCTCACCATGTTCTTCCTCCCTCCTCTTCCCCAGTCTCACCATGTTCTTCCTCCCTCCTCCTCCCCAGTCTCACCATGTTCTTCCTCCTCCTCCTCCCCCGTCTCACCATGTTCTCTTCCTCCCTCCTCCTCCCCAGTCTCACCATGTTTCTTCCTCCCTCCTCCTCCCCAGTCTCACCATGTTCTTCCTCCTCCCCAGTCTCACCATGTGTCTTCCCTCTCCTCCCCCAGTCTCCCATGTTCTTCCTCCCTCCTCCTCCCCAGTCTCACCATGTTCTTCCTCCCTCCTCTCCCCAGTCTCACCATGTTCTTCCTCTCCCTCCTCCCCAGTCTCACCATGTTCTTCCTCATCCTCCTCCCCAGTCTCACCATGTTCTTCCTCCCTCTCCCCTCCCCAGTCTCAACCATGTTCTTCCTCCCTCCTCCTCCCCAGTCTCACCATGTTCTTCCTCCCTCCTCTTCCCCAGTCTCACCATGTTCTTCCTCCCTCCTCCTCCCCAGTCTCACCATGTTCTTCCTCCCTCCTCCTCCCCAGTCTCACCATGTTCTCTCCTCCCTCCTCCTCCCCAGTCTCACCATGTTCTTCCTCCCTCCTCCTTCCCCAGTCTCACCATGTTCTTCCTCCCTCCTCTCCCCAGTCTCACCATGTTCTTCCTCCCTCCTCCTCCCCAGTCTCACCATGTTCTTCCTCCCTCCTTCCCCAGTCTCACCATGTTCTTCCTCCCTCCTCCTCCCCAGTCTCACCATGTTCTTCCTCCCTCCTCCTCCCCAGTCTCACCATGTTCTTCCTCCTCCTCCCCAGTCTCACCATGTTCTTCCTCCCTCCTCCTCAACCCAGTCTCACCACCTGTTCTTCCCTCCCTCCTCCCCAGTCTCACCATGTTCTTCCCCTCCTCCCCCCAGTCTCACCATGTTCTTCCTCCCTCCTCCTCCCCAGTCTCACCATGTTTCTTCCTCCCTCCTCCCTCCCCAGTCTCACCATGTTCTTCCTCCCTCCTCCTCCCCAGTCTCACCATGTTCTTCCTCCCTCCTCCTCCCCAGTCTCACCATGTTCTTCCTCCTCCCCCAGTCTCACCATGTTCTTCCTCCCTCCTCCTCCCCTCACCATGTTCTTCCTCCCTCCTCCTCCCCAGTCTCACCATGTTCTTTCCTCCCTCCTCCTCTTCCCCAGTCTCCCATGTTCTTCCTCCCTCCTCTTCCCCAGTCTCACCATGTTCTTCCTCCCCTCCCTCCTCATGTTCCTCCTCCTTCTCCTCCTCCCCAGTCTCCATGTTCTTCCTCCATCTCCTCCTCCCCAGTCTCACCATGTTCTTCCTCTCCTCCTCCTCCCCCAGTCTCCCATGTTCTTTCTCATCATTCTTCCCTCCTATCCTCCTCCCTCATGTCTCACCATGTTCTTCCTCTCACCCTCCCCATCCTTCTTGTTCTTCCTCCTCCTCTCCCAGTCTCACCATGTCTTCCTCCTCCTCCCAGTCTCACCATGTTTCTTCCTCCAGTCCTCACCAGTCCTGTTCATGTTCTTCCTCCCTCCTCCTCCCCAGTCTCTCACCATGTTCTTCCTCCCTCCTCTCCCCAGTTTCTCACTTTGTTCTCTTCCTCCCTCCTCTTCCCCAGTCTCACCATGTTTCTTCCTCCTCCTCTCTCCCCAGTCTCACCATTTGTTCCTCTCCTTTCCTTCCTCCATCTTCCTTCCTCTCCTCCCTCCCCAGTCCTCCCCATGTCTCTTCCTCCCTCCTCCTCTCCTCTTTCTCTCTTCCTCCTCCCCAGTCTCTTGCTCCTGTTCTTCCTCCTCCTCCTCCCAGTCTCTCACCTCTTCCTCCCTCCCCAGTCTCACCCATGTTCTTCCTCCTCCTCCTCCCAGTCTCTCTTCCTCCTTCTTCCTCCTCTCCCTCTTCTCCTTCCAGTCTCACCATGTTCTTCCTCCCTCCCTCCCAGTCTCACCATGTTCTTCCTCACCCCCTCCTCCCAGTCTCACCATTCTTCCTCCCTCCTCCTCCCAGTCTCTCACCATGTTCTTCCTCCCCCTCCTCCTCCCCTCTCCACCATGTTCTTCCTCCTCCTCCTCCCAGTCTCACCTGTTTTCCTCCTCCCCCCTCACCATGTCTCTTCCTCCCTTCCCAGTCTCACCATGTTCTTCCTCCTCCTCCTCCCCAGTCTCACCATGTTCTTCTTCCTCCCTCCTCCTCCCCAGTCTCACCATGTTCTCTCCTCTCCCTCCCCAGTCTCCTCACCCTCCTCTCTCTCCTTGTCCCCTCTCACCCTGTCTTCCTTCCTCTCCCAGTCTCACCATGTTCTTTCCTCTCTCCTCCTCCCCAGTCTCACCATGTTTCTTCCTCCTCCTCCTCCCAGTCTCACCATGTTCTCTCTCCCTCCTCCTCCCCAGTCTCACCATGTTCTTCCTCCCTCCTCCTCCCCAGTCTCACCATGTGTTCTTCCTCCCTCCTCCTCCCCAGTCTCACCATGTTCTTCCTCCCTCCTCCTCCCCAGTCTCACCATGTCTCTTTCTTCCTCCCTCCTCCCCAGTCTCTCCTGTTCTTCTCCTCCTCCTCCCCCAGTCTCACCATGTTCTTCCTCCCTCCTCCTCCCCAGTTCTCACCATGTCTTCCTCCCTCCTCCTCCCCAGTCTCACCATGTTCTTCCTCCCTCCTCCTCCCCAGTCTCACCATGTTCTTCCTCCCAATCCTCTTCCCCAGTCTCACCATGTTCTCCTCCCCTCTCCCTCCCCAGTCTCACCATGTTCTTCTTCTCTCCCTCCTCCTCCTCAGTCTCACCTCCTCCTTCCTCCCAAGTCTCTCCTCATGTTCTTCTGTTTTCTTCCTCCCTCTCTTCCTCCCAGTCCTCACGGGATGTCTCCCCAGTCTCCTCCTCCCCATCACCATCTTCTTTTCCTCCTCCTCCCCAGTCTCCTCCTCCCTCCTCCTCCCCATCTCACTTCCTCCTTCCTCCTCCCCAGTCTCACCATGTTCTTCCTCCCTCCCCCCCAGTCTCACCATGTTCTTCCTCCTCCCCAGTCTCACCATGTTCTTCCTCCCTCCTCCTCCCCAGTCTCACCATGTTCTTCCTCCCTCCTCCTCCCCAGTCTCACCATGTTCTTCCTCCCTCCTCCTCCCCAGTCTCACCATGTTCTTCCTCCCCCTCCCCAGTCTCACCATGTTCTTCCTCCCTCCTCCATGTTCCTCCTCCAGTCTCAGTCTCTCACCATGTTCTTCCTCCCTCCTCCTCCCCAGTCTCACCATGTTCTTCCTCCCTCCTCCTCCCCAGTCTCACCATGTTCTTCCTCCCTCCTCCTCCCCAGTCTCACCATGTTCTTCCTCCTCCTCCTCCCCAGTCTCACCATGTTCTTCCTCCCTCCTCCTCCCCAGTCTCACCATGTTCTCCTCCCCTCCTCCTCCCCAGTCTCACCATGTTCTTCCTCCCTCCTCCTCCCCAGTCTCACCATGTTCTTCCTCCCTCCTCCTCCCCAGTCTCACATGTTCTTCCTCCCTCCTCCTCCCCAGTCTCACCATGTTCTTCCTCCCTCCTCCCCCAGTCTCACCATGTTCTCCTCCCTTCCCTCCTCCCTCCCCAGTCTCACCATGTTCTTCCTCCCTCCTCCTCCCCAGTCTCACCATGTTCTTCCTCCCTCCTCCTCCCCAGTCTCACCATGTTCTTCCTCCCTCCCCAGTCTCACCATGTTCTTCCTCCCTCCTCCTCCCCAGTCTCACCATGTTCCTCCCTCCCCTCAGTCTCCATGTTCCTCCTCCCCTCCCCAGTCTCACCATGTTCTTCCTCCCTCCTCCTCCCCAGTCTCACCATGTTCTTCCTCCCTCCTCCTCCCCAGTCTCACCATGTTCTTCCTCCCCTCCTCCTCCCCAGTCTCACCATGTTCTTCCTCCCTCCTCCTCCCCAGTCTCACCATGTTCTTCCTCCCTCCTCCTCCCCAGTCTCACCATGTTCTTCCTCCCTCCTCCTCCCCAGTCTCACCATGTTCTTCCTCCCTCCTCCTCCCCAGTCTCACCATGTTCTTCCTCCCTCCTCCTCCCCAGTCTCACCATGTTCTTCCTCCCTCCCCAGTCTCACCATGTTCTTCCTCCCTCCCCAGTCTCACCATGTTCTTCCTCCCTCCTCTCCCCAGTCTCACCATGTTCTTCTCCCTCCTCCTCCCCAGTCTCACCATGTTCTTCCTCCCTCCTCCCCAGTCTCACCATGTTCTTCCTCCTCCTCCTCCCCAGTCTCACCATGTTCTTCCTCCCTCCTCCTCCCCAGTCTCACCATGTTCTTCCTCCCTCCTCCTCCCCAGTCTCACCATGTTCTTCCTCCCTCCTCTTCCCCAGTCTCACCATGTTCTTCCTCCTCCCCAGTCTCACCATGTTCTTCCTCCTCCTCCTCCCCAGTCTCACCATGTTCTTCCTCCTCCCCAGTCTGTTCCCTTCCCTCCTACATCCATCCATCCCTACATCCATCCATCCATCCATCCATCCCTACATCCATCCATCCATCCATCTCACCATGTTCTGTTCAGCGATGAAGCACTCGATGAAGCGTTCAGGGTAGGCCTTGTGGAACATCTCAGAGAAGGTCGAGTTCTTCATGTCAGCGTCCAGAGCCACCACCCTCGGACTGGACTGACCCAGTTTAGCCAGGGCCACACCATACGCCTTACGAGTGGCAACCTGGGGGGGGGGGAGAGGAGAGGGGTTAACCGTGATCCACCTCTCTGCGGAATGTGTGTGTCTCTCTGTGGTGTGTGTGTGTGTGTCTCTCTCTGTGGTGTGTGTGTGTGTGTGTGTGTGTGTGTGTGTGTCTCTCTCTGTGGTGTGTGTGTGTGTGTGTCTCTCTCTGTGGTGTGTGTGTGTGTGTGTGTGTGTCTCTCTCTGTGGTGTGTGTGTGTGTCTCTCTCTGTTGTGTGTGTGTGTGTGTGTGTCTCTCTGTGGTGTGTGTGTGTGTGTGTGTGTCTCTCTCTGTGGTGTGTGTGTGTGTCTCTCTGTGGTGTGTGTGTGTGTGTGTGTGTGTGTGTCTCTCTCTGTGTGTGTGTGTGTGTGTGTGTGTCTCTCTCTGGTGTGTGTGTGTGTGTGTGTGTGTGTCTCTCTCTGTGGTGTGTGTGTGTGTGTGTCTCTCTCTGTGGTGTGTGTGTGTGTGTGTGTGTCTCTCTCTGTGTGTGTGTGTGTGTGTGTGTGTCTCTCTCTGTGGTGTGTGTGTGTGTGTGTGTGTGTGTGTGTCTCTCTGTGTGTGTGTGTGTGTGTGTGTGTGTCTCTCTCTCTGTGGTGTGTGTGTGTGTGTGTGTCTCTCTCTGTGGTGTGTGTGTGTTTGTCTCTCTCTCTGTGTGTGTGGGTGTGTGTGTGTCTCTCTCTGTGGTGTGTGTGTGTGTGTGTGTGTCTCTCTCTCTGTGGTGTGTGGGTGTGTGTGTGGTGTCTCTCTCTGTGGTGTGTGTGTGTGTGTGTGTCTCTCTCTCTGTGTGTGTGTGTGTGTGTGTGTGTCTCTCTCTGTGGTGTGTGTGTGTGTTTGTCTCTCTCTCTGTGGTGTGGTGTGTGTGTGTCTCTCTCTGTGGTGTGTGTGTGTGTGTGTGTGTGTGTCTCTCTCTGTGTGTGTGTGTGTGTGTGTGTCTCTCTGTGGTGTGTGTGTGTGTGTGTCTCTCTCTCTGTGTGTGTGTGTGTGTGTCTCTCTGTGGTGTGTGTGTGTGTGTGTGTGTGTGTGTCTCTCTGTGGTGTGTGTGTGTGTGTGTCTCTCTCTCTGTGGTGTGTGTGTGTGTGTGTCTCTCTCTGTGGTGTGTGTGTGTGTGTGTGTGTGTCTCTCTCTGTGGTGTGTGTGTGTGTGTGTGTGTGTGTGTCTCTCTCTGGTGTGTGTGTGTGTGTGTGTGTGTCTCTCTCTGTGGTGTGTGTGTGTGTGTGTCTCTCTCTGTGGTGTGTGTGTGTGTGTGTGTGTGTGTCTCTCTCTGTGTGTGTGTGTGTGTGTGTGTGTGTCTCTCTCTCTGTGGTGTGTGTGTGTGTGTGTGTGTGTGTCTCTCTCTGTGGTGTGTGTGTGTGTGTGTGTGTGTCTCTCTCTCTGTGGTGTGTGTGTGTGTGTCTCTCTCTGTGGTGTGTGTGTGGTGTGTGTGTGTGTCTCTCTCTCTGTGGTGTGTGTGTGTGTGTGTGTGTGTCTCTCTGCTCTCTGTGGTGTGTGTGTTTGTCTCTCTCTCTGTGGTGTGTGTGTGGGTGTGTGTGTCTCTCTCTGTGGTGTGTGTGTGTGTGTGTGTGTCTCTCTCTGTGGGTGTGTGTGTGTGTGTGTGTGTGTCTCTCTCTCTGTGGTGTGTGTGTGGGTGTGTGTGTCTCTCTCTGTGGTGTGTGTGGGTGTGTGTGTGTGTCTCTGTGTGTGTGTGTGTGTGTCTCTCTGTGGTGTGTGTGTGTGTGTGTGTGTGTGTCTCTCTCTGTGGTGTGTGTGTGTGTCTCTCTGTGGTGTGTGTGTGTGTGTGTGTGTGTGTCTCTCTCTCTGTGGTGTGTGTGTGTGTGTGTGTCTCTCTCTGTGGTGTGTGTGTGTGTGTGTGTGTGTGTCTCTCTCTCTGTGGTGTGTGTGTGTGTGTGTGTGTCTCTCTCTGTGGTGTGTGTGTGTGTGTGTGTTTGTCTCTCTCTCTGTGTGTGTGTGTGTGTGTGTGTGTGTGTGTTTGTCTCTCTCTGTGTGTGTGTGTGTGTGTGTGTGTCTCTCTCTCTGTGGTGTGTGTGTGTGTGTGTGTCTCTCTCTGTGGTGTGTGTGTGTGTGTGTGTGTCTCTCTCTCTGTGGTGTGTGTGTGTGTGTCTCTCTCTGTGGTGTGTGTGTGTGTGTGTGTGTGTGTGTGTGTGTCTCTCTGTGGTGTGTGTGTGTGTGTGTGTGTGTGTCTCTCTCTCTGTGGTGTGTGTGTGTGTGTGTGTCTCTCTCTGTGGTGTGTGTGTGTGTGTGTGTCTCTCTCTCTGTGGTGTGGGTGTGTGTGTGTCTCTCTCTGTGGTGTGTGTGTGTGTGTGTGTCTCTCTCTCTGTGTGTGTGTGTGTGTGTGTGTCTCTCTCTGTGGTGTGTGTGTGTGTTTGTCTCTCTCTCTGTGGTGTGGGTGTGTGTGTGTCTCTCTCTGTGTGTGTGTGTGTGTGTGTGTGTGTGTGTCTCTCTCTCTCTGTGGTGTGTGTGTGTGTCTCTCTCTCTGTGGGTGTGGGTGTGTGTGTGTCTCTCTCTCTGTGGTGTGTGTGTGTGTCTCTCTGTGGTGTGTGTGTGTGTGTGTGGTGTGTGTGTGTGTGTGTCTCTCTCTGTGGTGTGGGTGTGTGTGTGTCTCTCTCTCTGTGGTGTGTGTGTGTGTCTCTGTGGTGTGGTGTGTGTGTGTGTGTGTCTCTCTCTCTGTGGTGTGTGTGTCTCTCTGTGGTGTGGGTGTGTGTGTGTGTGTCTCTCTCTGTGGTGTGTGTGTGTGTGTGTGTCTCTCTCTCTGTGGTGTGTGTGTGTTTGTCTCTCTCTGTGGTGTGGGTGTGTGTGTCTCTGTGGTGTGGGTGTGTGTGTCTCTCTGTGGTGTGTGTGTGTGTGTGTGTGTGTCTCTCTGTGGTGTGTGTGTGTGTCTCTCTCTCTCTCTGTGGTGTGTGTGTGTGTGTGTCTCTCTCTTTGGTGTGTGTGTTCACCTTATCCCCCATCTTGTAGTTAGGTGGGGAGGGCAGGCTGATAGGTGAAAGGTCAGCGGGGGCGGTATCTTCGTTAGGTAGCTCGGGGCAGATGGTCTTGTTGGGGTTCTGAATCTGAGCCTCCAGGTCTTTAATCGCCTCCTCTGCCCGATCCTTAGGCATGGGCTTGCCGTGCCAGTTAAGCATATCTTCAATGCCTGGAGAACACCAATCAACAGATGATTTGGTCATGTATTAATTTATCAGTCACATACGCGGAATACAACAGGTGCAGACCTTACCTTGAAATGCTTATGAGCCCTTAACCAACAATACAGAGTAAAAAAAAAAAAAAAAAAAAAAGTCTCTCCCACACCTCTGCTTCCCCAGTCTCTCCCACACCTCTGCTTCCCCAGTCTCTCCCACACCTCTGCTTCCCCAGTCTCTCCCACACCTCTGCTTCCCCAGTCTCTCCCACACCTCTGCTTCCCCAGTCTCTCCCACACCTCTGCTTCCCCAGTCTCTCCCACACCTCTGCTTCCCCAGTCTCTCCATCTGCTTCAGCTTCCCCAGTCTTCTCCCACACCTCTCACCACACCTCTGCTTCTTCCCCAGTCTCTCCCACACCTCTGCTTCCCCAGTCTCTCCTCTGCTTCCCCAGTCTCTCCTCTGCTTCCCCAGTCTCTCCTCTGCTTCCCCTCTGCTTCTCTCCTCTGCTTCCCCAGTCTCTCCTCTGCTTCCCCAGTCTCTCCTCTGCTTCCCCAGTCTCTCCTCTGCTTCCCCAGTCTCTCCTCTGCTTCCCCAGTCTCTCACACACCTCTGCTTCCCCAGTCTCTCACACACCTCTGCTTCCCCAGTCTCTCCCATACCTCTGCTGCCCCAGTCTCTGTCTCTCCTCTGCTTCCCCAGACCTCTGCTTCCCCAGTCTCTCCTCTGCTTCCCCAGACCTCTGCTTCCCCAGTCTCTCCTCTGCTTCCCCAGACCTCTGCTGCCCCAGTCTCTCCCAGACCTCTGCTTCCCCAGTCTCTCCCAGACCTCTGCTTCCCCAGTCTCTCCCAGACCTCTGCTTCCCCAGTCTCTCCCAGACCTCTGCTTCCCCAGTCTCTCCATACCTTTGAGTCCTCTGCCCTTGAAGGTCTTGGCTACGATCATAGTGGGTTTCCCCTTCACCTGCTGGGCCTGCCACAGAGCTTTACACAGCTCCTCAACGTCATGACCATCCACCACATACGTGTTCCACCTACACAGAGTTCAAGAATTAAAGGAGGGCGGGGCAGTACGGAAGACAGACTGAATAAGACTGGAGGAGAGGGAGAGAGACAGAGACAGAGACAGAGACAGAGACCGACACAGAGAGACACAGAGAGACACAGAGAGACACAGAGAGACACAGAGAGAGACACAGAGAGAGACACAGAGACAGAGAGAGGGTACAGACCCAAATGCTTCGCAGCGTTTGCGGTACACGTCCATGTCGTGTTTGAGAGGAGCAGCTTCACTCTGTCCCAGGCGGTTAGCGTCTATAATAGCCACCAGGTTATCCAGGTTGTAGTAGGAACCAAACGCCATGGCTTCCCAGACAGCCCCCTCCGAACACTCCCCATCACCCAGCATACAGTACACACGGTAACTAGGGACAGAGAGAAATTACATTTTCATAAAAACAGATTACTCTCATTCTCAAGAAATTCACTTTAACAAGAGACATGTTCAAGACGGCAACAGCAGTTACAGTGCTTAATTTTAGCCAGATCCTGCACCTCTCTCCGTTTTGGACTGTTTTGTTTCCGCAACCTATTTGGCCGGATCCGGTAAAAGTAGATTCTCAGCCCGGGCCTGATATTCTAAGAGTTGATTCGGGTTGTGCCAGCCCTGGCTTATGATTTGCGCAACATTGTTACTTATGTTTGAGAGCAACACGTGGCTGTTTGAGAAGTGCCTGTACCTCTCTTAGATTTCTATGATCTCTCCCGCCCTCTCTGCTCTGATCGACAAGAGCTCGCAACTAATCTCACCAGCGTTGCACTTCATTTATTTTATTACTGAATCATCGGGTTCTGGAGGCACTGCAGCACGCCTGATATATTGAAATATATTTGCCAAAAGTTAAAGAATTACTGCTCTCTGTTCAGAAAGAGTACACAAGGCTCTTTCAAACTGTCAACACCCTCTGTGGGTGACCCTTAACCTTCCGAGAACAATCAGTTGGTAGATCGTGGCGCTTGCAACGCCAGGGTTGTGGGTTAGTTTCCCACGGGGGGGGGGGGCAGTATGAAAATGTATGCACTCACTAACTGTAAGTTGCTCTGGATAAGAGCGTCTGCTAAATGACTATAATGTAAGAGGTGCTTTGAGGGATAGCGTTAAGGCTTTGGAGGGCATACACTACCAGTCAAAGGTTTTGAGAAACCTACTCATTCATTTAAAACTATTTTCTACATTGTAGAATAATAGTGAAGACATCAAAACTATGAAATAACAAATATGGAATCATGTAGTAACAAAAAAAAAAAGTGTTAAACAAATCAAAATATATTTTAGATAAGCAGGTTGAGAGAATGCCAAGAGTGTGCAAAGCTGTCATCAAGGCAAAGGGTGGCTATTTGAAGAATATAAAATATATTTTGATTTGTTTAACACTTTTTTGGTTACTACATGACTCCATATGTGTTATTTCATAGTTTTGATGTCTTCAATATTATTCTACAATGTAGAAAATAGTAAAAAAAATGAATGAGTAGGTGTGTGAAAAACCTTTGACTGTGTGTGTGTGTGTGTGTACCTGGACTTGTCGAAGTGTTTCCCGGTGTAAGCCATCCCACAGGCGGCCCCCAGACCCTGTCCCAGAGACCCCGTTGCCACGTCAACAAACTCCAGTTTCTGTAGAACAGTCAAGAGTTAAATCAAACCTGAGCTGGACCACGTTCATGAGGGCACACCACTGAAAACGTTTCAAAACATCTTGCAACTATTGGAAAACACAAGGTAGTCCCTTCCCGTTTGTCAGTTTTCTTCCGTTTTGAACCTAAATGAACAACTTTTCAGTACAGTGGGGTTACTTACAGCTGTGGGGGTTACTTACAGCTGTGGGGGTTACTTACAGCTGGGGGTTACTTACAGCTGTGGGGGTTACTTACAGCTGTGGGGGTTACTTACAGGCTGTGGGGGTTACTTACAGCTGTGGGGGTTACTTACAGCTGTGGGGGTTACTTACAGCTGTGGGGGTTACTTACAGGTGTGGGGGTTACTTACAGCTGTGGGGGTTACTTACAGCTGTGGGGGTTACTTACAGCTGTGGGGGTTACTTACAGCTGTGGGGGTTACTTACAGGTGTGGGGGTTACTTACAGCTGTGGGGGTTACTTACAGCTGTGGGGGTTACTTACAGGTGTGGGGGTTACTTACAGGTGTGGGGGTTACTTACAGGTGTGGGGGTTACTTACAGGTGTGGGGGTTACTTACAGGTGTGGGGTGACCCTCCAGGTCAGAGTCGAGCTTCCTCAGGTTGACCAGCTCAGCCTCCTTCACAAAGCCCGCCTCCGCCCAGGCAGCGTACAGGATTGGTGCAGCATGACCCTGGAGGAACACAGCAGCCAATCAGAACACAGTACACGACGCCGAGGGGAGCATGGGAAATGTAGTGCAATTGAAAGAGAACCCTTGACAGGTGAACCGTGTGTGTAGAGAGTGAGAGTGTGTGTGGAGTGAGTGAGTGAGTGAGTGTGTGGGGGGCGAGTAGTAGGATCACCTTAGGACAGTACGAAGCGAGTGAGGTCGTGAGTGCACTGGTATTGCGTGGGGGGGTCCATGGCTTTGTGTGGGGGAGTGAGTGCATCGTATGGAAGAACAGCACCGACATGAGCTCTGCTGCACTGCAACATGTGGTGGGGTGACTGGTTAGAGGGGAGAGAGACAGGGCAGTCTGTTAGTGAAAGGTCACATCACAACCAGAGGGGAGAGGGGAGAGAGGAGAGAGGGGAGAGGGGAGAGAGGGGAGAGAGACAGGGCAGTCTGTTAGTGAAAGGTCACATCACAACCAGAGGGGAGACAGGGCAGTCTGTTAGTGAAAGGTCACATCACAACCAGAGGAGAGAGGGGAGAGAGGAGAGAGGGGAGAGAGGAGAGAGGGGAGAGAGGAGAGAGGGGAGAGAGACAGGGCAGTCTGTTAGTGAACGCTCACATCACAACCAGCTGTTAATGGGAACACGAAGCGGTCCACTCACGTGGCTTTTATAGTTGCATTTAAGAACAGCACCGACATGAGCTCTGCTGCACTGCATACATGTGGTGGGGTGACTGGTTAGAGGGAGAGAGGAGAGAGGGGAGAGAGGAGAGAGGGGAGAGAGGAGAGAGGGGAGAGAGGAGAGAGGGGAGAGAGGAGAGAGGGGAGAGAGGAGAGGGGAGAGAGACAGGGCATTCGGAAGCTGTTAATTCAAAACGCCTCGACTTTCTCAACATTTTTGTTACGTTACAGCCTTTTTCTAAAATGGATAGGGTTTAGGTCTGGAGACATGCTTGGCCAGTCCATCACCTTTACCCTCAGCTTCTTTAGCAAGGCAGTGGTCGTCTTGGGGGTGTGTTTGGGGTCGTTATCATGTTGGAATACTGCCCTGCGGCCCAGTCTCCGAAGGGAGGGGGATCATGCTCTGCTTCAGTATGTCACAGTACATGTTGGCATTCATGGTTCCCTCAATGGACTGTAGCTCCCCAGTGCCGGCAGCACTCATGCAGCCCCAGACCATGACACTCCCACCACCAGACCAGGACACTCCCACCACCAGACCATGACACTCCCACCACCAGACCATGACACTCCCACCACCAGACCAGGACACTCCCACCACCAGACCATGACACTCCCACCACCAGACCATGACACTCCCACCACCAGACCATGACACTCCCACCACCAGACCATGACACTCCCACCACCAGACCATGACACTCCCACCACCAGACCAGGACACTCCCACCACCAGTGAGGAAAGTTAACATTTCACAATTCATTTAGGATTATCCGTAACCATGGTAGCGTCCACATTAATGTAGAAGTATTTAGAAACATATTCTATTCTTATTCACAATATACAGTGGCAAGAAAAAGTATGTGAACCCTTTGGAATTACCTGGATTTCTGCATAAATTGGGTCATACAATTTGATCTGATCTTCCTCTAAGTGACAACAACAGACATACAGTCTGCTTAGAAACTAATAACACAATTGTACGTTTGTTGAACACACTGTAAACATTCACAGCACAGGGTGGGAAAGGTTTGGGAACCCTTGGATTGAATAACTGGTTGACCCTCCTTTGGCAGCAGTAACCTCGACCAAACGGTTTCTGTAGTTGCGGATCAGACCTGAACAACGGTCAGGAGGAATTATGGAACATTCCTCTTTATAAAACTGTTCAGTTCAGCAATATTCTTGGGATGTCTGGTGTGAACCTGTTCGAGGTCACGCCACAGCATCTCAATCGGGTTGAGGTCGGGACTCTGACCGGGCCAGGAGGTCGGGGACTCTGACCGGGCCAGGAGGTCGGGACTCTGACCGGGCCAGGAGGTCGGGGACTCTGACCGGGCCAGGAGGTCGGGACTCTGACCGGGCCAGGAGGTCGGGACTCTGACCGGGCCAGGAGGTCGGGGGGACTCTGACCGGGGCCACTCCAGCCAGGAGGTCGGGGACTCTGAGGCGTATTTTCTTCTGTTGAAGCCATTCCGTTGTTGATTTACTTCTGGGGGTATTTTCCTTTTGCCATTCCGTTGGTCGTGGTTTTGGGTCGTTGTCCTGTTGAGTCATTTCGCGGACAGATGACGTTTTGCAGGTGAATCTAAGGCTTTCATAAACTTGGGAATTCATTTTTCCGTCGATGATAGCAAGCTGTCCAGGCCCTGAGGCAGCAAAGCAGCCCCAAACCATGATGCTCCGTCCACCATACTTTACAGTTGGGATGAGGTTTGGATGTTGGTGTGCTGTGCCTTTTTTTCTCCACACACAGTGTTGTGTTCCTTCCTTCCTTCCAAACAACTCAACTTTAGTTTCATCTGTCCACAGAACATTTTGCCAGTAGCGCTGTGGAACATCCAGCTGCTCTTTCACGAACTTCAGACGTGCAGCAATGTTTTTTTTTTTGGACAGCAAAGGCTTCTTCCGTGGTGTCCTCCCATGAACACCATTCTTGTTTAGTGTTTTACGTATCGTAGACTCGTCAACAGAGATGTTAGCTCTGTGAGTATTTAGCTGGCACTCTGGGATTCTTCTTAACCTCGTTGAGCGTTCTGCGCTGTGCTCTTGCAGTCATCTCTGCAGGACGGCCGCTCCTAGGGAGAGTAGCAACAGTGCTGAACTTTCTCCATTTATAGACCATTTGTCTTACCGTGGACTGATAAACATCAAGGCTTTTAGATATACTTTTGTAACCCTTTCCAGCTTTATGCAAGTCAACAATTCTTAATCTTAGGTGTTCTGAGATCTTTTGTTCGAGGAATGGTTCACATCAGGCAATGCTTCTTGTGAATAGCACACACACATTTTTTGAGTTTTTTATGACTCCAATTTGCTTTTGGAGAAGTCATTAGCCTACGGGGTTCACATACTTTTCCAACCTACACTGTGAATGTTTAAATGATGTATTCAATATAGACAAGAAAAATACAATAATTTGTGTGTTATTAGTTTAAGCACACTGTGTCTATTGTCGTGACTTGGTTGAAGATTAAATAAAATGTTATGACACATTCTTTTCTTGCCACTAAGTGACTCCGAAATGACAATATATTATTTACCATTCATTTCTATTGGGCACAAAATAATCTGAAACACAACCGAAACAAACAGCAAATGCATCCAACAAATTTGTAGAGTCACAAGCTTAATGTAGTCGTTGCGTGCTGTGAATATGGGACCAAATACATTACTACACAAGTGAATTTGTACCAATACAGTGGGGGGAAAAAGTATTTAGTCAGCCCACCAATTGTGCAAGTGTCCCCCTTCTCCCACTTGAAAAAGATGAGAGATGCCTGTAATGAAACCATCATAGGTACACGTCAACTATGACAGACAAATTGAGAGAAAAAAAATCCAGAAAATCACATTGTAGGATTTTTCATGAATTTATTTGCAAATTATGGTGGAAAATAAGTATTTGGTCACCTACAAACAAGCAAGATTTCTGGCTCTCACAGACCTGTAACTTCTTCTTTAAGAGGCTCCTCTGTCATTTCAAGGTCCACTCGTTACCTGTATTAATGGCACCTGAAAATCTTTGAACTTATCAGTATAAAAACACAAAAACATCTGTCCACAACCTCAAACAGTCCACACTCCAAACTCCACTATGGCCAAGACCAAAGAGCTGTCAAAGGACACCACAAAACAAAATTGTAGACCTGCACCAGGCTGGGAAGACTGAATCTGCAATAGGTAAGCAGCTTGGTTTGAAGAAATCAACTGTGGGAGATGAAAAATTATTAGGAGAATGGAAGACATACAAGACCACTGTACTTTTGGGTCCCCTAAAATGGTGGGACTAATCTCCCTCGATCTGGGGCTCTAAAACTAAAATCTGACAGTCTGCACTTTAACCTCATAGTCATTGTATCATTTCAAATCCAAAGCGCTGGAGTTCAGAGTCAAAACGTTACGGCCCCAACACTTGGCGCTCACTGTATATTTCCCCAGGGGAGAGAACACTGAGCACAAGCATGAAATACCTGAACGTCATGATGGAGACAGAGGCCTCATACCACAGAATCTCCACAGAAAAGCCAAGCAGTGTTGCAACACAGTTATTTGCTAAGAGCAGTGGTGGTTCAGAATATTGCAAGATCTGGCAGTTTTTGAAAAAAAGAAGAAAAAAAAAAAGAAACATGCATTGTTGACTAATAGTGTCGCTACTTCCTGTAATCTCATGCGTTGTTGACCAACAGCATATCTACTTCCTGATAACCTGAACATGTCAACACTCCACTCCCTATGGGGACAGTCAGTGGAACGCGTGGGCTGCGTCCCAAACGGCTGTTCTCTTTATAGTGCGTTACCTTAGACGGGGGGGCCCATAAGGACGCCATTTGGAACATTATATCATTCAAACAGTCACTGGCATTCAACAGCGTGCTATTTCAACCATTTACCCACAAGATGATCTTCCAGTGTCAGAAACCTGCTGTAACAGAAAAGTATAGTCAAAGTTCCCACTAAATACTTTGACAACAGAAGCAATTCTTCTTTAGGATAATTACGCTTTCTAGTTTACATTTATATCGATTTTCAGCTCAAATAAAAAGACGTGCTATATAAAAATAAAAAAGATATAGCAGTCCATACGTCTGTGTGGAAGACCACCAATAAAGTCTCCAGACAGGGGCGGCAGGTAGCTTAGTGGTTAAGAGCTTTGTGCCAGTAACCGGAAGGTCGCTGGTTCTAATCCCCGAGCCGACTAGGTGAAAAATCTGTCGATGTGCCCTTGAGCAAGGCACTTAACCCTAATTGCTCCTGTAAGTCGCTCTGGATAAGAGCGTCTGCTGAATGACAAAACATTTAAATAAATGATGAAAAACTAGTGCGGTAGACCAGGCTTGCGTTCAGTAACGACAGAACGGTGTACAACGTGGAAGTGAACGGAAACGGTACTGTCCAGAAGGACCAGTTGAGGCGTCGTTATTATGGTGGCCCATTTCATATATGTTGTGATGGACGAGTTTCAGATGGTCATACCTATATTGATCAGGCCACACCCACCACACAGGAGAAAACGTACCTCAAAAAGGCTGTTGAAGAACAGTGCGCTCCGTTTTGGGGAAAACGTGTCATTCCGTACAAACCATCTAGCGAACATTGAAAACATACTTCGAAAATAGGCTACTCTTAATTTCTCTAAGAAAGGACTAAACCTTCCCTGGAAGGGAATCATGGTTTATCAGGTTGTGTTTTCCTTGTGGACAACTGTCTGAATACCAGGAAGTGACAAAAACATTTTAAGTTAGCAATAACAGGTTAGTCTTCATCATACTTCAAATGTATTCTCTTTCCTGGAAAGTGTATGTGGTGTGCAATCACGGCCAGTCAGGGGGAGCCACATTGTTTAGGCTAAAGGAGCAGGGCAAGTTGAGCCTGCTCTGAGGTGGTCTCATTGGGTAGGTGACATTTATTACTGAAAACAATACATGGAGGAAGTTTCACCAGGAAATAGCCCATCTTATAACGTGAATATGAAGAAGAAAAAGAAAACAAAATCTGAGTTTACGCGTTAATTGACGTTTAAGGTTAAAAATGACTTAAATTATTTGAAGCTTTTAAAAAATGACAAAACGCAACAGTTTCTCTTTTCCAGTGATGAAGCCATGGGTGTCTCATGGTATGGTATGCAAAATGGATCAACTTTAAGCACCTTTATCACCTGAATGTTTTGGCATTCAGGTCCAAAGTCACTTTTTGACCACTTCTTCCATGGGCAAGCATGTACGGAACATTGTTTAAACCAAAAAGGGGATGCTGTCAAAAAGTGATTGAACTCAAATGGATTTACCCATAATAAACTGAAAAGGTGCAAGATAAGCGAGCAATATAATAAGATACAGCTTTTTATTATTTTATTTTCTATTAGTATTGTAGTAGTCCGTAATAAAATCAATGATTCGGTTAACGGTAGCCTAGGCCTAATCAACTTCCTGATCAATATTCTATTCCTAATCTAGGCCTATATTTGGGAAGTAGGCTAGACCGATTTAACCCGTGTGTGGTATTTATTTAAGCGCAGGCAGCTTACGTTATCTAACCAGGAAAGTGAACATGTGCAGAATCAGTGCTGGATACTGTTGATGTGGACAACTGGGCATCTCTACCCCATATGTAACTCTGTGTTGTTTTTTATTGCACTACTTTGCTTTATCTTGGCCAGGTCGCAGTTGTAAATGAGAACCTGTTCTCAACTGGCTTACCTGGTTAAATAAAGGTGAAATAAAAAATAATAAAAAATAAAAAATAAATAAATAAAATCTCTGACAGACCAGGAAGTGATCACAAAAACAGGTTGGTCTTCATACTTGAAAATAATGATCATAGACGTTAAGGAGGAAGTTTGCTTATAGCTTCTTTTCAGTTTATAAGATGACAATTTCCTCTATCTTTCTGGCTCCTCCTCCTCATTGTTTAAGTGAAAGACTGGCCCTTATCTAAGCCACAGGTGAGGTTTATATACCCAATGTTGTAACCAGGAAACACTTGGCCTGGATAGATACTGTCTCATGAGTTCAGAGGAATCTGCATCTTTGTAACAGAGGAGAGAACTACATTTTATTCTTAGGAACAGTGGAGTTGCTTTAGCCTGATCCCAGATCTGTTTGCGCTCTTACCAACTCCATAGTGCCAAGGAGTTGGCATCACGACAGCAGACAGACTGGCTAGAGCTGCTCTGGGCTGACACAAAGTTACCCTTCGATGGTGACAACTTCTTTTGTAGCCCTTCAGTAGTGTCCCCTTCTTTCCCAAACACACACACTAACAGAATGCAGGTCATACGTAACAAATGGCACCCTATTCTGTATATAGGCATCTTGGTGTCTCTTATTTTTCCCACAGTGACAGACACGTTCAGAATGTCATGTTGAGAACGAAGCACTTCTGTAATGTGGCAATAATGGTGAGAAAAGTGTAGTTCGACTTGGCTTGAATACTTCTCTGCAATGAGAGAGAAGCCCAATGTAATTATTTAGATCAATATCCCTGCAGCTGCGCTAGTCCGTGACTAAGGAAATTCCAAGCTTAAAAGAGAGAACAGTTCATTTGGGACAAAAGGGATATTTCTAAACCCCCAAACACACTCGTCCTTTATTCATTTTCAAACACCAAACACGTGGGAAACAGATCAGGGGTGGCCAACCCTCCTGGAAAGCAAACAGGATTTTCTTCCATCCTTATTTTAAAAGAGATAGTTCACCCAAAAAACAAAGTGTTTGTGTCCTTATCTTGAAAACAGTCTATAGACAAGGAGACTGCATTCTATGATTTGGTTACCCACAGCCATCAACCATTAATATTATAGTCCCCTGTAGCTCAGTTGGTAGAGCATGGCGCTTGCAACGCCAGGGTTGTTGGTTCGTTTCCCACGGGGGACCAGTATGAAAATGTATGCACTCACTAACTGTAAGTCGCTCTGGATACGAGCGTCTGCTAAATATGTAAAATGTAATTATAGTTTCATGTGCAGAGCCTTGGTGTAGTGGTAACACACTGAGAACTGGGATCAATCCCTTCTTCCAACCGTTTCTCCCATTTGCCTGTCTCTCCATCTCATTACTGTCTGAATAAAGTGTCAAACCACCCAAAACATTTTTGGAAAAAAAATGTGCATACTTTAAATTTAATTCCAAAAAAACTCAAAGTAACAAAGTCATCAAATTTGAGATCAACTGTCACTGCAGCCCCGTTCGGTTCAACGTCTGATGTTAGCTAGCTAGCTACATTACGCAACGTTCATAAACCGGTTCCTTTTTACGTTTAAACTTACCCGGAGTTGGAGGCGCATGTCGCCTTGACAGAGTTGATCCGCAGCTTGTTAGCGATGTCTTTCAGGCCCTGCAGCGTCTTCTCGTCGGGTTTATGGTAGCTAGTCATGGTAGAGTAATGGAGACCGCTTGGTAAATGACAAGCACGCTGTGTTTGAAGAGCTGCACAGCTTCTGTGTCGGTTCAACTGATATTTATTCAACTATGTGTCAACTCGCCAAGCTATCTGAGCATTTGAGGGACGCTGTAACCGAGGAATACAACCGAAGGAGAGCGACGGTTTTATATTCAACCACCCTCGCCGCCGCACATGGAACAGGGCGGGGCAGCTGCGCCCAACACACGTTTCCATTGGTTGAGGCGCATTCTCGTTCCACCACGCTCGACACAACGTAGCCTGCGTGATGAAACGTCAGCACGTACGTGTAACTTTTTTTTTTTAAGCTGCAATATAATAATAATAATTATTATTATTATTTATTAAATGCATATAGCGCTTTTCATAACTATCTCAAAGCACATCAAAAGCAAAAAACAACAATAAGCAATTCATCATGAGTAGCCTATAGTTGTCTAGGTCAACCAATAGAGGCCAAGTCTTTGAGCGCATGCATCCTCCAAAGATGGAAGGACAGGTTCATGGCTTGATCAGAGGAAGGTGGTCAGGGAGATGGTTGATGAAGATGGAGTCTGGTGACGATCATGTAGAGCGCTACTCTGGGAACCAGCCTGAGTCATCTAGCTACTGGACTTCTCCTCCTTCACAATGTCTGGCGCCCACTTGGGTGATACCTCAGCACAGTGGCGGCTCCTGAAAAAATTCTCAGGAGGGGCAATTTTTCTGATGATTTAGGTGACCTACACACATTTAAAAAAAGATATGTCCAGCAACAACATGAAGACAGGGGCAGCATATAAGTCAATACCAGAAGCATTTATTGACTGATCTCAAAAGTGTTGGCTTACCAGGGTTGGTGGAGCCCTCAGTTTCATCTTTGCCTCGCAAAGCTAACTCAAACACTCCGCAAAACTTCACACACTGGATTAGCCGGCTGAGGATGTGGCGGTTCTTGCTAATGTCGTAGTAAATATATTTGTTATAGTGAATATGGAATATGATATGTTGAGTAAAATGTTGTGCTAAGATCTATTTAGGTCAGGAGCTGGTTATAAGTTCTGTTCCTATCCAATAACAATGGACAAAAGGGTCCTATCTTGTCAGCCTTGTCAGCAGGTGGCCAAGGACAACACCCACGCCATAGGCCTCTCAGTTCTTCCAACTCACGAGTTCTTGCTCTGAGGACACACACACACACAAACACACACACACACACACATCATCACTGTTAAACACACACACACACATCATCACTGTTTAAACACACACACACACACACACACACAAAAATCCCCTCTCTTAGGCTGAACATTTGAAGACAGAGAACCCGACTCAGAGCCAATGCAACAGTGACAGTAGCCTGCAGGGGACCTCGCCCAACTCATCAGGACCAATCAGAAGATCAGAACTACTAGATTGAACCTACTTCATTTATTGCATAAAATGTCTGCACACAATGTTTCGGGGCTCTCTCTTCAGATAATAATAATAATAATAATAATAATAATAATAATATGCCATTCAGCAGACGCTTTTATCCAAAGCGACTTACAGTCATGCGTGCATACATTTTTGTGTATGGGTGGTCCCGGGGATCGAACCCACTACCTTGGCGTTACAAGCACCATGCTCTACCAGCTGAGCTACAGAAAGTGGATACTCATGGATGCGCATTGCAATTGTAAAATGTCAACACAATTGGAGACACCACGTCATTTTTGGAGACATGTTATTGACAGTAAACTATTGTAGATGCGACTGCTAACTAACTAAAACATTTTAGCTGGCTAGCTAATCATCTTAGCTAAATGTGGGGCAAACAATTCAGTTATTTACCGTTAATTTGAGGGATTGGGGTGAAAGAAATCGAGTTACATAGTGATACTTTACGATATACTGTATTGACAATATCGCAATATTTTAGCGCTAGTTGGCTGTACCTGCACCAAAACACCATTATTGTTCCTTCATAGCTTGTTCTCAATCTTTTCACATTGGGAGCCAATTTGTTTTCAGCACTTTTATTTCCATGACTGATCAAAACTCGTTCTCATGGCTTTCTGATCCCTCTGCAACAGACATATGGTGCGCAATAAAATCACAGTATCGAATCGCAATACGTATAGAATCATGAGACTCGCAATGCTGATGCATATATCTTATCGTGAGGTTCCTCGCAATTCCCAGCCCAAGTTCATTTGCCACAACAAATCTCTTCGCTAGCAAACGCGATGTCTTCTCCAAAACGGCAATGTGTCTCCAGCAATGTTTACTTTTTTGACGTTCTATGGCATCTCCACTTTCCAAGCATATATGACCACATGTAATATTTTGGTAAGTGATGCAAATAGTGAACTATGTAGGGCCAGGATGTAAAAATATATGTAGCTGCAGCAATTTCTCTTATCTGATATGGTAAGTAATGGGGCTTAATTTATAGCTCCCTAAGAGTTTGACGAACGGGTCCGTGAACGCGATTCCAGATATATTTACCTCTGAATAAACTGCCTTTATTACACCATATCCACATCCAGTAAACTTGTGATTATCAACACTAACCTCATCGTTGTGGCGGCGGACAGCTAGCCTGTATCCCTCGTCATCCAGTTGAGTGAGTGGCAATGTCTTTTTTCGTTCGTACCAATTTTTGGAAAATCCTCGGGTGTAGGACTTTCCGCCTTTAGTAGAAACCTGTTGAATTATTAAATTTGGTCTGGGAGGTCCTAATTGTTTCGTTGCCAATTTATCTTCATTTGTTCGACGACAAAAAGGAACTTCTTTCAAACAATCCACTCTTTTCTCAGTTACGTTCATGGTTACGTAACGTATGACGAAAGCGCGTAAGTGCAAGCCCACAGACACCCATTGAGATTGTATTGAAGGCTCTGAAATTTGAAAAAAATAGATTTTACATGGGAGTCTATGACAGAAGTTCTGGGCGATTTTCAATCTGACTGAAATCGCCCCAAAAGGGGGTGGAGCCATTTGAAGCACGACTTTAGCCTGATTCGACATTTAGTGGCAGTGTGGCACTGTGGCAGATCAGACGTATAGATTACAACACTGATAACTACTGTTGCCGTGATATAATTGATTAGAAAAAAAATCCCTTCCTTTTCCCGTTTGGCAGTGCGTCGCCCATATCGCCCTATTGAACAGGCCGTCCCTGCCTCAGCAGCTCTGGGTGCCAGAAAGCTCATCACACACAGTTCAGAGTAGCAGCTCTCTGCCTCAGCACCGCAAATCCTCTACTGCATCTCCCATTCCTCTCAAGCTTCAGATGACTTTTCAGTTGATGTTTTCAAAAGATCAGGAACCAGCATCCAATATGTAACCACAGATAGAACGCAAATATGAGCATCTTAGCTCTATTGCGGGACTCTGAAACCACTGTGAAATGAGCCACAATTAGCTTTGAACGTTCAATACACATAGTGCGTTGACTGGTGAGCTAATGTGGCTCATTTCACAGTGGTTTAAGAGTCCTGCAATAGAGCTAAGATGCTAATATTTGTGTAAACTCTGCATGGGTGCACAGTCCATAGGTAAGGCTGTACAGTGCATATAAGTATGCCCCCAATGAAATGTTGCAGTCTAATGCATGCACAGTGGGATTTCAACAGTTTCTGTCAGTTCTATTCATGGCACTTCTATCTGCAACGTTCCAAAACGTTTTTGTACTGCCCAGGTGAACCGACTGAGCTATATGAACCCACCCTGCAGCCCAAGCCCCCCCTCTCACTGCTAAAATACTTTCTGCAGCCCAAGCCCCTCTCACTGCTAAAATACTTTCTGCAGCCCTAGCCTCCTCTCACAGACGAACATCTGCTTCTCTTATTTCTCTATTTTTTTTCTCTCTGCATTGTTGGGAAGGCCCCGTAAGGAAGCATTTCACTGTTAGCCTACACCTGTTGTTTTACGAAGCATGTGATGAATACAATTTGATTTGATATCATTACGCCTACTAGCTGTTCAAATACAGTGGTAAGAAAAAGTAACCCAAAACACAGAAGTAAATCAACAACATGAAAACGTCTAATTGTTTGGTGTGTTATTAGTTTTTAAGCAGACTGTATGTCTATTGTTGTGACTTAGATGAAGATCAGATCAAATGTTATGACCGATTTATGCAGAAATCCAGGTAATTCCAAAGGGTTCACATACTTTGTCTTGCCACTATGTTGCACTGTCTCTTTAAATCAGCCTGAGGGCGGCTAGCAGAGGGCAGGGCGGCTCGCCAACAGGGAACTTTAAGTCAGTCTGAGGGCGGCTAGCAGAGGGCAGGCGGCTCGCCAACAGGGAACTTTAAGTCAGTCTGAGGGCGGCTAGCAGAGGGCAGGCGGCTCGCCAACAGGGAAGTGACGGAGTGATTTTGCCATCTCATCCTAACTCAGGGAAGTGAGGGAGTGATTTTGCCATCTCATCCTAACTCAGGGAAGTGAGGGAGTGATTTTGCCATCTCATCCTAACTCAGGAGAAACAGAATAATAGGTGACTCTAATGACACAGCATCGTTTACATCTCAACTCCTCTAGTTCGGGGAAACTCCTCGAGTCCACACACACTACTGAAATATTAACTGTTTGTGTGTCTCGTTGTGTGTGTGTCTCGTGTGTGTGTCTCTTTGTGTGTGTGTGTCTCTTTGTGTGTGTGTGTGTGTGTGTCTCTCTGTGTGTGTGTGTCTCTTTGTGTGTGTCTCTTTGTGTGTGTGTGTGTGTCTCTTTGTGTGTGTGTGTGTTCTCTTTGTGTGTGTGTGTCTCTTTGTGTGTGTGTGTGTGTGTCTTGTGTGTGTGTGTGTGTCTTTGTGTGTGTGTGTGTCTGTGTGTGTGTGTGTCTCTCTGTGTGTGTGTGTGTGTGTGTGTGTGTGTGTGTGTGTGTGTGTGTGTGTGTGTGTGTGTGTGTGTGTGTGTCTGTGTGTGTGTGTGTGTGTGTGTCTCTTTGTGTGTGTGTGTGTGTGTCTCTTTGTGTGTGTGTGTGTGTCTCTTTGTGTGTGTGTGTCTCTTTGTGTGTGTGTGTGTGTCTCTGTGTGTGTGTGTGTCTTTGTGTGTGTGTGTGTCTCTGTGTGTGTGTGTGTCTCTTTGTGTGTGTGTGTGTGTGTGTGTGTGTGTGTGTGTGTGTGTGTGTGTGTGTGTGTGTGTGTGTGTGTGTGTGTGTGTGTGTGTGTGTGTGTGTGTGTGTGTGTGTGTGTCTCTTTGTGTGTGTGTGTGTCTCTGTGTGTGTGTGTGTCTCTTTGTGTGTGTGTGTGTGTGTGTGTGTGTGTGTGTGTGTGTGTGTGTGTGTGTGTGTGTGTGTGTGTGTGTGTGTCTGTGTCTGTGTCTGTGTCTGTGTCTGTGTGTCTGTGTCTGTGTCTGTGTCTGTGTCTGTGTCTGTGTCTGTGTGTGTGTGTGTGTGTGTGTGTGTGTGTGTGTGTGTGTGTGTGTGTGTGTGTGTGTGTGTGTGTGTGTGTGTGTGTGTGTGTGTGTGTCCTCAAACCGTACCCTGCTGCATCTACTTAAAGTAATTATGTCAAACTAACATCTCAAATGCTATGACTTGAAAACATCTACTTGCCGTAATTGTCAAACTAACATCCAGTGGTGGAAAAACTAACATCCAGTGGTGGAAAAACTAACATCCAGTGGTGGAAAAACTAACATCCAGTGGTGGAAAAACTAACATCCAGTGTTGGAAAAAAACATCCAGTGGTGGAAAAACTAACATCCAGTGGTGGAAAAAAACATCCAGTGTGGAAAAACTAACATCCAGTGGTGGAAAAACTAACATCCAGTGGTGGAAAAACTAACATCCAGTGTTGGAAAAACTAACATCCAGTGGTGGAAAAACTAACATCCAGTGGTGGAAAAACTAACATCCAGTGGTGGAAAAACTAACATCCAGTGGTGGAAAAACTAACATCCAGTGGTGGAAAAACTAACATCCAGTGGTGGAAAAACTAACATCCAGTGTTGGAAAAAGTACTAAATTGTCATACTTGAGTAAAAGTATAGATACAGTGGCTTGCGAAAGTATTCACCCCCCTTGGCATTTTTCCTATTTTGTTGCCTTACAACCTGGAATTAAAATGGATTTTTTGGGGGTTTGTATCATTTGATTTACACAACATGCGTACCACTTTGAAGATGCAAAATATGTTTTATTGTGAAACAAACAAGAAATAAGACCAAAAAACAAAAAAACTTGAGCGTGCATAACTATTCACCCCCCCAAAGTCAATACTTTGTAGAGCCACCTTTTGCAGCAATTACAGCTGCAAGTCTCTTGGGGTATGTCTATATAAGCTTGGCACATCTAGCCACTGGGATTTTTGCCCATTCTTCAAGGCAAAACTGCTCCAGCTCCTTCAAGTTGGATGGGTTCCGCTGGTGTACAGCAATCTTTAAGTCATACCACAGATTCTCAATGGATTGAGGTCTGGGCTTTGACTAGGTCATTCCATTCCAATTTTCCTGTATCCATCATTCCTTCAATTCTGACCAGTTTCCCAGTCCCTGCCGATGAAAAACATCCCCACAGCATGATGCTGCCACCACAATGGTGGTGTTCTCGGAGTGATGAGAGGTGTTGGGTTTGCGCCAGACATAGCGTTTTCCTTGATGGCCAAAAAGCTCAATTTTAGTCTCATCTGACCAGAGTACCTTCTTCCATATGTTTAGGGAGTCTCCCACATGCTTTTTGGTGAACACCAAACGTGTTTGCTTATTTCTTTCTTTAAGCAATGGCTTAAAATGCAATGGCAGATACTCCAATCTCCGCTGTGGAGCTTTGCAGCTCCTTCAGGGTTATTTTTGTATTTTTAGTATTTAGCCCAGCTCTTATCCAGAGCGACTTACGGAGCAATTTAAGTGCCTTGCTCAAGGGCACATCGACAGATTTGTCTCCTAGTCGGCTCGGGGATTAGTGGACCTTTCGGTTACTGGCACAACGCTCTAACCACCTACCTGCAGCCCCATCTTACCTTCTTTGGTCTCTTTGTTGCCTCTCTGATTAATGCCCTCCTTGCCTGGTCCGTGAGTTTTGGTGGGCGGCCCTCTCTTGGCAGGTTTGTTGTGGTGCCATATTCTTTCCATTTTTTAAATAATGGGTTTAATGGTGCACCGTGGGATGTTCAAAGTTTCAGATATTTTTTTATAACCCAACCATGATCTGTACTTCTCCACAACTTTGTCCCTGACCTGTTTGGAGAGCTCCTTGGTCTTCATGGTGCCGCTTGCTTGGTGGTGCCCCTTGCTTAGTGGTGTTGCAGACTCTGGGGCCTTTCAGAACAGGGATCATGTGACACTTAGATTGCACACAGGTGGACTTTATTTAACTAATTATCTGACTTCTGAAGGTAATTGGTTGCACCAGATCTTATTTAGGGCCTTCATAGCAAAGGGGGTGAATACATATGCACGCACCACTTTTCCGTTATTTATTTCTTATAATTTTTTGAAACAAGTTATTTTTTTCATTTCACTTCACCAATTTTGACTATTTTGTGTATGTCCATTACATGAAATCCAAATAAAAATCCATTTAAATTACAGGTTGTAATGCAACAAAATTGGAAAAACACCAAGGGGGATGAATACTTTTGAAAGGCACTGTACCTTAATAGGAAGTTACTCAAGTAAAAGTGAAAGTCACCCAGTAAAATACCACTTGAGTAAAAGTCTAAAAGTATTTGGTTCTAAATATACTTAAATATCGAAAGTAAATGTAATTGCTAAAATATACTTAAGTATCAAAAGTAAAAGTATAAATAATTTCAAATTCCTTAAATTAAGCAAAGCAGACGGCACCATTTTCTTGTTTTTAAAATGTAGCCAGGGGCACACTTCAACACTCAGACATCATTTACAAACGATGCATTTGTGTTTAGAGAGTCCGCCAGATCAGAGGCAGTAGGGATGACCACGTGTTCTCTTGATAAGTGCGTTAATTGGACCATTTTCCTGTCCTGCTAAGCATTCAAAATGTAACGAGTACTTTTGGGTGTCAGGGAAAATGTATGGAGTAAAAAGTACGTTATTTTCTTTAGGAATGTAGTGAAGTAAAAGTAAAAGTTGTCAAAAATATAAATAGTAAAGTAAAGTACAGATACCCCAAAAAACTACTTAAGTAGTACTTTAAAGTATTTTTACTTAAGTACTTTACGCCACTGCTAACATCTGAAATGCTATGACTTCAAAACCAAGACATTTGTAATGCTATCAAAGACCAAGATACACATTATACCAATCAATAAATGTTTATTGTTTTGAAAATAGAGTGTCTGTAGTTATCTCTAAGCACAACCTTCTTTGGTTAATACAGCAGGTATACGTTTAACTAGCTAGTCTGTAGTTATCTCTTTGGTTAATACAGCAGGTATACGTTTAACTAGCTAGTCTGTCGCCACAGCATGAACAGAACTGCTGGAGTCATGGAATAGAACACACACACACAATGGAGTTTACACCACACTGACACACATGCAGCACACACACACTCACACACACCTTCTCATACAACCTGCTACACACGCACACACACACACACACACACACACACACACACACACACACACACTCACACACACACACACACACACACACACACACACACACACACACACACACACACACACACACACACACACACACACACACACACACACACACACACACACACACACACACACACACACACACACACACACACACACACACACACACTCACTCACTCACTCACTCACTCACTCACTCACACTCACTCACTCACTCACTCACTCACTCACTCACTCACACTCACTCATTGGATGTGGACTGGTGGAGTGACTGGGTGAGGGCGACCACACGATGGTAAGTTAGTATTCTTCAGCCTCTGCCTCAACATCCGCCTCATCATTAAACTCCTATAGAAACAGAGACAGAGGAACAACATCCGCCTCATCATTAAACTCCTATAGAAACAGACAGAGGAACAACATCCGCCTCATCATTAAACTCCTATAGAAACAGACAGAGGAACAACATCCGCCTCATCATTAAACTCCTATAGAAACAGACAGAGGAACAACATCTGCCTCATCATTAAACTACAGAGACAGAGGAACAACATCCGCCTCATCATTAAACTAGAGACAGAAGAACAACAGTTAAAATCACATTTTCAAATCAATTTTTATTTGTCACATGTGCCGAATACAACAGGTGAAATGCTTACTTACAAGCCCTTAACCAAAAATGCAGTTTTAAGAAAAATAAAGTGGCGCAGTGGTCTAAGGCACTGCATCGCAGTGCTAACTGTGCCACTAGAGATCCTGGTTCGAATCCAGGCTCTGTCGCAGCCGGCCGCGACCGGGAGACCCATGGGGCGGCGCACAATTGGCCCAGCGTCGTCCAGGGTAGGGGAGGGAATGGCCGGCAGGGATGTAGCTCAGTTGATAGAGCATGGCGTTTGCAACGCCAGGGTTGTGGGTTCGTTTCCCACCGGGGGCCAGTATAAAAAAATAAAAATAAAAATGTATTCACTAACTGTAAGTCGCTCTGGATAAGAGCGTCTACTAAAATGTAAAATGTTAAGAAAGTATTTACTAAAATAAACTGAAGTAAAAAATAAATAAATAAAAATACAAAAGAAGAAGAAAAATAACAAATAATTAAAGAGCAACAATAAAATAACAGTAACGAGGCTATATACAGGGGGTACCGGTACAGAGTCAATGTGCGGGGGTACAGGTTAGTCAAGGAAATTGAGGTAATATGTAGGTAGAGGTAAAGTGATAATAAACAGAGAGTAGTAGCAGCATAAAAAATGGGAGTGGGGGGGCAGTGCAAATAGTGCGGGTAGCCATTTGATTAGCTGTTCAGGTATCTTATGGCTTCGGGGTAGAAGCTGTTAAGAAGCCTTTTGGACCTAGACTTGGCGCTCCGGTACCGCTAGCTGTGCGGTAGCAGAGAGAACAGTCTATGACTAGGGTGGCTGGAGTCTTTGGAAATGTTTAGGGCCTTCCTCTGACACCGCCTGGTATAGAGGTCCTGGATGGCAGGAAGCTTGGCCCCAGTGATGTACTGGGCCGTACGCACTACCCTCTGTAGTGCCTTGCGGTCGGAGGCCGAGCAGTTGCCATACCAGGTGGTGATGCAACCAGTTAGAATGCTCTCGATGGTGCAGCTGTATAACTTTTTGAGGATCTGAGGACCCATGCCAAATCTTTTCAGTCTCCTGAGGGGGAATAGGCTTTGTCGTGTTGTTGTTCTTTACGACTGTCTTGGTGTGTTTGGACCATGATAGTTTGTTGGTGATGTGGACACCAAGGAACTTGAAGCTCTCAACCTGTTCCACTACAGCCCCGTCAATGAGAATGGGGGTGTGCTCGGCCCATCATCTCCTTTGTCTTGATCACGTTGAGGGAGAGGTTGTTGTCCTGGCACCACACTGCCAGGTCTCTGACCTCCTACCTATAGGCTGTCTCATCGTTGTCGGTGATCAGGCCTACCACTGTTGTGTCGTCGGCAAACTTAATGATGGTGTTGGAGTCGTGCATGGCCACACAGTGGTGGGTGAACAGGGAGTACAGGAGGGGACTGAGCACCTACCTGAGGGGCCCCCGTGTTGAGGATCAGCGTGGCAGATGTGTTGTTACCTACCCTTACCACCTGGGGGCGGCCCGTCAGGAAGTCCAAGATCCAGTTGCAGAGGGAGGTGTTTAGTCCCAGGGTCCTTAGCTTAGTGATGAGCTTTGAGGGCACTATGGTGTTGAACGCTGAGCTGTAGTCAATGAACAGCATTCTCACGTAGGTGTTCCTCTTGTCCAGGTGGGAAAGGGCAGTGTGGAGTGCAATAGAGATTGCGTCATCTGTGGATCTGTTGGGGCGGTATGCAAATTGGAGTGGGTCTAGGGTTTCTGGGATAATGGTGTTGATATGAGCCATGACCAGCCTTTCAAAGCACTTCATGGCTACAGACGTGAGTGCTACGGGTCGGTAGTCATTTAGGCAGGCTAACTTGGTGTTCTTGAGCACAGGGACTATGGTGGTCTGCTTGAAACATGTTGGTATTACAGACTCGGTCAGGGACAGGTTGATAATGTCAGTGAAGACACTTGCCAGTTGGTCAGCGCATGCTCGGAGTATACGTCCTGGTAATCCGTATGGCCCTGCGGCCTTGTGAATGTTGACCTTTGTAGTCCGTAATAGTTTGCAAGCCCTGTCACATCCGACGAGCGTCGGAGCCGATGAAGTACGATTCAATCTTAGTCCTGTATTGACTCTTTGCCTGTTTGATGGTTCATCAGAGGGCATAGCGGGATTTCTTATAAGCGTCCGGGTTAGAGTCCCGCTCCTTGAAAGCGGCAGCTCTACCCTTTAGCTCAGTGCGGCTGTACTGAGCTAAAGTACAGCCGCTTCCGTATTGAGCGTGTCACTGGTACTTCTTGCTTTAGTTTTTGCTTGTAAGCAGGAATCAGGAGGATAGAGTTTGGTCAGACCACAACAAAGGTGATATGTACTTAAGTCACAGGGGGTTGGTGGTACCTTAATTGGGGAGGACGGACTCGTGGTAATGGCTGGAGCGGAATGGGGACGGACTCGTGGTAATGGCTGGAGCGGAATGGGGACGGACTCGTGGTAATGGCCGGAGCGGAATGGTCCCATTCCATTTGATCCGTTCCAGACATTATTATGAGCCGTCCGCCCCTCAACAGCCTCCACTGACTTAAGTGTAGCTCAGTTGGTAGAGCATGGCGCTTGCAACACCAGAATAGTGGGTTTGATTCCCGGGACCACCCATAGATAAAATGTATGCACGCATGACTATAAGTCGCTTTGGATACAGTGAGGGAAAAAAGTATTTGATCCCCTGCTGATTTTGTATGTTTGCCCACTTACAAAGAAATGATCATTCTATAATTTTAATGGTAGGTTTATTTGAACAGTGAGAGACAGAATAACAACAAAAAAATCCAGAAAAACGCATGTCAAAAATGTTATAAATTGATTTGCTTTTTAATGAGGGAAATAAGTATTTGACCCCTCTGCAAAACATGACTTAGTACTTGGTGGCAAAACCCTTGTTGGCAATCACAGAGGTCAGACGTTTCTTGTAGTTGGCCACCGGGTTTGCACACATCTCAGGAGGGATTTTGTCCCACTCCTCTTTGCAGATCTTCTCCAAGTCATTAAGGTTTCGAGGCTGACATTTGGCAACTCGAACCTTCAGCTCCCTCCACAGATTTTCTATGGGATTAAGTTCTGGAGACTGGCTAGGCCACTCCAGGACCTTAATGTGCTTCTTCTTGAGCCACATTATGTGTGTTGTCTCTATGTCTGTCTCTCCTTGTCTCAGACTAAATGTGTTTGTGTGTGTGTATATATATATATATATATCATACTCTGAGTTTCTCCTGTGCCTCAGACTTCTCCTCAGGAGAGATGGGTTCCTTGTCAAGGCGCTCCAGCAGCGGCAGGCGGCTCAGGACACACAGACGGTAGTCCCCCGTCTCCACCAGAGGGTTCTCCGCTAGGACCAGCGCTCGCAATGTCCTGGATACGCCCACCAGGCTACGCAAGGCACGCTGGGCAGACACCAGGTTACCCCTGAAGGGGGAGGGAGGGGAGAAGAGACGACAGAGAGAGAGACGGCGGTCGACTAGGATGCAGTAGCTGAGGTAAAGGGAGGTATTCCAGAGGAGGGATTTACACATGAATCTGTCAGTGGGATTGAAGTCAGATGTTTAGTTGAGGTACTGCAGGGCTGTATTAATGTTGTATTAATGGTGTAGTGTTGGTGATGACCTTCATGTTGGGGCTGATGCCTACCTGATGTTGAGGTACTGCAGGGTCTTCATGTTGGGGCTGATGCCATCTAGAGTCTCCAGTTGGTTGTCTCGGAGGTGCAGGGTGGTCAGATGCTCCAGCTTACCCAGACCCTCCAGGCGCTTGATAGCATTCTGGGCCTGCACAGGGGTCAGGTTACAGGTCAAGGGCCAGGGCCAGGGGGTTAGAGGTCAGAATTAAACTGAGGTAAGTGACAGGTGAAAGGTTAGAACCAGTTTAATAAGGAATAAGTTGGGGTTATGGGTGAGAGGATAAAGGTTACCAGTAAGAGCCTAGGGTTAAGGTTAGGGGTTAAAGGTCAGGTAGAGGTGTCACAGGTTAGGGGTTAAAGGTCAGGTAGAGGTGTCACAGGTTAGGGGTTAAAGGTCAGGTAGAGGTGTCACAGGTTAGGGTTAAAAGGTCAGGTAGAGGTGTCACAGGTTAGGGGTTAAAAGGTCAGGTAGAGGTGTCACAGGTTAGGGGTTAAAAGGTCAGGTAGAGGTGTCACAGGTTAGGGGTTAAAAGGTCAGGTAGAGGTGTCACAGGTTAGGGGTTAAAGGTCAGGTGAGGTGTCACAGGTTAGGGGTTAAAGGTTACCAGGTGAGACAGGTTCGGAGGTAAAAGGTCAGGTAGAGGTGTCACAGGTTAGGGGTGAGAGGTTAAAGGTTACCAGGTAGAGAGGTCGGAGGTTGGGCAGGTTAGAAATGTCATGGTGAGAGGTTAGGGGTTAGGTGGGCAGGTAGAGGTGTCACCAGTTAGGGTAGAGTATAGCATCGGAGGTTGGGCAGGTAGAGGTTATGGTGAGAGGTTAGTGGGGTTAAAGGTTAGAGGTTCGGAGGTTGGGCAGGTAGGGTTAAAGGTTACCAGGTAGAGACGTCAGAGGTTGGGCAGGTAGAGGTTATGGTGAGAGGTTAGGGGTTAAAGGTTACCAGGTAGAGGCGTCGGAGGTTGGGCAGGTAGAGGTTATGGTGAGAGGTTAGGGGTTAAAGGTTACCAGGTAGAGACGTCGGAGGTTGGGCAGGTAGAGGTTATGGTGAGAGGTTAGGGGTTAAAGGTTACCAGGTAGAGACGTCGGAGGTTGGGCAGGTAGAGGTTATGGTGAGAGGTTAGGAGTTAAAGGTTACCAGGTATAGACGTCGGAGGTTGGGCAGGTAGAGGTTATGGTGAGAGGTTAGGGGTTAAAGGTTACCAGGTAGAGATGTCGGTGGTAGGGCAGGTAGAGGTTATGGTGAGAGGTTAGGGGTTAAAGGTTACCAGGTAGAGATGTCGGTGGTAGGGCAGGTAGAGGTTATGGTGAGAGGTTAAAGGTTACCAGGTAGAGACGTCGGAGGTTGGGTAGGTAGAGGTTATGGTGAGAGGTTAGGGGTTAAAGGTTACCATGTAGAGACGTCGGAGGTTGGGCAGGTAGAGGTTATGGTGAGAGGTTAAAGGTTACCAGGTAGAGACGTCGGAGGTTGGGCAGGTAGAGGTTATGGTGAGAGGTTAGGGGTTAAAGGTTACCAGGTAGAGACGTCGGAGGTTGGGCAGGTAGAGGTTATGGTGAGAGGTTAGGGGTTAAAGGTTACCAGGTAGAGACGTCGGAGGTTGGGTAGGTAGAGGTTATGGTGAGAGGTTAGGGGTTAAAGGTTACCAGGTAGAGACGTCGGAGGTTGGGCAGGTAGAGGTTATGGTGAGAGGTTAGGGGTTAAAGGTTACCAGGTAGAGACGTCGGAGGTTGGGCAGGTAGAGGTTATGGTGAGAGGTTAGGGGTTAAAGTTTACCAGGTAGAGGCGTCGGAGGTTGGGCAGGTAGATTCCGTCGGTGGTCTCCAGTTTGTTTCCTCTCAGTTCCAGAGTCACCAGGTTAGTCAGGAGGTGGTACTGTAGCCCCGACACCCTCTGGATACCGTTACCTAGCAACGACACAGACACCCTCTGGATACCGTTACCTAGCAACGACACACAGACACACTCTGTATACCCTTACCTAGCAACGACACACAGACACACTCTGTATACGTTACCTAGCAACGACACAGACACCCTCTGGATACCGTTACCTAGCAACGACACACAGACACACTCTGTATACCCTTACCTAGCAACGACACACAGACACAGTCTGTATACGTTACCTAGCAACGACACGACACACTCTGTATACGTTACCTAGCAACGACACAGACACACTCTGTAGACGTTACCTAGCAACGACACACAGACACACTCTGTATACCCTTACCTAGCAATGACACACAGACACACTCTGTATACGTTACCTAGCAACGACACAGACACACTCTGTATACGTTACCTAGCAACGACACAGACACACTCTGTATACCCTTACCTAGCAACGACACAGACACACTCTGTATACCCTTACCTAGCAACGACACACAGACACACTCTGTATACGTTATCTAGCAACGACACAGACACACTCTGTATACCCTTACCTAGCAATGACACACAGACGATCCAGACCCAGAACGGGCTCAATACGGACCGTGGGCCGGTCCAGACCCAGAACGGGCTCAATACGGACCGTGGGCCGATCCAGACCCAGAACGGGCTCAATACGGACAGTGGGCCGGTCCAGACCCAGAAAGGGCTCAATACGGACAGTGGGCCGGTCCAGACCCAGAACGGACTCAATACGGACCGCTGCTTTTTTTAGGAACTCAGTCAGGCTTTCAACTTACTGCTGTTTAGAGTTGTAGTAGTAGAATACACAAGGTGCAATTTCAAAATGTGGTAGTTTTCCTTTTCTAATATAATTCACTGGCAGACCTTAAGAGCTATTTATAACCTGTCAGACATGTCCAGTTGATCAACTATCCCATGTTAGCTAGGTAGGTAAGTTAGGCTAACCTATCTAAATATTGTAGCCTAGTTACCGTGGCCAGATTACGTGCCCAGGGGCCTCGACCTTCAGAGGGTAGGTAACAACACATCCGCCACGCTGATCCTCAACACGGGGGCCCCTCAGGGGTGCGTGCTCAGTCCCCTCCTGTACTCCCTGTTCACCCATGACTGCATGGCCAGGCACGACTCCAACACCATCATTAAGTTTGTCGACGACACAACAGTGGTAGGCCTGATCACCGACAACGATGAGACAGCCTATAGGGAGGAGGTCAGAGGCCTGGCCGTGTGGTGCCAGGATAACAACCTCTCCCTCAACGTGACCAAGACAAAGGAGATGATTGTGGACTACAGGAAAAAAAAGAGGACTGAGCACGCCCCCATTCTCATTGACGGGGCTGTAGTGGAACAGGTTGAGAGCTTCAAGTTCCTTGGTGTCCACATCACCAACAAACTATCATGGTCCAAACACACCAAGTCAGTCGTGAAGAGGGCATGACAAAGCCTATTCCCCCTCAGGAGACTGAAAAGATTTGGCATGGGTCCTCAGATCCTCAAAAAATTATACAGCTGCACCATCAAGAGCATCCTGACTGGTTGCATCACCGCCTGGTATGGCAACTGCTCGGCCTCCGACCGCAAGGCACTACAGAGGGTAGTGCGTACGGCCCAGTACATCACTGGGGCCAAGCTTCCTGCCATCCAGGACCTCTATACCAGGCGGTGTCAGAGGAAGGCCCTCAAAATTGTCAAAGACTCCAGCCACCCTAGTCATAGACTGTTCTCTTGCTACCGCACGGCAAGCGGTACCGGAGTGCCAAGTCTAGGTCCAAAAGACTTCTCAACAGCTTCTACCCCCAAGCCATAAGACTCCTGAACAGCTAATCATGGCTACCCGGACTATTTGCACTGCCCCCCCACCCCGTCTTTTTACGCTGCTGCTACTCTGTTAATTATTTATGCATAGTCACTTTAACTCTACCCACATGTACATATTACCTCAACTACCTCAACTAGCCGGTGCCCCCGCACATTGACTCTGCACCGGTACCCCCCTGTATATATAGCCTCCCTACTGTTATTTTATTTTACTTCTGCACTGACCAATGAAGTTGAGGCTCTACACCCCCTCCCAGACTGACCAATGAGGTTGAGGCTCTCCCACACTGACCAATGAGGTTGAGGCTCTCCCACACTGACCAATGAGGTTGAGGCTCTCCCACACCCCCTCCCAGACTGACCAATGAGGTCGAGGCTCTCCCACACCCCCTCCCAGACTGACCAATTAGGTCGAGGCTCTCCCACACCCCCTCCCGGACTGACCAATGAGGTTTTGGCTCTCCCACACCCCCTCCCAGACTGACCAATGACGTTTTGGCTCTCCCACACCCCCTCCCAGACTGACCAATGAGGTTTTGGCTCTCCCACACCCCCTCCCAGACTGACCAATGAGGTTTTGGCTCTCTCACACCCCCTCCCAGACTGACCAATGAGATTGAGGCTCTCCAACACCCCCTCCCAGACTGACCAATGAGGTTTCGGCTCTCCCACACCCCCTCCCAGACTGACCAATGAGGTTGAGGCTCTCCCACACCCCCTCCTAGACTGACCAATGAGGTTGAGGCTCTCCCACACCCCCTCCCAGACTGACCAATGAGGTTGAGGCTCTCCCACACCCCCTCCCAGACTGACCAATTAGGTTGAGGCTCTCCCACACCCCCTCCCAGACTGACCAATGAGGTTGAGGCTCTCCAGGGCGGGGCCTTCTAGGCCCTCCAGGTCTCTGAGGCGGTTCAGGGCCAGACTCAGCCACTGCAGGTAGGTCAGCTGACCCAGGGGCTGACCTCTGAACCCAGCCACCATGTTACCATCACCCTGGAGAGGGGGAGGGGATAGGGGGAGGAAGAGAAGAAAGGATATTTTTGATATTTTCTCTTATTGAAAAATGCTACACCGTCTTATACAAGACAAAGACAATCCTATATACCAAGATTCTGGTAAAAAATGGTGCACTATATGAGGAATAGGGTGTGATTTGGGTCCTTGCCTTCAGCCACAGCAGCTGTGTGAGGGTGGCCAGGGGTGAAAGGTCAGAGAGGTGGTTGGATGACACGTCCAGGAAACGCAGGTGGACAAACGAGCTGACCAGGGCTATGTCAGTCAGACGCCTGGGGAGAGAGGGAGGAGGGAGGGAGACGAGAGTAGAGAGGGATGGAAAGAGAGAGGGGGGGGAGAGAGGGGGGGGGGAGAGAGAGAGGAGAGAGAGAGAGAGAGGGAGGGGGAGAGAGAGAGGGGGAGAGAGAGAAGGGGAGAGAGAGAGGGAGGGGGGGGAGAGAGAGAGGAGAGAGAGAGGGAGGGGGAGAGAGAGAGAGGGGGAGAGAGAGGGGATAGGGAGGCACAGGGACAGAGAGGGGGTAAGATGCGCTGCTTATACCCATCCAATTATTTTAGATGTAACAAGTGTCTTGGGTTAGGGGCTAGGGATGAGAGGCTAGGGGCCAACCCAAGGGCTAGCATTTGATTTGGGACTGGGCACGGTTGCATCTCAAATGGCATCCCTACAGGCCCTGTTCAAAAGTAGGCCAAGTGCACTATAAATGGAATAGGGTGCCATTTGAGATGCACACCAGGTGTTTTGTGTCCTGTGGCGTTCACCTCACCTGTCTTTCAGTTCGAGCTTAACGAAGGCATGTGCCAGGCCGTTCCCGGTGCGACACAGCAGAGACAGACCCGGGATCATAATTTCCTGGGTCAGAGGGCATGGCTCGATCTGGGGAGGGACACATCAACGCAACACTCAGCTAACCAGCAATGAAAGAATGAATAAATGAATATATTAATCAGAATAAATTGATCAGAATCAATCACATTTTATTTATGAAGCCCTTTTTACATCAACAGTTAGTGACAACCCGGCCTGGAACCCAAAGAGCAAGAAGAAGCACAGTGACCAGGATAAAACTCCCCGTAAGGAAGAAACCTTGATAGGAACCAGACTCAGCAGAGAGGCTGATGGGTATCAGGGAACACTCAAGAAGTACACTTTTTACTGAGTTATCAGTTTACACTTTGAAATGTAGGTTAGGTTACCCGTGTGATCGATAATCAACAACCAAAACGAAACAATGTCAATGTGTCAACCTGGTCCTCTTTTTCGGACATATTTTCCTCCTGTACATCGTTGTTCGCCGCCTCCTCTCCGTCCGACAGCGCCGCATCGTCCTCTATCTCTGACATCCTGCACTCTGTTTAACAGTTACTGTCTGGGGACAAGTCAACGTCACTGGATCAGGAACTGGCCACCTTACATTATTTTGAAATAAATGTAGTTTAGCTAGCTTAAGTTCATGAAATTCAATTGGAGCCATCCTTTATTTAATTTAAGAAGTGCTTTACCTTTACAGCTAGTTTTACACTCGTCTTCTTGACTTGCCAGAACGGAATGGGGGCTAGTCAGTGTAGCTAACGTCGTTAGCCTGCCAAGTTGACTCTCAAAGAGACAAAACACAAAATAGTACAGGCCATGATACCCCAATTTAGACGTTTATTAGCTATCTATTTATCTGGCTAGTTGATGAATCCAACTTTTTACTGTTTACAATATTTTAAAGAAGCAATTACCTGAGTCAGTCTGACAAGCAAGTTAGCCACAGCGTATGTTGTCGTTTCCATGGAAACAACATGAGCTGCCAACGACAGAGAGAGCTGGAGTAATATTTCTTGCAACTTTCCTTGAAAAATAATTTTTGAAAGAAAGTCAAATCGTCTTTGTATAACCAGGATTGTGGGTTATAATATACATGGGGAAAAGTTCATATAAGATGCATTGCATTTGTGTAATAACATCATTAACTGAAGGGGTTTAATGTGGGACAACTCTTTCCAAACCAGTGTCATGCCATGTTTTTCACTCACAGAATGTAATTTAGTTCTTTTGAATTAACCAATTCAGCAATAGACGAATAGCGTGTTTTCCTCACTGTAGGTCTAGATTGCCCATATTTTACACAATGTAATTCCTCTTTTCTGACCCACACCTTGTGCAAAAGCATGTTTGGAAACACAATGTTGAGACAACCACCAGTGATGTAGAAATACATTCACAGCTCTTCTGTTCCGATGCACAGTCCAATTCACCATTACATTACAGTTTTGTTTCACCATAAACATAACAAATGGCATATTCATTACCATGCCCAGTTTTGACAGCGTAGCGCCGCTGGGCCTGTCAGCAGCGCAGGCCGGGACAGAGGCTCTATGATCTGAGGGGGGATGTAATCATGTAATATGTTGTAGTTAAAATCCAAAAAAATACATTCTGTTTGGGCACCTAGCCATGCAATGTCGTAAGGTACCGCCTTCATTACCTTTTTTAGGAAGCTCATTGGATCCCAGGGTGGGATCAAATTGACCGGGGGGGGGGGTTCTCACAGAAAGGGAAAAGGGTTGTTCACCTTTGCAGGCGGCTACAGCTAGCTTCGTTAAGTTTTGGTAGTGGCTCACTGAATAATTATAGCCAGAGCAGTGTACCACCATGTTGAGACGGGATGGCGAGCTCACCGAGCAGCCTGCTAGCCCGACCACCGAGGTTGAGGAGCCTAGCAGCAAATGCAATACCCTCCTATCCCCCACTCTGCCTGCTGATCGACAAGATGGAGAAGAACCGTTGCCTAGCACCAGCAGCACGAGGGTAACATCACAACAAGCACCTGGCAGTGGCGTGCATTCATGGATGCCAAGGGAAGCCAGGCTTCCCCAAAACACATGTACCAATGACAAAATAAAAAAAAACATCAAATGTATCTTTCGCCTCTCTGTGTTTCACAAGTTTCCTTCAACTGAATGTATCTCACCTGAGAAAGCATCCGAGGGAGCGAAACAGCGCCCCTCTGTGTCTCTATGTGTAGCCCATCTATCTGATGCTGTCTGGTCAAAAAAAGTATGACATTGTTGCCACCCATAGCGTTGAATGCAAGGGAAGCCAGCGAGCATTTGGCCTCCCTTGATAAAAAAAAAGTATAAAAATAATAGCCAATCAGCGTTGAGCTAAACTGAGTGAGTTCAACTGTGAATGGTCCTGGCGCACCAAAAAAAATGTGTCAAGGGAAGCCAGTTTGGATTTGGCTTCACACCAATCACATCAAAAGCCAAACGTCATTGACAGAAAAATAATCTTGACTTTCGTTGTGTCGTTGTCCTCCGGTGGCTAGCTAGCTAGCAAAAGATGGTCCCTTTCCTAAATTAGCCATGGATGGAGATAGGGAATTTGGACTCATTGACCATACTGGCCAATGATTATAACGGCGATTCTGATCCAGCCATAAACTCCTACATTGTGCCCCTGACCTGAGAGGATGGAAGTTCAATATGTAGCTAGATGTAGGCTAGTAGGATAATGTTAACTAGCTGGCTCATCGTTGCCCATGAACTGAGCCACTTACAGAAATTCTCTGATGACTCTGCTTTAATAAGCTGTGTCATGAGAGGAGACGATGCTCATCACAGGGATACAACCGAGTCCTTTGTGAAATGGTGTGAGGCCAATTACTTGGACCTGAATGTAGTGAAGACCAAGGAGCGAGTGGTAGATTTTTGGAAAAATAAATATGTTTTTAATCCAATTTCTATTAATTGTGAAGAGATTGGTACTGGTGACTCGTATAGTACTTGGGTGTAGTAGTAGACAACAAACTGAACTGGAAGGAGAACTCTCACAGTGTCTACAAAAAAGCCCAATCCAAAATGTACTTTTTAAGGAAGCTTAGATCTTTTAATGTATGTGACAAAATGCTTCATGTGTTCTATAGCAGTGTGGTGGTGAGAGTAGTGGCCATTGTGTGCTGGAAAGGGAATTTAGCTAAGGAGGACTTAAACAAGCTTGACATAATCATTAAGAAAGCCAGTGCTACAATTGGCTGCAGCCTGGAATCAATACAGGGCATGTTCATAAAAAGACTGCAAGTAAAAACACACATGATCATGGACAATGACACACACACACACACTCTAAAGAAACACACCCACTCCACAGGGCTCTAATGAAACACACCCACTCCACAGGGCTCTAATGAAACACACTCACTCCACAGGGCTCTAATGAAACACACCCACTCCACAGGGCTCTAATGAAACACACTCACTCCACAGGGCTCTAATGAAACACACTCACTCCACAGGGCTCTAATGAAACACACCCACTCCACAGGGCTCTAATGAAACACCTCACTCCACAGGGCTCTAATGAAAACACACCCACTCCACAGGGCTCTAATGAAACACACCCACTCCACAGGGCTCTAATGAAACACCCACTCCACAGGGCTCTAATGAAACACACCCACTCCACAGGGCTCTAATGATGACACACCCACTCCACAGGGCTCTAATGAAACACACCCACTCCACAGGGCTCTAATGAAACACACCCACTCCACAGGGCTCTAATGAAACACACCCACTCCACAGGGCTCTAATGAAACACACCCACTCCACAGGGCTCTAATGAAACACACCCACTCCACAGGGCTCTAATGAAACACACCCACTCCACAGGGCTCTAATGAAACACACGCACTCCACAGGGCTCTAATGAAACACACCCACTCCACAGGGCTCTAATGAAACACACCCACTCCACAGGGCTCTAATGAAACACACACCCACTCCACAGGGCTCTAATGAAACACACCCACTCCACAGGGCTCTAATGAAACACACCCACTCCACAGGGCTCTAATGAAACACACCCACTCCACAGGGCTCTAATGAAACACACCCACTCCACAGGGCTCTAATGAAAAACACACCCACTCCACAGGGCTCTAATGAAACACACCCACTCCACAGGGCTCTAATGAAACACACACCCACTCCACAGGGCTCTAATGAAACACACCCACTCCACAGGGCTCTAATGAAACACACCCACTCCACAGGGCTCTAATGAAACACACCCACTCCACAGGGCTCTAATGAAACACCCACTCCACAGGGCTCTAATGAAACACCCACTCCACAGGGCTCTAATGAAACACACCAACACCACAGGGCTCTAATGAAACACACCCACTCCACAGGGCTCTAATGAAACACCCACTCCACAGGGCTCTAATGAACACACCCACTCCACAGGGCTCTAATGACACACACCCACTCCACAGGGCTCTAATGAAACACCCACTCCACAGGGCTCTAATGAAACACACCAACACCACAGGGCTCTAATGACACACCCACTCCACAGGGCTCTAATGAAACACCCACTCCACAGGCCTCTAATGAATCACCCACTCCACAGGGCTCTAATGAAACACACCCACTCCACAGGGCTCTAATGAAACACACCCACTCCACAGGGCTCTAATGAAACACACCCACTCCACAGGGCTCTAATGAAACACACCCACTCCACAGGGCTCTAATGAAACACACCCACTCCACAGGGCTCTAATGAAACACACCCACTCCACAGGGCTCTAATGAAACACACCCACTCCACAGGGCTCTAATGAAACACACCCACTCCACAGGGCTCTAATGAAACACACCCACTCCACAGGGGCTAATGAAACACACCCACTCCACAGGGCTCTAATGAAACACACCCACTCCACAGGGCTCTAATGAAACACACCCACTCCACAGGGCTCTAATGAAACACACCCCACTCCACAGGGCTCTAATGAAACACACCCACAGGGCTCTAATGAAACACACCCACTCCCACAGGTCTCTAATGAATCACACCCACTCCACAGGGCTCTAATGAAACACACCCACCCCACAGGGCTCTAATGAAACACACCCACTCCACAGGGCTCTAATGAAACACACCCACAGGGCTCTAATGAAACACACCCACTCCACAGGGCTCTAATGAAACACACCCACAGGGCTCTAATGAAACACACCCACTCCACAGGGCTCTAATGAAACACCCACTCCACAGGGCTCTAATGAAACACAGGAGCAGCTTCAGTATCAGGTTTATCCTGCCCAGATGTATCACAGAGAGATTTAGACAGTCATGTTTACCAACAGCCATGAGGCTTTTTTAACGAGTGTAATTGATTAACTGTTTTATGAGGCCTTCATATTGGAAAATGTTGTTGCCTGTTTTCCCCCAGAGTAGGAGAGAAAAACAGCACCTGAATCAGACTAATATTTTAGGGATACTAAAGTGCAGGTGCCTTCACGTGTCTTAATATGTGTTGTTTTTTATCATGTGTTGGTCATTGTTACGTGTCCTGTCCTTGTAAGTCATTGATGATGCATGCTGTGATAAAACAAATTCCCAAGGATGAATAAAGTAATACTCAGGAAGTTAGGAGGGCTAGCATTTTAGCCAGGTAGCCTAGAACAACAAAAACTAACAGCGTGTACTGTATGACAGAGTCATGGACCGTTTAGGCAACAGGAAAGAGAGGAGGATGGCGTTGGTGTTTCTCTACAAGGAGGGTGAGTCAACATGTTCTTTCTACTTGCACGAACGCACACAAAGAAATCAGTACCTTGAACAGTCACATCATATTTAGCTAAATAGTTTTTGGTATCTAAATCGTTTTTTGGTGTCTTTTAGTTGTCACTGTATTAGACTAAGCATAGGTGATGACGTTGAAATGTTGAAGTTGAAATGGTGCTGGAATAGTGGAGGCAGCTCCTGTTTTCTTTGGGACTTGCGGTAACTCTCCGTGGTTCAAAATCAATCAATCAATACACTCTAACAAATAAGGGGATCAACAAGGGTTCTTCTAAGATCCTCAAAGTTCTTAGAAGAACCTTAGGGTTCTTGGCACTGAAAATGGCCCCCCAAAAGGTTCTTCCAAGAACCCCATAGGAGGTGGGGTTCATCGAGGAACCTCTTTAGTGGGTGGGGGTTCTTGCAGGAACCTAGCTGCCCATCTGAAACATTTACAGTGCATTCGGAAAGTATTCAGACCCCTTGACTTTTTCCACATTTTGTTACGTTACAGCCTTATTCTAAAATGGATTAAATAAATACAATTCCTCATCAATCTACACAAAATACCCAATAATGTCAAAGCAAAAACAGATTTTTAGAAATTTTAGCAAATGTATAAAAATAAAATAAAAAACTGAAATACCTTATTTACATACATTACCAGTCAAAAGTTTGGACACACCTATTCATTCAAGGGTTTTTCTTTATTTTTACTATTTTTTACATTGTAGAATAATAGTGAAGACATCAAAACTATGAAATAACACATATGGAATCATGTAGTAACCAAACAATACATTTGAGATTCTTCAAATAGCCACCCTTTGCCTTGATGACAGCTTTGCACACTCTTGGCATTCTCTCAACCAGCTTCACCTGGAATGCTTTTCCAACAGTCTTGAAGGAGTTCCCACATATGCTGAGCACTTGTTGGCTGCTTTTCCTTCACTCTGCGGTCCGACTCATCATAAACCACCTCAATTGGGTTGAGGTCGGGGGATTGTGGAGGCCAGGTCATCTGATGCAGCACTCCATCACTCTCCTTCTTGGTAAAATAGCCCTTACACAGTCTGGAGGTGTGTTGGGTCATTGTCCTGTTGAAAAACAAATGATAGCCAACAAGTGCTCAGCATATGTGGGAACTCCTTCAAGACTGTCGGAAAAGCATTCCAGGTGAAGATGGTTGAGAGAATGCCAAGAGTGTGCAAAGCTGTCATCAAGGAAAAGGGTAGCTATTTGAAGAATCTCAAATAGAAATAGAAAATATATTTTGATTTGCTTAACTCTCTTTTGGTTACTACATGATTCCATATGTATTATTTCATAATTTTAATGTCTTCACTATTATTCTACAATGTAGAAAATAGTAAAAATAAAGAAAAACTCTGGAATGAGTAGGTGTGTCCAACCTTTTGACTGGTAGTGTATATACAGCTGCAGAAAAAATTAAGAGACCACTGCAAAATTATCAGTTTCTCTGGTTTTACTATTTATAGGTATGTGTTTGGGTAAAAGTAACTTTTTTTTAAATTCTATAAACTACTGACAACATTTCTCCCAAATTCCAAATCAAAATATTGTCATTTAGAGCATTTATTTGCAGAAAATGACAACTGGTCAAAATAACAAAAAAGATGCAGTCAATCAATCAATTTCAATCAATTTTATTTTATATAGCCCTTCTTACATCAGCTAATATCTCGAAGTGCTGTACAGAAACCCAGCCTAAAACCCCAAACAGCTAGTAATGCAGGTGTAGAAGCACGGTGGCTAGGAAAAACTCCCTAGAAAGGCGAAAACCTAGGAAGAAACCTAGAGAGGAACCAGGCTATGAGGGGTGGCCAGTCCTCTTCTGGCTGTGCCGGGTGAAGATTATAACAGAACCATGCCAAGATGTTCAAAAATGTTCATAAGTGACAAGCATGGTCAAATAATAATCAGGAATAAATCTCAGTTGGCTTTTCATAGCCGATCATTAAGAGTTGAAAACAGCAGGTCTGGGACAGGTAGGGGTTCCATAACCGCAGGCAGAACAGTTGAAACTGGAATAGCAGCAAGGCCAGGCGGACTGGGGACAGCAAGGAGTCACCACGGCCGGTAGTCCCGACGTATGGTCCTAGGGCTCAGGTCTCTCAGTTGGCTTTTCATAGCCGATCATTAAGAGTTGAAAACAGCAGGTCTGGGACAGGTAGGGGTTTCGTAACCGCAGGCAGAACAGTTGAAACTGGAATAGCAGCAAGGCCAGGCGGACTGGGGACAGCAAGGTGTCATCATGCCCGGTAGTCCTGACGTATGGTCCTAGGGCTCAGGTTCTCAGAGAGAAAGAGAGAACGGTCACAAGCCATCTGCAGTGTTGTCAGACCTCGAATAATGCAAAGAAAATAAGTTCATGTTCATTTTTAAACAACACAATAGTAATGTTTTAACTTAGGAAGAGTTCAGAAATCAATATTTGGTGGAATAACCCTGATTTTCAATCACAGCTTTCATGCGTCTTGGCATGCTCTCCACCAGTCTTTCACATTGATGTTGGGTGACTTTATGCCACTCCTGGCGCAGAAATTCAAGCAGCTCGGCTTTGTTTGATGGCTTGTGACCATCCATCTTCCTCTTGATCACATTCCAGAAGTTTTCAATGGGGTTCAGGTCTGGAGATTGGGCTGGCCATGACAGGGTCTTGATCTGGTGGTCCTCCATCCACACCTTCATTGACCTGGCTGTGTGGCATGGCGCATTGTCCTGCTGGAAAAAACAATCCTCAGAGTTGGGGAACAATGTCAGAGCAAAAGGAAGCAAGTTTTCTTCCAGGACAACCTTGTATGTGGCTTGATTCATGCGTCCTTCACAAAGACAAATCTGCCCGATTCCAGCCTTGCTGAAGCACCCCCAGATCATCACCGATCCTCCACCAAATTTCACAATGGGTGCGAGACACTGCTGTCGTGCAAAGCTTTTTTCTAGCTTTGCACGACTTCAGCCCTGCCCCTAGGAGCCTGTTTCGAACCGTCCTCACCGTGCACTTCACCCCAGCTGCCGTTTGCCATTCTTTTTGTAGGTCACTTGATGTCATCCCGGTCAGTAGAGAGTCGTTTTCGCCCTCTGCCGGTCTGTAGCTTTGTTGTCCCCAATGTCTGCTGCTTGACCTTGTTCTTATGAACCGCAGTCTTTGAAATTTTAAGGATGGAAGCAACCTGACGCTCACTGTATCCCTCTGCCAGTAAAGCCAGAATTGAACCTTTCTTTTCCTCGCTCAAAACTTTCCTTTTCAACTCTTTTGGTATGGTAAATAGTTATTTTTTGATTAATATTACTTTTGAGGTACTATTAGCACTGTTTTTGCCATCCATCTGGTCCCATTGCTAGAGGATAGTGATGACCACAGCAGCGGTTTTTATACTTTTCCCCGTTAAATAAGATTTGGTTCAGGTGATCACCTAATCAGTACCTAATTCAGTAGAATGAGGTGTGCCTGTGTTGGAATTCAACAGACACTGGAATGGAATGGCTGTCATACAGTGCGGGAAAAAAGTATTTGATCCCCTGCTGATTTTGTACGTTTGCCCACTGACAAAGACATGATCAGTCTATAATTTTAATGGTAGGTTTATTTGAACAGTGAGAGACAGAATAACAACAAACAAAAACCAGAAAAATGCATGTCAAAAATGTTATAATAAATTGATTTGCATTTTAATGAGGGAAATAAGTATTTGACCCCCTCTCAATCAGAAAGATTTCTGGCTCCCAGGTGTCTTTTATACAGGTAATGAGGTGAGATTAGGAGCACACTCTTAAAGGGAGTGCTCCTAATCTCAGCTTGTTACCTTTATAAAAGACACATGTCCACAGAAGCAATCAATCAATCAGATTCCAAACTCTCCACCATGGCCAAGACCAAAGAGCTCTCCAAGGATGTCAGGGACAAGATTGTAGACCTACACAAGGCTGGAATGGGCTACAAGACCATCGCCAAGCAGCTTGGTGAGAAGGTGACAACAGTTGGTGCGATTATTCGCAAATGGAAGAAACACAAAAGAACTGTCAATCTCCCTCGGCCTGGGGCTCCATGCAAGATCTCACCTCGTGGAGTTGCAATGATCATGAGAACGGTGAGGAATCAGCCCAGAACTACACGGGAGGATCTTGTCAATGATCTCAAGGCAGCTGGGACCATAGTCACCAAGAAAACAATTGGTAACACACTATGCCGTGAAGGACAGAAATCCTGCAGCGCCCGCAAGGTCCCCCTGCTCAAGAAAGCACATATATACAGGGCCGTCTGAAGTTTGCCAATGAACATCTGAATGATTCAGAAGAGAACTGGGTGAAAGTGTTGTTGTCAGACGAGACCAAAATCGAGCTCTTTGGCATCAACTCAACTCGCTGTGTTTGGAGGAGGAGGAATGCTGCCTATGACCCCAAGAACACCATCCTCACCGTCAAACATGGAGGTAGAAACATTATGCTTTGGGGGTGTTTTTCTGCTAAGGGGACAGGACAACTTCACCGCATCAAAGGGACGATGGATGGGGCCATGTACCATCAAATCTTGGGTGAGAACCTTCCCTCAGCCAGGGCATTGAAAATGGGTTGTGGATGGGTATTCCAGCATGACAATGACCCAAAACACACGGCCAAGGCAACAAAGGAGTGGCTCAAGAAGAGGCACATTAAGGTCCTGGAGAGGCCTAGCCAGTCTCCAGACCTTAATCCCATAGAAAATATGTGGAGGGAGCTGAAGGTTCGAGTTGCCAAACGTCAGCCTCGAAACCTTAATGACTTGGATAAGATCTGCAAAGAGGAGTGGAACTAAATCCCTCCTGAGATGTGTGCAAACCTGGTGGCCAACTACAAGAAACGTCTGACCTCTGTGATTGCCAACAAGGGTTTTGGCACCAAGTACTAAGTTTTGCAGAGGGGTCAAATACTTATTTCCCTCATTAAAATGCAAATCAATTTATAACATTTTTGACATGCATTTTTCTGGTTTTTGTTTGTTGTTATTCTGTCTCTCACTGTTCAAATAAACCTACCATTAAAATTATAGACTGATCATGTCTTTGTCAGTGGGCAAACGTACAAAATCAGCAGGGGATTGTCACGCCCTGGCTCTGGGGACTCTCGTATGTTGAGCCAGGGTGTTCATTTGTTTATGTTCTAGTCGTTGTATTTCTATGTTGGCCAGGGTGGCTCCCAATCAGAGAGGGCTGTAGCTCGTTGTCTCTGATTGGGAGTCATACTTAGGTAGCCGTTAGGCATTCATTGTTTGTGGTTTCTTGTTCTTATTTGGTTTGTGTTCAACCGTAGACATCACGTTTTCGTCTGTTGTTTTGATCGTGTGATCATACTCTAATAAATATAAATATGTTCACCTTCAACGCTGCGCATTGGTCCTCCTCCTTAGACGATCGTGACAGAAGAAACCACCAGAACTGGACCAAGCAGCCTAGTGAGGAGCAGAGTGGGTGGATTTGGCAACAGTGGAGGAAGAGCTTCGACTGGGTCAAGCCGAATGAGGAGCTGAATGGCGGAGATTGGAATGGCGAGAGTTGGGCGAGAATTATAGAGGCCTGGCCCACGGGGAAGAGAGACTCCCAGAATTTTTTTAGGGGGGGGGCTCACGACGTCGGACCAGCAGGAGGCCGCGATAGAGCGGCCCAGCGGGTTGCCAGAGGAGGCCGCCAGGTTACGGGGGCCACTGGTCGAAGAGGGGATGGAGGATGTAGAGGCACGGCGAGAGGTACTGGCGTGTGTTGCCAGTCCGGTCCGGCCTGTTCCTGATCCCCACGTGGGGCCAATGGTGTGTGTTCCCAGTACGGTCCGGCCTGTTCCTGCCACTCGCACCAAGTCAGTGGTGCGCTTCGTCAGCCCGGCACGGCCCGTTCCTGCTCCCCGCACCAAGTCAGTGGTGCGCTTCGTCAGCCCGGTCCGGCTCGCTCCTGCTCCCCGCACCAAGTCAGTGGTGCGTTTCGTCAGCCCGGCGCGGCCCGTTCCTGCTCCCCGCACCAAGTCAGTGGTGCGCTTCGTCAGCCCGGTCCGGCCCGTTCCTGCTCCCCGCACCAAGTCAGTGGTGCGCTTCGTCAGCCCGGCTCGGCCCGTTCCTGCTCCCCGCACCAAGTCAGTGGTGCGCTTCGTCAGCCCGGCTCGGCCCGTTCCTGCTCCCCGCACCAAGTCAGTGGTGCGCTTCGTCAGCCCGGCTCGGCCCGTTTCCTGCTCCCCGCACCAAGTCAGTGGTGTGCTTCGTCAGCCCAGTCCGGCCTGTCCCTGCTCCACGCACCAAGCCTACGGTGTGCGTCGTCAGCCTGGTAAGGCCCGTTCCTCCTCCACGCACCAAGCCAGGGGTGCGCGTCGTCAGTCCAGCACGACCCGTGCCTGGGTCACCGGTGCCTGGTAAGGTCCCGGTCAACTGCTCCACTACGGAGCTGAAGCTATCCGCTCCACCAGTGTGCAGTCCAGCTCCGGTCAGCAGGGCCAGACCGGACCAGGGGTACTTTGGGGGTTTAGAGAAGGAGTGGGGGTCATGTCCGGAGCCGGATCCGCCGCCGAGGCGGAGTGCCCACCCGGTCCCTCCCCTGTTGTGTTTGGTTGGCGCGGTCGGAGTCCGCGCCTTTGGGGGGGGGGGGGTACTGTCACGCCCTGGCTCTGGGGACTCTCGTATGTTGAGCCAGGGTGTTCATTTGTTTATGTTCTAGTCGTTGTATTTTCTATGTTGGCCAGGGTGGCTCCCAATCAGAGAGGGCTGTAGCTCGTTGTCTCTGATTGGGAGTCATACTTAGGTAGCCGTTAGGCATTCATTGTTTGTGGTTTCTTGTTCTTATTTGGTTTGTGTTCAACCGTAGACATCACGTTTTCGTCTGTTGTTTTGATCGTGTGATCATACTCTAATAAATATAAATATGTTCACCTTCAACGCTGCGCATTGGTCCTCCTCCTTAGACGATCGTGACAGGGATCAAATACTTTTTTCCCTCACTGTACATGTAGAGATGCTGATTTAAGAAGAATTTGCAGTGGTCTCTTAATTTTTTCCAGAGCTGTATATATATTTAATTGTTGACGGCCTGTAGACACCATGTTTACACAAGTATTCAGACCCTTTGCTATGAGACTCGAAATTGAGCTCAGGTGCATCCTGTTTCCATTGATCATCCTTGAGATGTTTCTACAACTTGATTGGAGTCCACCTGTGGTAAATTCAATTGATTGGACATGATTTGGAAAGGCACTCACCTGTCTATATAAGGTCCCACAGTTGACAGAGCATGTCAGAGCAAAAACCAAGCCATGAGGTCGAAGGAATTGTACGTAGAGCTCCAAGACGGGATTGTGTCGAGGCACAGATCTGGGGAAGGGAACCAAAACATTTCTGCAGCATCGAAGGTCCCCAAGAACACAGTGGCCTCCATCATTCTTAAATAGAATAGGTTTGGAACCACCAAGACTCTTCCTAGAGCTGGCCGCCCGGCCAAACTGAGCAATCAGGGGAGAAGGGCCTTGGTCATGGAGGTGACCAAGAGCCCCATGGTCACTCTGACAGAGCTCCAGAGTTCCTCTGGTGAGATGGGATAACCTTCCAGAAGGACAACCATCTCTGTAGCACTCCACCAATCAGGCCTTTATGTTAGAGTGGCAAGACGGAAGCCACTCCTCAGTAAAAGGCACATGACAGCCCGCTTGGAGTTTGCCAAAAGGCACCTAAAGGACTCAGACCATGAGAAACAAGATTCTCTGGTCTGATGAAACCAAGATTGAACTCTTTGGCCTGAATGCCAAGCGTCACGTCTGGAGGAAACCTGGTACCATTCCTACGGTGAAGCATGGTGATGGCAGCATCATGGTGTGGGGATGTTTTTCAGCGGCAGAGACTGGGAGACTAGTCAGGATCGAGCGAAAGATGAACGGAGCAAAGTACAGAGAGATCCTTGATGAAAACCTGCTCCAGAGCGCTCAGGACCTCAGACCACCTCGGTGATGAGGAGCCAGCTTTACCCCAGTCACCTGACCACCTCGGTGATGAGGAGCCAGTGCAGGTATGTCTTGACTCTTACCCGAGCCGCATTTTCAGTGGGAGAAAGCAGGGCCTTTTGTAGCGCCTGGTTCAAGGTCTGCATCTCTGCCTAGAAGGTCAGCATCCCGGAGTCGCCTCTTCACTGTTGACGTTGAGACTGGTGTTTTGCGGGTCCTGTTTAATGAAGCTGCCAGATGAGGACCTGTGAGGCGTCTGTTTCTCAAACTAGACACTCTAATGTGATTGTCCCCTTGCTCAGTTGTGCACCGGGGCCTCCCACTCCTCTTTCTATTCTGGTTAGAGCCAGTTTGCGCTGTTCTGTGAAGGGAGTAGTACACAGCGTTGTACGAGATCTTCAGTTTCTTGGCAATTCCTCGTATGGAATAGCCTTCATTTCTCTGAACAAGAATAGACTGACGAGTTTCAGAAGAAAGTGTTTCTGGCCATTTTGAGCCTGTAATCGAACCCACAATTGCTGATGCTCCAGATACTCAACTAGTCTCAAGAAGGCCAGTTTTATTGCTTCTTTAATCAGCACAACAGTTTTCAGCTGTGCTAACATAATTGCAAAAGGGTTTTCTAATGATCAATTAGCCTTTTAAAATGATAAACTTAGATTAGCAAACACAACGTGCCATTGGAACACAGGACTGATGGTTGCTGATAATGGGCCTCTGTACATCTATGTAGATATGCCATTAAAAATCAGCCGTTTCCAGCTACAATAGCCATTTACAACATTAACAATGTCTACACTGTATCTCTGATCAATTTGATGTTATTTTAATGGACACATTTTTTTTGCTTTTCTTTCAAAAACAAGGACATTTCTAAGTGACCCCGAACTTTTGAACAGTAGTGTACATTTCAGATACATGTTTGTACATTTGAACAGCAGTAGGACCAATCTACCTTGTTTTATTAGGGCTCTAAAGCAACACTAGTTGTGCCCCCCCATGGTTGTAAAATGCCCCCTCAGGCATGTCCTCCTGGAGCCGGGCCTTCTCCTGGCCTGCAAAACGATGACGTATGTTTTCCAGCTGAGTCAGTTTAGTCAGTCATTCCGAATCCTAGCCCGGGTGCTATGGCAACAGCTAGCTAGCTAGATTTAGGTTAGTTAGGTAGCTAGCTAGCTAGAGTCCCTAGGCGATGGCAGCAAATATACTTTTAACTAACTAGTTTCCCCATATATCTGTGATGATGACCGCTGGCTAGTGTTCATATGGATGTCACCGTGACATGCCAATTGGCTAACGATACTGCCCTCGGTAGGCACGATGACAAGCCGGGCACCAGCCGGTGGGACAAATGACCACCGGTAATCTATCGAGGTATGGGATTCTCCTTAACTGGTTAATTCTCCTCACCTGCTATGTTAATTCTCCTGACCTGCTATGTTAATTCTCCTGACCTGCTATGTTAATTCTCCTGACCTGCTATGTTAATTCTCCTAACCTGCTATGTTAATTCTCCTGACCTGCTATGTTAATTCTCCTGACCTGCTATGTTAATTTCTGACCTGCTGAACTGACCTGCTATGTTAATTCTCCTGACCTGCTATGTTAATTCTCCTCTCCTGTTAACTCCTACCTGCTATGTTAATTCTCCTGACCTGCTATGTTAATTTCTCCTGTTAACCTGCTATGTTAATTCTCCTGACCTGCTATGTTAATTCTCCTGACCTGCTATGTTAATTCCTAACCTCCTGACCTGCTATGTTAATTCTCCTGACCTGCTATGTTAATTCTCCTAACCTGCTATGTTAATTCTCCTAACCTGCTATGTTAATTCTCCTGACCTGCTATGTTAATTCTCCTGACCTGCTATGTTAATTCTCCTGACCTGCTATGTTAATTCTCCTGACCTGCTATGTTAATTCTCCTAACCTGCTATGTTAATTCTCCTAACCTGCTATGTTAATTATTTCAGTCGTAACTGTATTGTCTGTGTTTCTGTCCAGTATCTGCTGGCCTGCTGGCCTGAGGTGCTTCCTACCAATATTTTACCTCCAATTATTATATTTCAAGTAGGATATCAATCAAATGTATTTGTATCAATCAAATGTATTTATAAAGCCCTTTTTACATCAGCAGATGTCACAAAGTGCTTATACAGAAACCCAGCCTAAAACCCCAAACAGCAGCAATGCCGATGTAGAAGCACGGTGGCTAGGAAAAACTCCCTAGAAAAGGCAGGAACCTAAGAAGAAACCTAGAGAGGAACCAGGCTCTGAGGGGTGGCCAGTCCTCTTCTGGCTGTGCCGGTGGAGATTATAAGAGCACATGTCCATTAAGGTTAGATCGTTCTTCAAGATGTTCAAACGTTCATAGATGACCAGCAGGGTCAAATAATAATCACAGTGGTTGTAGAGGGTGCAACAGGTCAGTACCTCAGGAGTAAATGTCAGTTGGCTTTTCGTACCCGAGCATTCAGAGATCGAGACAGCAGGTGAGAGAGAGAGAGAGAGAGAGAGAGAGAGAGAGAGAGAGAGAGAGAGAGAGAGAGAGAGAGAGAGAGAGAGAGAGAGAGAGAGAGAGAGAGAGAGAGAGAGAGAGAGAGAGAGAGAGAGAGAGAGAGAGAAGAGAGAGAGAGAGAGAGAGAGAGAGAGAGAGAGAGAGAGAGAGAGAGAGAGAGAGAGAGAGAGAGAGAGAGAGAGAGAGAGAGAGAGAGAGAGAGAGAGAGAGAGAGTCGAAAATAGTAGGTCCGGGACAAGGTAGCACATCCAGTGAACAGGTCAGGGTTCCATAGCCGAAGGCAGAACAGTTGAAACTGGAGCAGCAGCACGACCAGGTGGACTGGGGACAGCCAGGAGTCATCAGGCCAGGTAGTCCTGAGGAATGGTCCTAGGGCTCAGGTCCTCTGGGATGAGAGGGAGAGAGAGATAATTAGAGGGAGCATCCTTACATTCACACAAGACACCAGATAAGACAGGAGAATAACACCAGATATAACAGACTGACCCTAGCCCCCCGGCACAAAGACTTTTGCAGCATAGATACTGGAGGCTGAGACAGGGGGGGTTGGGAGACACTGTGGCCCCGTCCGACGATACCCCCGGACAGGGCCAACCAGGCAGGATATAACCCCACCCACTTTGCCAAAGCACAGCCCCCACACCACCAGAGGGAAATCAACAGACCACCAACTTACTACCCTGAGACAAGGCTGAGTATAGCCCACCAAGATCTCCTCCACCGCACGAGCCCAAGGGGGCGCAAGACCGGACAGGAAGATCACGTCAGTGACTCAACAGACTCAAGTCGAGTATAGCGAAAAAAGCCTGGCACGACGGCATGGAAGAGCACTAGTAAGCCAGTGACTCAGCCCCCGTAATAGGGACAGAGGCAGAGAATCCCAGTGGAGAGAGGGGAGCCGGCCAGGCAGAGACAGCAAGGGTGGTTCGTCTCTCCAGTGCCTTTCCGTTCACCTTCGCACCCTTGGGCCAGACTACACTCAATCATAGGACCTACTGAAGAGATGAGTCTTCTTTTATATTTTTTCTCCCCAATTGGTATTTACAGTCTTGTCCCATCGCTGCAACTCCCGTACGGACTCGGGAGAGGCGAAGGTCGAGAGCCACGCGTCCTCCGAAACACTGCCCTGCCAAGCTTCTTGACACACTGCCCGCTTAACCCGGAAGCCAGCCACACCAATGTGTCGGAGGAAACACTGTACAACTACCGACCGTGTCAGCGTGCATGCGCCCGGCCAGCCACAGGAGTCGCTAGAGTGCGATGGGACAAACCCTCCCTTTACCCGGACGACGCTGGGCCAATTGTGCACCGCCTCATGGGTCTCCTGGTCGCGGCCAGCTGTGTCTTCAGTAAAGACTTAAAGGTCGAGATCGTGTCTGCGTCTCTCACAAGGATAGGCAGACCATTCCATAAAAATTAGCTCTATTGGAGAAAGCCCTGCCTCCAGCTGTTTGCTTAGAAATTCTAGAGACGGGCCTCCCGAGTGGCACAATGGTTTAATGCACTGCATCGCAGCGCTAGAGGCGTCACTACAGACCCGGGTTCGATCCCAGGCTGTGTCGCAGCTGGCCGCGACCAGGAGACCCATGAGGCGGTGCACAATTGGCCCAGCGTCGTCCGGGTAAAGGGAGGGTTTGTCCCATCGCGCTCTAGCGACTCCTGTGGCTGGCCGGGCACAGTGCACGCTGACACGGTCGGTAGTTGTACAGTGTTTCCTCCGACACATTGGTGCGGCTGGCTTCCGGGTTAAGCGGGCAGTGTGTCAAGAAGCTTGGCAGGGCAGTGTTTCGGAGGACGCACGGCTCTCGACCTTCGCCTCTCCCGAGTCCGTACGGGAGTTGCAGCGATGGGACAAGACTGGAACTACCAATTGGGGAGAAAAAATATAAAACATTTAATCTAGGGACAATAAGGAGGCCTGCGTCTTGTGACCGTAGCGTACGTGTAGGTATGTACGGCAGGACCAAATCGGAGAGATAGGTAGGAGCAAGCCCATGTAATGCTTTGTAGGTTAGCAGTAAAACCTTGAAATCAGCCCTAGCCTTAACAGGAAGCCAGTAGAGAGGCTAGCACTGGAGTAATATGATCACATTTTTTGGTTCTAGTCAGGATTCTAGCAGCCATGTTTACCACTAACTGAAGTTTATTTAGTGCTTTATCCGGGTAGCCGGAGAATAGAGCATTGCAGTAGTCTAATCTAGAAGGGACAAAAGCATGGATTAGCTTTTTCTGCATCATTTAGGACAAAACATTTCAGATTTTTGCAATGTTACGAAGATGGAAAAAGCTGCCCTTTAAATATTTTTTTATATGTTTGTCAAAAGAGAGATCAGGGTCCAGAGTAACGTCGAGATCCTTCACAGTTTTATATGAGACGACTGTACAACCATCAAGATTAATTGTCAGATCAAACAGCAGATCTCTCTGTTTCTTGGGACCTAGAACTAGCATCTCTGTTTTGTCTGAATTTAAAGGTAAAACATTTGCCTCCATCCACTTCCTTATGTCTGAAACACAGGCTTCCAGGGAAGGCCATTTTGGGGCTTCACCATGTTTCATCGAAATGTACAGCTGTGTGTCGTCCGCATAGCATTGAAAGTTTCCGAATGACATCACCAAGAGGTAGAATATATAGTGAAAACATTAGTGGTCCTAAAACGGAACCTTGAGGAACACCGAAACGTACAATTGATTTGTCAGAGGACAAACCATCCACAGAGACGAACTGATATCTTTCCGACCGATAAGATCTAAACCAGGCAAGAACTTGCCCGTGTAGACCAATTAAGAGTTTCCAATCACTCCAAAAGAATGTGGTGATCGATGGTGTCAAAAGCGGCACTAAGGTCTAGGAGCACGTGGACAGATAGCAGCCTACAGGAGAAATAACTAATATTGGTAGCCATCCAGATGTCTGTGATACAGTCAGTGGGGAGAGCATGAACGGCAACAACACTGGGACACGGTGTCTTTCAATCCTACTGACAAACACTGCCGTCCCGCAACGTGTGGGAAATAGATAGCCAGTGTAGCCAACGTCAGGAGGTGACAGTCACTGCAAGCACACGCATGCAACGCATACAAGCAACAGTACACGCGTCATCAAAAAGAAACAATCTGTTTTATTAACTGAAACTGCACTAGTATTTTGTGTGCAAAAAAACTAGCAGTGAACTCCGACTCCTCCTCTTAAGTCCAAACGCCATCTCGCAGTAGTTCAATGACGATGGTAAACTTGTCCGTAGCTGTCACAACCCTGTGTGATTCGGTTCACTCACTCGGTACTGCAGGCCAGGAGTGTCCGTATAGTCTCCCCCGTGCAATCATCAAAGACAGGGATTGACATTAAGGGTTGCCCTATTGCCCGGGGAGAGTCAACTTCAGTGAAAGATGGACAATGTTCTGCATGTAGGTTAAACAGCTCATTTACATTTTCGGGGAAGTAATCATAATCTTCGGGCAAGCCAGTCAATCACGCCAGTCAATCACACCAGTCAATCACGCCAGTCAATCACACCAGTCAATCACACCAGTAAATCACACCAGTCAATCACACCAGTCAATCACACCAGTAAATCAAGCCAGTAAATCAAGCCAGTCCATCAAGCCAGTCAATCACGCCAGTCAATCAAGCCAGTAAATCAAGCCAGTCAATCAAGCCAGTAAATCAAGCCAGTCAATCAAGGCAGTCAATCACGCCAGTCAATCATGCCAGTCAATCAAGCCAGTCAATCATGCCAGTCAATCACGCCAGTCAATCAAGCCAGTCAATCAAGCCAGTCCATCAAGCCAGTCCATCAAGCCAGTCCATCAAGCCAGTCCATCCTAGGTATTATGAAGTTATAGGGGGGTTAAAAGAGTTGGAGCTTTGGAATTTTTACAATTTTGAGTTCGACAGCTACACCTGATCAAACAAACAACTTTTAAAAATAAGACAAAAATCATGATAGTCAGTATTTCAAATAAAAAGCTAATACTGTATTACATTATGCATTTACTACAAATTCCATTCTTTTTTACACACATAGAATATAATTATATTACTATTGGTTCACACTCTATACATTGTTAGTGTTTTATTCTGTCCATTGTCCATGGGAGACCAGATCACAATCAACATGTTCTGTTCTGTCCCCATTTCTATCTGGGTTTTAAAAAAATCCTCACACTGTCTAAGAGTGAGTCCCAAATGGCACCCTAGTCCCTTTATAGTGCACTACTTTAGACCAGAGCCCAATAGGGAATAGGGTGCCATTTCAGACACTTAGTCTACGTCCCAAAAGGCACCCTAGTCCCTACATAGAGCTATGGGCCCTGGTCTAAAGTAGTGCAGGGAATAGTGTGCTATAGGGGCATTCCTGTCTATCCATTTGAGACACATAGTCCTTTCACTCCCTGTATGATATCAAAGCCATACATACAGCACCCAGTCAAACAAATGGGGTGCGTTGACGGTTATCTTTAGTGAATATAAAACTCCTTTCTATATCGTCCATGGCTGGCTTACTGTTGGTGATCAGCTCCATATTGATCTCCCACAGCGTTGATCTCCCATAGCGTTGATCTCCCATAGCGTTGATCTCCCATAGCATTAATCTTCCATAGCGTTGATCTCCCATAGCGTTGATCTCCCATAGCATTAATTTCCCATAGCGTTGATCTCCCATAGCGTTAATCTCTCATAGCATTAATCTTCCATAGCCTTGATCTCTCATAGCGTTAATCTCCCATAGCCTTGATCTCCCATAGCATTAATCTCCCATAGTGTTAATCTCCCATAGCCTTGATCTCCCATAGTGTTAATCTCCCATAGCGTTGATCTCCCATTGCATTCACCTCCCAGAGCATTGATCTCGCATAGTGTTAATCTCCCATAGCCTTGATCTCCCATAGTGTTAATCTCCCATAGTGTTGATCTCCCATTGCATTCATCTCTCATAGCGTTAATCTCCCATAGCCTTGATCTCCCATAGTGTTAATCTCCCATAGTGTTAATCTCCCAGAGTGTTGATCTCCCATAGCGTTAATCTCCCATAGCCTTGATCTCCCAGAGTGTTGATCTGTCATAGCGTTAATCTCCCATAGCGTTGATCTCCCATTGCATTCATCTCCTATAGTGTTGATCTCTCATAGTGTTATCTCCCAGAGTGTTGATCTCTCATAGTGTTAATCTCCCAGAGTGTTGATCTCTCATAGCGTTAATCTCATATAGCGTTAATCTCCCAGAGCGTTGATCTCCCATTGCGTTAATCTCCCAGAGCGTTAATCTCCCATAGTGTTGATCTCCCATTGCGTTAATCTCCCAGAGCGTTAATCTCCCATAGCGTTGATCTCCCATTGCGTTAATCTCCCAGAGCATTAATCTCCCATAGCGTTGATCTCCCATTGCGTTAATCTCCCAGAGCGTTAATCTCTCATAGCGTTAATCTCTCATAACCTTGATGTCCTGTATCGTCCTGCAGCCCAAGTGAAAGGTACGTCCTCCTGTGCAGCGATCAGATTTTCGTGACAACCAGGCCACACTGCATCGGTTCCTTCCTTCCGATGTAGAATTTAAAAACAGATTCCTATCTATCTATATATAGATCTATGTAGTAGTGATTGAGGAGAGTAGAGGGTCTCAGTCCTGTATATCTATATATAGATCTATGTAGTAGTGATTGAGGAGAGTAGAGGGTCTCAGTCCTGTCTATTTATATATAGATCTATGTACAGTGCGGGAAAAAAGTATTTGATCCCCTGCTGATTTTGTACGTTTGCCCACTGACAAAGACATGATCAGTCTATAATTTTTATGGTAGGTTTATTTGAACAGTGAGAGACAGAATAACAATGAAAAAATCCAGAAAAACGCATGTCAAAAATGTTATAAATTGATTTGCATTTTAATGAGGGAAATAAGTATTTGACCCCTCTGCAAAACATGACTTAGTACTTGGTGGCAAAACCCTTGTTGGCAATCACAGAGGTCAGACGTTTCTTGTAGTTGGCCACCAGGTTTGCACACATCTCAGGAGGGATTTTGTTCCTCTCCTCTTTGCAAATCTTCTCCAAGTCATTAAGGTTTCGAGGCTGATGTTTGGCAACTCGTAAGGATTCAGCTCCCTCCACAGATGTTCTACTTTGGGATAAAGAAAAGGTCTGGAGAACACACGGCTAGTCCCACTCCAGACTGGACCTTAATGTGCTTCTTCTTGAGCCACTCCTTTGTTGCCTTGGCCGTGTGTTTTGGGTCATTGTCATGCTGGAATACCCATCCCGACCCATTTTCAATGCCCTGGCTGAGGGAAGGAGGTTCTCACCCAAGATTTGACGGTACATGGCCCCATCCATCGTCCCTTTGATGCGGTGAAGTTGTCCTGTCCCCTTAGCAGAAAAACACCCCCAAAGCATAATGTTTCCACCTCCATGTTTGACGGTGGGGATGATGGGCGGGTTCTTGGGGTCATAGGCAGCATTCCTCCTCCTCCAAACACGGCGAGTTGAGTTGATGCCAAAGACCTCATTTTTGGTCTCATCTGACCACAACACTTTCACCCAGTTCTCCTCTGAATCAGTCAGACGTTCATTGGCAAACTTCAGACGGCTCTGTATATGTGCTTTCTTGAGTAGGGGGACCTTGCGGGCGCTGCAGGATTTCAGTCCTTCACGGCGTAGTGTGTTACCAATTGTTTTCTTGGTGACTATGGTCCCAGCTGCCTTGAGATCATTGACAAGATCCTCCCGTGTAGTTATGGGCTGATTCCTCATCGTTTTCATGATCATTGCAACTCCACGAGGTGAGATCTTGCATGGAGCCCCAGGCCGAGGGAGATTGAACAGTTCTTTTGTGACAGTTTCTTCCATTTGCGAATAATCACACCAACTGTTGTCACCTTCTCACCAAGCTGCTTGGCGATGGTCTTGTAGCCCATTCCAGCCTTGTGTAGGTCTACAATCTTGTCCCTGACATCCTTGGAGAGCTCTTTGGTCTTGGCCATGGTGGAGAGTTTGGAATCTGATTGATTGATTGCTTCTGTGGACAGGTGTCTTTTATACAGGTAACAAACTGAGATTAGGAGCACTCCCTTTAAGAGTGTGACTCCTAATCTCAGCTCGTTACCTGTATAAAAGACACCTGGGAGCCAGAAATCTTTCTGATTGATCTGGGGGTCAAATACTCATTTCCCTCATTAAAATGCAAATCAATTTTATAACATTTTTGACATGCGCTTTTTCTGGATTTTGTTGTTGTTATTCTGTCTCTCACTGTTCAAATAAACCTACCATTAAAATTATAGACTGGTCATTTCTTTGTCAGTGTGCAAACGTACAAAATCAGCAGGGGATCCAACACATTTTTCCCTCACTGTAGCAGTGATAGAGGAGAGTAGAGGGTCCCAGTCCTGTCTATCTATATATAGATCTAGAGGGTCCCAGTCCTGTCTATCTATATATAGATCTAGAGGGTCCCAGTCCTGTCTATCTATATATAGATCTAGAGGGTCCCAGTCCTGTCTATCTATATATAGATCTAGAGGGTCCCAGTCCTGTCTATCTATATATAGATCTAGAGGGTCCCAGTCCTGTCTATCTATATATAGATCTAGAGGGTCCCAGTCCTGTCTATCTATATATAGATCTAGAGGGTCCCAGTCCTGTCTATCTATATATAGATCTAGAGGGTCCCAGTCCTGTCTGTGTGAGGGGTTAGAGGGTCCCAGTCCTCTAGAGGGTCCCAGTCCTGTCTGTGTGAGGGGTTAGAGGGTCCCAGTCCTCTAGAGGGTCCCAGTCCTGTCTGTGTGAGGGGTTAGAGGGTCCCAGTCCTGTCTGTGTGAGGGGTTAGAGGGTCCCAGTCCTCTAGAGGGTCCCAGTCCTGTCTGTGTGAGGGGTTAGAGGGTCCCAGTCCTGTCTGTGTGAGGGGTTAGAGGGTCCCAGTCCTGTCTGTGTGAGGGGTTAGAGGGTCCCAGTCCTGTCTGTGTGAGGGGTTAGAGGGTCCCAGTCCTGTCTGTGTGAGGGGTTAGAGGGTCCCAGTCCTGTCTGTGTGAGGGGGTTAGAGGGTCCCAGTCCTGTCTGTGTGAGGGGTTAGAGGGTCCCAGTCCTGTCTGTGTGAGGGGTTAGAGGGTCCCAGTCCTGTCTGTGTCTGGGGTTAGAGGGTCCCAGTCCTCTAGAGGGTCCCAGTCCCTGTCTGTGTGAGGGGTTAGAGGGTCCCAGTCCTGTCTGTGTGAGGGGTTAGAGGGTCCCAGTCCTGTCTGTGTGAGGGGTTAGAGGGTCCCAGTCCTGTCTGTGTGAGGGGTTAGAGGGTCCCAGTCCTGTCTGTGTGAGGGGTTAGAGGGTCCCAGTCCTGTCTGTGTGAGGGGTTAGAGGGTCCCAGTCCTCTAGAGGGTCCCAGTCCTGTCTGTGTGAGGGGTTAGAGGGTCCCAGTCCTGTCTGTGTGAGGGGTTAGAGGGTCCCAGTCCTCTAGAGGGTCCCAGTCCTGTCTGTGTGAGGGGTTAGAGGGTCCCAGTCCTGTCTGTGTGAGGGGTTAGAGGGTCCCAGTCCTGTCTGTGTGAGGGGTTAGAGGGTCCCAGTCCTGTCTGTGTGAGGGGTTAGAGGGTCCCAGTCCTGTCTGTGTGAGGGGTTAGAGGGCCCCAGTCCTGTCTGTGTGAGGGGTTAGAGGGTCCCAGTCCTGTCTGTGTGAGGGGTTAGAGGGTCCCAGTCCTGTCTGTGAGAGGGGTTAGAGGGTCCCAGTCCTCTAGAGGGTCCCAGTCCTGTCTGTGTGAGGGGTTAGAGGGTCCCAGTCCTGTCTGTGTGAGGGGTTAGAGGGTCATTTCCCAGTCCTCTAGAGGGTCCCAGTCCTGTCTGTGAGGGGTTAGAGGGTCCCAGTCCTGTCTGTGAGGGGTTAGAGGGTCCCAGTCCTGTCTGTGAGAGGTTAGAGGGTCCCAGTCCTGTCTGTGAGGGGTTAGAGGGTCCCAGTCCTGTCTGTGAGGGGTTAGAGGGTCCCAGTCCTGTCTGTGTGAGGGGTTAGAGGGTCCCAGTCCTCTAGAGGGTCCCAGTCCTGTCTGTGTGAGGGGTTAGAGGGTCCCAGTCCTGTCTGTGTGAGGGTTAGAGGGTCCCAGTCCTGTCTGTGTGAGGGGTTAGAGGGTCCCAGTCCTGTCTGTGAGGGGTTAGAGGGTCCCAGTCCTCTAGAGGGTCCCAGTCCTGTCTGTGTGAGGGGTTAGAGGGTCCCAGTCCTGTCTGTGTGAGGGGTTAGAGGGTCCCAGTCCTGTCTGTGTGAGGGGTTAGAGGGTCCCAGTCCTGTCTGTGTGTGTGGGGTTAGAGGGTCCCAGTCCTGTCTGTGTGAGGGGTTAGAGGGTCCCAGTCCTGTCTGTGAGGGGTTAGAGGGTCCCAGTCCTGTCTGTGTGAGGGGTTAGAGGGTCCCAGTCCTGTCTGTGTGAGGGGTTAGAGGGTCCCAGTCCTCTAGAGGGTCCCAGTCCTCTAGAGGGTCCCAGTCCTGTCTATCTATATATATATCTAGAGGGTCCCAGTCCTGTCTGTGAGGGGTTAGAGGGTCCCAGTCCTGTCTGTGAGGGGTTAGAGGGTCCCAGTCCTGTCTGTGTGAGGGGTTAGAGGGTCCCAGTCCTGTCTATATATAGATCTGAGGGGTTAGAGGGTCCCAGTCCTCTAGAGGGTCCCAGTCCTGTCTGTGAGGGGTTAGAGGGTCCCAGTCCTGTCTGTGTGAGGGGTTAGAGGGTCCCAGTCCTGTCTGTGAGGGGTTAGAGGGTCCCAGTCCTGTCTGTGAGGGGTTAGAGGGTCCCAGTCCTGTCTATATATAGATCTGAGGGGTTAGAGGGTCCCAGTCCTGTCTGTGTGAGGGGTTAGAGGGTCCCAGTCCTGTCTGTGTGAGGGGTTAGAGGGTCCCAGTCCTGTCTGTGTGAGGGGTTAGAGGGTCCCAGTCCTGTCTGTGTGAGGGGTTAGAGGGTCCCAGTCCTGTCTATATATAGATCTGAGGGGTTAGAGGGTCCCAGTCCTGTCTGTGTGAGGGGTTAGAGGGTCCCAGTCCTGTCTGTGTGAGGGGTTAGAGGGTCCCAGTCCTGTCTGTGTGAGGGGTTAGAGGGTCCCAGTCCTGTCTGTGTGAGGGGTTAGAGGGTCCCAGTCCTGTCTGTGTGAGGGGTTAGAGGGTCCCAGTCCTGTCTGTGTGAGGGGTTAGAGGGTCCCAGTCCTGTCTGTGTGAGGGGTTAGAGGGTCCCAGTCCTGTCTGTGTGAGGGGTTAGAGGGTCCCAGTCCTGTCTGTGTGAGGGGTTAGAGGGTCCCAGTCCTGTCTGTGTGAGGGGTTAGAGGGTCCCAGTCCTCTAGAGGGTCCCAGTCCCTGTCTGTGTGAGGGGTTAGAGGGTCCCAGTCCTCTAGAGGGTCCCAGTCCTGTCTGTGTGAGGGGTTAGAGGGTCCCAGTCCTCTAGAGGGTCCCAGTCCTGTCTGTGAGGGGTTAGAGGGTCCCAGTCCTGTCTGTGAGGGGTTAGAGGGTCCCAGTCCTGTCTGTGAGGGGTTAGAGGGTCCCAGTCCTGTCTGTGAGGGGTTAGAGGGTCCCAGTCCTGTCTGTGAGGGGTTAGAGGGTCCCAGTCCTGTCTGTGTGAGGGGTTAGAGGGTCCCAGTCCTGTCTGTGTGAGGGGTTAGAGGGTCCCAGTCCTGTCTGTGTGAGGGGTTAGAGGGTCCCAGTCCTCTAGAGGGTCCCAGTCCTCTAGAGGGTCCCAGTCCTGTCTATATATAGATCTGAGGGGTTAGAGGGTCCCAGTCCTGTCTGTGTGAGGGGTTAGAGGGTCCCAGTCCTGTCTGTGTGAGGGGTTAGAGGGTCCCAGTCCTCTAGAGGGTCCCAGTCCTCTAGAGGGTCCCAGTCCTGTCTGTATATAGATCTGAGGGGTTAGAGGGTCCCAGTCCTGTCTGTGTGAGGGGTTAGAGGGTCCCAGTCCTCTAGAGGGTCCCAGTCCTCTAGAGGGTCCCAGTCCTGTCTATATATAGATCTGAGGGGTTAGAGGGTCCCAGTCCTGTCTATATATAGATCTGAGGGGTTAGAGGGTCCCAGTCCTGTCTATATATAGATCTGAGGGGTTAGAGGGTCCCAGTCCTGTCTGTGAGGGGTTAGAGGGTCCCAGTCCTGTCTGTATATAGATCTGAGGGGTTAGAGGGTCCCAGTCCTCTAGAGGGTCCCAGTCCTGTCTATATATAGATCTGAGGGGTTAGAGGGTCCCAGTCCTGTCTATATATAGATCTGAGGGGTTAGAGGGTCCCAGTCCTGTCTATATATAGATCTGAGGGGTTAGAGGGTCCCAGTCCTGTCTATATATAGATCTGAGGGGGTTAGAGGGTCTAGAGGGTCCTGTCTATATATAGATCTGAGGGGGTTAGAGGGTCCCAGTCCTCTAGAGGGTCCCAGTCCTGTCTATATATAGATCTGAGGGGTTAGAGGGTCCCAGTCCTGTCTATATATAGATCTGAGGGGTTAGAGGGTCCCAGTCCTGTCTATATATAGATCTGAGGGGTTAGAGGGTCCCAGTCCTCTAGAGGGTCCCAGTCCTGTCTATATATAGATCTGAGGGGTTAGAGGGTCCCAGTCCTGTCTATATATAGATCTGAGGGGTTAGAGGGTCCCAGTCCTGTCTATATATAGATCTGAGGGGGGTTAGAGGGTCCCAGTCCTGTCTATATATAGATCTGAGGGGTTAGAGGGTCCCAGTCCTGTCTATATATAGATCTGAGGGGTTAGAGGGTCCCAGTCCTGTCTATATATAGATCTGAGGGGTTAGAGGGTCCCAGTCCTCTAGAGGGTCCCAGTCCTGTCTATATATAGATCTGAGGGGTTAGAGGGTCCCAGTCCTGTCTATATATAGATCTGAGGGGTTAGAGGGTCCCAGTCCCTGTCTATATATAGATCTGAGGGGTTAGAGGGTCCCAGTCCTCTAGAGGGTCCCAGTCCTGTCTATATATAGATCTGAGGGGTTAGAGGGTCCCAGTCCTGTCTATATATAGATCTGAGGGGTTAGAGGGTCCCCAGTCCTGTCTATATATAGATCTGAGGGGTTAGAGGGTCCCAGTCCTGTCTATATATAGATCTGAGGGTTAGAGGGTCCCAGTCCTGTCTATATATAGATCTGAGGGGTTGGAGGGTCCCAGTCCTCTAGAGGGTCCCAGTCCTGTCTATATATAGATCTGAGGGGTTAGAGGGTCCCAGTCCTGTCTATATATAGATCTGAGGGGTTAGAGGGTCCCAGTCCTGTCTATATATAGATCTGAGGGGTTAGAGGGTCCCAGTCCTGTCTATATATAGATCTGAGGGGTTAGAGGGTCCCAGTCCTCTAGAGGGTCCCAGTCCTGTCTATATATAGATCTGAGGGGTTAGAGGGTCCCAGTCCTGTCTATATAAAGATCTGAGGGGTTAGAGGGTCCCAGTCCTCTAGAGGGTCCCAGTCCTGTCTATATATAGATCTGAGGGGTTAGAGGGTCCCAGTCCTCTAGAGGGTCCCAGTCCTGTCTATATATAGATCTGAGGGGTTAGAGGGTCCCAGTCCTCTAGAGGGTCCCAGTCCTCTAGAGGGTCCCAGTCCTCTAGAGGGTCCCAGTCCTGTCTCTGAGGGGTTAGAGGATAAAGTTGCCCCTAAATGCTGATCTTCGGTCAGTTTAGCATTCCCCCCCCCACTTACGGTTAACCCTTCACACTCGTTGGGAATTGGCCCATATGGATAGGGCTATATTGAAATGTTCCTTACAGAAGAAATACGAAAAGCATTACAATGGTAGGCATTGAAAGGGAACAGCTTGGAGATCATGGGGAAATTATTAGACCAAAGGTGAGGATACAACAGTTCACCTGACACAAGACTGAATCCAAACATTACACTGTTGATAATGAAATCTGAAAATACTCTGGATACGTTCAGTAACATGATAAGAATAGTTCACCAGTTTACTCCAATTAGAGGAACACCATCCCAACCGTTAAGCACGGGGGTGGCAGCATCATGCTGTGGGGGTGCTTTGCTGCAAGAGGGACTGGTGCACTTCACAAAATAGATGGCATTATGAGGAAGGAAAATTATGTGGATATATTGAAGCAACATCTCAAGACATCAGTCACAAAGTTAAAGTTTGATCGCAAATGGGTCTTCAAAATGGACAATGACCCCCAAACATACTTCCAAAGTTGTGGCAAAATGGCTTAAGGACAACAAAGTCAAGGTATTGGAGTGGCCATCACAAAGCCCTGACCTCAATCCTATAGAACATTTGTGGGCAGAACTGAAAAAGTGTGTGAGAGCAAGGAGGCCTACAAACCTGACTCAGTTACACCAGCTCTGTCAGGAGGAATGGGCCAAAATTCACCCAATTTATTGTGGGACGCTTGTGGAAGGCTACACAAAACGTTTGACCCAGTTTAAACAATTTAGAGGCAATGCTACCAAATACTAATTGAGTGTATGTAAACTTCTGACCCACTGGGAATGTGATGAAAGAAATAAAAGTAGAAATAAATCATTCTCTCTACTATTATTCTGACATTTCACATTCTTAAAATAAAGTGGTGATCCTAACTGACCTAAAACAGGGAATATTTGCTAGGATTAAATGTCAGGAATTGTGAAAAACTGAGTTTAAATGTATTTGACTAAGGTGTATGTAAACTTCCGACTTCAACTGTATATGTATGTATGTGTATATGTATATATATGTATATATATATATATATATATTTGCGAGAGAAAAAAACATATGGGTGATTGGAAGTGATGTAGACAATTACATTGATGGAAGTTACAATCTGCAATATTAAAGCTGATCTACCCCCCCAAAAAAATAAAACAAACATGATAAGAATAGTCCTGGAAAATGTGGGGTCGGTGCAACATAAGACAAATTACAAGGGTTTGAGTGAGAGGACTAACTGGTGTCTCCAAGTGGCCACACCTCTCCAAAGTGTGCTCAGTTCCTAAGTCATTTCAATGCACTTTTATGACTCAAAGAAGAGTTTTCAACTATAAGGTGATTTTTTTAGCTCTCCTAGCTGTGAGGTTGAGGAACTAGAGCAAACAGACTAGTAGTTGTTTTCTTTGGAACACAGCCATCATCCCTCGCCATCACACATCATTACTGTTGTCGTTTACGCAATCGAGAAACAGTTCATTATAAATCGCAATCGACAATTCGCAACAGACAAACATAGGCTCATTCTGTTCAGAACAACCCGGGGTATGACGACATGTCTCACGGGAGATGGACTGCACTCACAGGTGTTTGGCTTGCTTGTATGACGTCAAAGCAATATTTATTATAATCCTCAACATCTCATCTTTCAAAATACACAGAGTCCTCTTAATTTACAGCATTGTCCTCACTTGGACAACAAAACTTTTGTAAAAGTTGCCCAATCAGCGGGAGGGATGGGGCCAACTTCTTGTCGCGTGAGGTGCTCAAGTTCAGAACGGCTGTCAGTGAAAACCCAGAGACAGCGCTGTGAAGTGCAGAACCTGAGCTCTGACATCGTTTATAACAGCGTTCCAATACAGGCCCAAATCTGCCATTTTCAACCCATATACGGGTACGAGTGTAAAGGGTTAAGGTTAGGATTGGGGGAAGGTAAGCTGATCCTAGATTTGTACCTAGGGAGCCTAGTCCTGCGTGATGGTTGAAAGTCAGAGGTTAGAGGTTAAAGGTCAGAGGCTAGAGGTCGGGGTTTGGAGGTCAGGGGTCAGTCCACTTGCATGTTACGCAGCAGCAGTCCTTTCTTCACCCCTCCCTGCAGCATCCTGGCACCTAGACTACTGCCAGCCGTACCATCACTATAGAAATTTGGAGAGAGAGAAGGATGGAGGGAGGGATGGAGGGAGGGAGAGAGAGAGAGATGGAGGGAGAGAGAGAGAGAGAGCGAGAGAAAGGGAGAGAGAGAGAGCGAGAAAGGGATGGAGAGAGAGGGAGGAGAGAGAGAGAGAGAGAGAGAGAGAGAGAGAGAGAGAGAGAGAGAGAGAGAGAGAGAGAATGTGTTAGGTGTGGAAGTTTGTCTATGTGTGCATGTGTTGGCTGAGTTTGTCTGTGTGTGTGTGTGTGTGTGTGTGTGTGTGTGTATATATTTACACAGGTGTGTGTGTATATACAGTAACAGTCAAAAGTTTGGACACATCTACATTCTCTCAACCAGCTTCACCTGGAATGCTTTTCCAACAGTCTTGAAGGAGTTCCCACATATGCTGAGCACTTGTTGGCTGCTTTTCCTTCACTCTGCGGTCCAACTCATCCCAAACCATCTCAATTGGGTTGAGGTCAGGTGATTGTGAAGGCCAGGTCATCTGATGCAGCACTCCATCACTCTCCTTCTTGGTAAAATAGCCCTTACACAGCCTGGAGATGTGTTGGGTCATTGTCCTGTTGAAAAACAAATGATAGTCCCACTAAGCCCAAACCAGATGGGATGGCGTTTCGCTGCAGAATACTGTGGTAGCCATGCTGGTTAAGTGTGCCTTGAATTCTAAGTGTCACCATCAAAGCACCCCCACACCATAACACCTCCTCCTCCATGCTTCACGGTGAGAACCACACATGCAAAGATCATCTGTTCACCTACTCTGCGTCTCACAAAGACACAGCGGATGGAACCAAAAATCTCAAATTTGGACTCATCAGACCAAAGGACAGATTTCCACGGGTCTAATGTCCATTGCTCATGTTTCTTGGCCCAAGCAAGTCTCTTCTTCTTATTGGTGTCCTTTAGTAGTGGTTTCTTTGCAGCAATTCAACCATGAAGGCCTGATTCACGCAGTCTCCTCTGAACAGTTGATGTTAAGATGTGTCTGTTACTTGAACTCTGTGAAGCATTTATTTGGGCTGCAATTTCTGATGCTGGTAACTCTAATGAACTTATCCTCTGCAGCAGAGGTAACTCTGGGTCTTCTTTTCCTGTGGTGGTCCTCATGAGAGCCAGTTTCATCATAGCGCTTGATGGTTTTTTTGCGACTGCACTTGAAGAAACTTTAAAAGTTCTTGAAATTTTCCAGATTGACTGACCTTCATGTCTTAAAGTAATGATGGACTGTCATTTCTCTTTGCTTATTTGAGCTGTTCTTGCCATAATATGGACTTGGTCTTTTACCAAATAGGGCATTCTTCTGTATACCCCCCCTACCTTGTCACAACACAACTGATTGGCTCAAACGCATTAAAGAAGGAAATAAATTCCACAGTTTAACTTTTAACAAGGCACACCTGTTAATTGAAATGCATTCCAGGTGACTACCCCATGAAGCTGGTTGAGAGAATGTCAAGAGTGTGCAAAGCTGTCATCAAGGCAAAGAGTGGCTACTTTGAAGAATCTCAAATATAAAATATATTTTGATTTGTTTAAACCTTTTTTGGTTACTACATGATTCCATATGTGTTATTTCATAGTTTTGATGTCTTCACTATTATTCTACAATGTAGAAAATAGTAAAAATAAAGAAAAACCCTTGAATGAGTAGGAGTGTCCAAACTTTTGACTGGTAGTGTATGTGTGTGTGTGTGTGTGTGTGTGTGTGTGTGTGTGTGTGTGTGTGTGTGTGTGTGTGTGTGTGTGTGTGTGTGTGTGTGTGTGTGTGTGTGTGTGTGTGTGTGTGTGTGTGTATGTGTGAGACAGGAAGGCTTACAGGGGGCTGTACTTCCTCTTCTTGGGGTCTGGTGTTTCTGTGGACGGCCCCCCTTTGTCCTTCCTCACCCCCATCCCCCCCCCCCACATCCCCCTCTTGATGTGACCTCCGCTGCTCCAGGTTTTGCTGAGGGATGAGATGAAGCGGTTAAAGGTCATAGGTCAGGGGGGTGTTCCAGTAAACTGGATCAATGAGCCTCCTAACTGTCCAAAAGTGCTTAAAATAACGTCGTCTTATAGCCTAGACGTGACATTGACAAGGTATAACTGACTGGACATCAACAACCAATATACAAAGGAACAGCAGCTTTCTTAATAAACCAGAAAATACCCAGAGTTATATGTGGCAGTTTATCAAAGTTAGCTGGCTGATTTAATAATCCTGTTTTTCTGGAAAACCCCACTCGGCTAGGGATCAGAGGGTTAAACTGAAGACTAAAGGGTCATGGTAGATTAACAGTCAATATAAAGATCATGGTAGATTAACAGTCAAGATAAAGATCATGGTAGATTAACAGTCAAGATAAAGTTCACGGTAGATTAACAGTCAAGATAAAGTTCACGGTAGATTAACAGTCAAGATAAAGGTCACGGTAGATTAACAGTCAAGATAAAGGTCATGGTAGATTAACAGTCAAGATAAAGGTCACGGTAGATTAACAGTCAAGATAAAGGTCATGGTAGATTAACAGTCAAGATAAAGGTAGATTAACAGTCAATATAAAGGTCATGGTAGATTAACAGTCAAGATAAAGGTCACGGTAGATTAACAGTCAAGATAAAGGTCACGGTAGATTAACAGTCAAGATAAAGGTCATGGTAGATTAACAGTCAAGATAAAGGTCATGGTAGATTAACAGTCAAGATAAAGGTCACGGTAGATTAACAGTCAATATAAAGGTCACGGTAGATTAACAGTCAAGATAAAGGTCATGGTAGATTAACAGTCAAGATAAAGGTCACGGTAGATTAACAGTCAAGATAAAGGTCACGGTAGATTAACAGTCAAGATAAAGGTCACGGTAGATTAACAGTCAATATAAAGGTCATGGTAGATTAACAGTCAATATAAAGAACACGGTAGATTAACAGTCAATATAAAGGTCACGGTAGATTAACAGTCAATATAAAGGTCACGGTAGATTAACAGTCAATATAAAGGTCACGGTAGATTAACAGTCAAGATAAAGTTCACGGTAGATTAACAGTCAATATAAAGGTCACGGTAGATTAACAGTCAAGATAAAGGTAGATTAACAGTCAATATAAAGGTCACGGTAGATTAACAGTCAAGATAAAGGTCACGGTAGATTAACAGTCAATATAAAGGTCACGGTAGATTAACAGTCAAGATAAAGTTCACGGTAGATTAACAGTCAATATAAAGGTCATGGTAGATTAACAGTCAAGATAAAGGTCACGGTAGATTAACAGTCAAGATAAAGGTCACGGTAGATTAACAGTCAAGATAAAGGTCACGGTAGATTAACAGTCAAGATAAAGGTCACGGTAGATTAACAGTCAATATAAAGGTCACGGTAGATTAACAGTCAAGATAAAGGTCACGGTAGATTAACAGTCAAGATAAAGGTCACGGTAGATTAACAGTCAATGTAAAGGTAGATTAACAGTCAAGATAAAGGTCATGGTAGATTAACAGTCAAGATAAAGGTCACGGTAGATTAACAGTCAATGTAAAGGTCACGGTAGATTAACAGTCAAGATAAAGGTAGATTAACAGTCAAGATAAAGGTCACGGTAGATTAACAGTCAAGATAAAGGTCACGGTAGATTAACAGTCAATGTAAAGGTCACGGTAGATTAACAGTCAAGATAAAGGTAGATTAACAGTCAAGATAAAGGTCATGGTAGATTAACAGTCAAGATAAAGGTCACGGTAGATTAACAGTCAATATAAAGGTCACAGTAGATTAACAGTCAAGATAAAGGTCACGGTAGATTAACAGTCAATGTAAAGGTCACGGTAGATTAACAGTCAATATAAAGGTCACAGTAGATTAACAGTCAAGATAAAGGTCACGGTAGATTAACAGTCAAGATAAAGGTCACGGTAGATTAACAGTCAATATAAAGGTCATGGTAGATTAACAGTCAAGATAAAGTTCATGGTAGATTAACAGTCAATGTAAAGGTCACGGTAGATTAACAGTCAATATAAAGGTCATGGTAGATTAACAGTCAATGTAAAGGTCACGGTAGATTAACAGTCAATGTAAAGGTCACGGTAGATTAACAGTCAATGTAAAGGTCACGGTAGCACCTCCTTTCACATCAGAAGACCCAGAAACAGTTCCAACATAAAAAGAGGTGAGATGAGCGCCACCGTCACGAGTTCACTTCAGGCCTTATATGGAAGTAAACCACCATTTTGGAAAATGTCTTATTACATAGTTATAGTAAAGATTACATTGTGGCTTCATGTCTGTGTTATGTTACTCTGTAGGCATGTTGTGTCACTACATAGGTGTGTTGTGTCACTACATAGGTGTGTTGTGTCACTACATAGGTGTGTTGTGTCACTTCATAGGTGTGTTATGTCACTACATAGGTGTGTTATGTCACTACATAGGTGTGTTATGTCACTACATAGGTGTGTTATGTCACTACATAGGTATGTTATGTCACTACATAGGTATGTTATGTCACTTCATAGGTGTGTTATGTCACTTCATAGGTGTGTTGTGTCACTTCATAGGTGTGTTATGTCACTTCATAGGTGTGTTATGTCACTACATAGGTGTGTTATGTCACTACATAGGTGTGTTATGTCACTTCATAGGTGTGTTATGTCACTTCATAGGTGTGTTATGTCACTTCATAGGTGTGTTATGTCACTTCATAGGTGTGTTATGTCACTTCATAGGTGTGTTATGTCACTTCATAGGTGTGTTATGTCACTTCATAGGTGTGTTATGTCACTACATAGGCATGTTATAAGCACCTTGTGTAGCTCGGAGAGCTGTTGGTGGCGTATGAGAGCCTCCTTGCTGGGGAACTGTCTCCGACACAGTAGACATGCTAGCTTAGCCCAGTCTGAGAGCCTCTCCTCCCTCTCTCCTCCCTCCTCTCCCTCGCTGTCCGTCTCTCCACTGTAGGCCGGAACCAAACCCTGCACCTGAGGGGGCGAGCGCTACGGAGAGAGAAAAAACGGTGAAGTGAAGAGAGATGGCAGAGAAAGAACACGAGGGGGAGAGAGAGAGAAAAGCAAGGGAGGTAGAGGAGGAACAAGAAACAGAGGGAGAGAGCAAGTACAGAGAAGTATGTATCCCATGTTCAACCTGTCTCTAGTGGGTGGGAAATACTCAGTAGGGTCTCAAATAACCAAATATGGTTCTGAAGAGGAACTGTGTCCCCATAGCCCCCCCCAATACAATACACTGTAATAGACTGTACCCCCCCCCATAGCCCCCCCCCCCAATACAATACACTGTAATAGACTGTACCCCCCCCCCCCACCCATAGCCCCCCCAATACAATACACTGTAATAGACTGTACCCCTCCATAGCCCCCCCAATACAATACACTGTAATAGACTGTACCCCTCCATAGCCCCCCAATACAATACACTGTAATAGACTGTAGCCCCCCATAGCCCCCCAATACAATACACTGTAATAGACTGTACCCCTCCATAGCCCCCCCAATACAATACACTGTAATAGACTGTACCCCCCCCCATAATGTACCCCCCAATACAATACACTGTAATAGACTGTAACCCTCCATAGCCCCCCCAATACAATACACTGTAATAGACTGTAACCCTCCATTGCCCCCAATACAATACACTGTAATAGACTGTACCCCCCGTCCATAGCCCCCCAATACAATACACTGTAATAGACTGTAGCCCCCTCCATAGCCCCCCAATACAATACACTGTAATAGACTGTACCCCCCCCCATAGCCCCCCAATACAATACACTGTAATAGACTGTACCCCCCCTCCATAGCCCCCCCCCCCCCCAATACAATACACTGTAATAGACTGTACCCCCCCCCCATAGCCCCCCAATACAATACACTGTAATAGACTGTACCCCCCCCCCCATAGCCCCCCAATACAATACACTGTAATAGACTGTACCCCCCCTCCATAGCCCCCCAATACAATACACTGTAATAGACTGTAACCCTCCATAGCCCCCCCCAATACAATACACTGTAATAGACTGTAGCCCTCCATAGCCCCCCAATACAATACACTGTAATAGACTGTAACCCTCCATAGCCCCCCCCAATACAATACACTGTAATAGACTGTAACCCTCCATAGCCCCCAATACAATACACTGTAATAGACTGTAACCCTCCATAGCCCCCAATACAATACACTGTAATAGACTGTACCCCCCCCCCATAGCCCCCCCAATACAATACACTGTAATAGACTGTACCCCCCCCCCCCCCATAGCCCCCCCCAATACAATACACTGTAATAGACTGTACCCCCCCCTCCATAGCCCCCCCAATACAATACACTGTAATAGACTGTAACCCTCCATAGCCCCCAATACAATACACTGTAATAGACTGTAGCCCCCCATAGCCCCCCAATACAATACACTGTAATAGACTGTAGCCCCCCATAGCCCCCCAATACAATACACTGTAATAGACTGTACCCCCCCCCCATAGCCCCCCAATACAATACACTGTAATAGACTGTACCCCCCCTCCATAGCCCCCCCAATACAATACACTGTAATAGACTGTACCCCCCCCATAGCCCCCCAATACAATACACTGTAATAGACTGTAGCCCCCTCCATAGCCCCCCCAATACAATACACTGTAATAGACTGTACCCCCCCCCATAGCCCCCCCAATACAATACACTGTAATAGACTGTACCCCTCCATAGCCCCCCAATACAATACACTGTAATAGACTGTACCCCCCCCCCATAGCCCCCCAATACAATACACTGTAATAGACTGTACCCCTCCATAGCCCCCCCAATACAATACACTGTAATAGACTGTACCCCTCCATAGCCCCCCAATACAATACACTGTAATAGACTGTACCCCTCCATAGCCCCCCAATACAATACACTGTAATAGACTGTAGCCCCCCATAGCCCCCCAATACAATACACTGTAATAGACTGTACCCCTCCATAGCCCCCCCAATACAATACACTGTAATAGACTGTACCCCCCCCCATAGCCCCCCAATACAATACACTGTAATAGACTGTAACCCTCCATAGCCCCCCCAATACAATACACTGTAATAGACTGTAACCCTCCATTGCCCCCAATACAATACACTGTAATAGACTGTACCCCCCCCTCCATAGCCCCCCAATACAATACACTGTAATAGACTGTAGCCCCCTCCATAGCCCCCCCAATACAATACACTGTAATAGACTGTACCCCCCCCCCCATAGCCCCCCAATACAATACACTGTAATAGACTGTACCCCCCCCCCATAGCCCCCCAATACAATACACTGTAATAGACTGTACCCCCCCTCCATAGCCCCCCAATACAATACACTGTAATAGACTGTAACCCTCCATAGCCCCCCCCCAATACAATACACTGTAATAGACTGTAGCCCCCTCCATAGCCCCCCCAATACAATACACTGTAATAGACTGTACCCCCCCCCATAGCCCCCCAATACAATACACTGTAATAGACTGTAACCCTCCATAGCCCCCCCCAATACAATACACTGTAATAGACTGTAACCCTCCATAGCCCCCAATACAATACACTGTAATAGACTGTACCCCCCCTCCATAGCCCCCCAATACAATACACTGTAATAGACTGTACCCCCCCTCCATAGCCCCCCAATACAATACACTGTAATAGACTGTACCCCCCCCCATAGCCCCCCAATACAATACACTGTAATAGACTGTAGCCCCCTCCATAGCCCCCCCAATACAATACACTGTAATAGACTGTACCCCTCCATAGCCCCCCCAATACAATACACTGTAATAGACTGTAACCCTCCATAGCCCCCCCAATACAATACACTGTAATAGACTGTACCCCTCCATAGCCCCCCAATACAATACACTGTAATAGACTGTACCCCCCCCCCCATAGCCCCCCAATACAATACACTGTAATAGACTGTACCCCCCCCCCCCCCATAGCCCCCCCAATACAATACACTGTAATAGACTGTACCCCTCCATAGCCCCCCAATACAATACACTGTAATAGACTGTACCCCCCCCCCATAGCCCCCCAATACAATACACTGTAATAGACTGTAACCCTCCATAGCCCCCCCAATACAATACACTGTAATAGACTGTACCCCTCCATAGCCCCCCAATACAATACACTGTAATAGACTGTACCCCCCCCCCCATAGCCATAGCCCCCCAATACAATACACTGTAATAGACTGTACCCCTCCATAGCCCCCCAATACAATACACTGTAATAGACGGTAGCCCTCCATAGCCCCCCAATACAATACACTGTAATAGACTGTACCCCCCCCATAGCCCCCCCAATACAATACACTGTAATAGACTGTAGCCCTCCATAGCCCCCCAATACAATACACTGTAATAGACTGTACCCCTCCATAGCCCCCAATACAATACACTGTAATAGACTGTAACCCTCCATAGCCCCCCCAATACAATACACTGTAATAGACTGTAGCCCCCCATAGCCCCCCAATACAATACACTGTAATAGACTGTACCCCTCCATAGCCCCCCAATACAATACACTGTAATAGACTGTAGCCCTCCATAGCCCCCCAATACAATACACTGTAATAGACTGTACCCCCCCTCCATAGCCCCCCAATACAATACACTGCAATAGACTGTAACCCCCCATAGCCCCCCAATACAATACACTGTAATAGACTGTACCCCTCCATAGCCCCCCAATACAATACACTGCAATAGACTGTACCCCTCCATAGCCCCCCAATACAATACACTGTAATAGACTGTAACCCTCCATAGCCCCCCAATACAATACACTGTAATAGACTGTACCCCCCCTCCATAGCCCCCCAATCAAATCAAATCAAATCAAATCAAATTTTATTGGTCACATGCGCCGAATACAACAGGTGCAGACATTACAGTGAAATGCTTACTTACAGCCCTTAACCAACAGTGCATTTATTTTAAACAAAAAAGTAAGAATAAAACAACAACAAAAAAGTGTTGAGAAAAAAAGAGCAGAAGTAAAAAATAAAGTGACAGTAGGGAGGCTATATATACAATAGAATAAAGTGACAGTAGGGAGGCTATATATACAGGGGGGTACCGTTGCATAGTCAATGTGCGGGGGCACCGGCTAGTTGAGGTAATATGTACATGTGGGTAGAGTTAAAGTGACTATGCATAAATACTTAACAGAGTAGCAGCAGCGTAAAAAGGATGGGGTGGGGGGCAGTGCAAATAGTCCGGGTAGCCATGATTAGCTGTTCAGGAGTCTTATGGCTTGGGGGTAGAAGCTGTTGAGAAGTCTTTTGGACCTAGACTTGGCACTCCGGTACCGCTTGCCGTGCGGTAGCAGAGAGAACAGTCTATGACTAGGGTGACTGGAGTCTTTGACAATTTTGAGGGCCTTCCTCTGACACCGCCTGGTATAGAGGTCCTGGATGGCAGGGAGCTTTGCCCCAGTGATGTACTGGGCCGTACGCACTACCCTCTGTAGTGCCTTGCGGTCAGAGGCCAAGCAGTTGCCATACCAGGCGGTGATGCAACCAGTCAGGATGCTCTCGATGGTGCAGCTGTAGAATTTTTTGAGGATCTGAGGACCCATGCCAAATCTTTTTAGTCTCCTGAGGGGGAATAGGCTTTGTCGTGCCCTCTTCACGACTGTCTTGGTGTGTTTGGACCATGATAGTTCGTTGGTGATGTGGACACCAAGGAACTTGAAGCTCTCAACCTGTTCCACTACAGCCCCGTCGATGAGAATGGGGGCGTGCTCAGTCCTCTTTTTTTTCCTGTAGTCCACAATCATCTCCTTTGTCTTGGTCACGTTGAGGGAGAGGTTGTTGTCCTGGCACCACACGGCCAGATCTCTGACCTCCTCCCTATAGGCTGTCTCATCGTTGTCGGTGATCAGGCCTACCACTGTTGTGTCGTCGGCAAACTTAATGATGGTGTTGGAGTCGTGCCTGGCCATGCAGTCATGGGTGAACAGAGAGTACAGGAGGGGACTGAGCACGCACCCCTGAGGGGCCCCCGTGTTGAGGATCAGTGTGGCAGATGTGTTGTTACCTACCCTTACCACCTGGGGGCGGCCCGTCAGGAAGTCCAGGATCCAGTTGCAGAGGGAGGTGTTTAGTCCCAGGATCCTTAGCTTAGTGATGAGCTTTGAGGGCACTATGGTGTTGAATGCTGAGCTGTAGTCAATGAATAGCATTCTCACGTAGGTGTTCCTCTTGTCCAGGTGGGAAAGGGCAGTGTGGAGTGCGATAGAGATTGCATCATCTGTGGATCTGTTGGGGCGGTATGCAAATTGGAGTGGGTCTAGGGTTTCTGGGATTATGCTGTACAATACACTGTAATAGACTGTACCCCCCCCCCATAGCCCCCCCAATACAATACACTGTAATAGACTGTACCCCCCCAATACAATACACTGTAATAGACTGTACCCCTCCATAGCCCCCCCAATACAATACACTGTAATAGACTGTACCCCCCCCCCATAGCCCCCCCAATACAATACACTGTAATAGACTGTACCCCCCCAATACAATACACTGTAATAGACTGTACCCCTCCATAGCCACCCCAATACAATACACTGTAATAGACTGTAACCCTCCATAGCCCCCCAATACAATACACTGTAATAGACTGTAACCCTCCATAGCCACCCCAATACAATACACTGTCATAGACTGTACCCCCCCCCCATAGCCCCCCCAATACAATACACTGCAATAGACTGTACCCCTCCATAGCCCCCCAATACAATACACTGTAATAGACTGTACCCCTCCATAGCCCCCCAATACAATACACTGTAATAGACTGTACCCCCCCCCATAGCCCCCCCAATACAATACACTGTAATAGACTGTACCCCCCCCCCATAGCCCCCCCAATACAATACACTGCAATAGACTGTAGCCCTCCATAGCCCCCCAATACAATACACTGTAATAGACTGTACCCCCCCCATAGCCCCCCCCAATACAATACACTGTAATAGACTGTACCCCCCCCCATAGCCCCCCCAATACAATACACTGTAATAGACTGTACCCCCCCCCCCATAGCCCCCCCAATACAATACACTGTAATAGACTGTACCCCTCCATAGCCCCCCAATACAATACACTGTAATAGACTGTACCCCTCCATAGCCCCCCAATACAATACACTGTAATAGACTGTACCCCCCCCCCCCCCATAGCCCCCAATACAATACACTGTAATAGACTGTAACCCTCCATAGCCCCCCAATACAATACACTGTAATAGACTGTACACGGAAACATATTGATCAGCAAAGGACCTTTTTTGTAGAGTGTAAAATGTATTACCTAGTAATTGTCTCTCTGATAAAACATACCCTCGGATGCCATTGTGACAAAGCGTGTTCACATTGCCCTCTAATATGAAAAATGTATGCACTCACTAACTGTAAGTCGCTCTGGATAACAGCGTCGGCTAAATTACTTAAATGTCAAATGTAATAAGACTTCTTTACAGAATAGGCACTCATAAACACCACTGCTACAGTCTGACTGTTTTCTAAAATGGGGCATAGATGAAAATACATGCACTGCCAGATACTGTAATACCAGGTATTTCTGAAGTGACACTGTAATGCCAGGTATTTCTGAAGTGATACTGTAATACCAGGTATTTCTGAAGTGATACTGTAATACCAGGTATTTCTGAAGTGATACTGTAATACCAGGTATTACTGAAGTGATACTATAATACCAGGTATTTCTGAAGTGATACTGTAATACCAGGTATTTCTGAAGTGATACTGTAATACCAGGTATTTCTGAAGTGATACTGTAATGCCAGGTATTTCTGAAGTGATACTGTAATGCCAGGTATTTCTGAAGTGATACTGTAATACCAGGTATTTCTGAAGTGATACTGTAATACCAGGTATTTCTGAAGTGATACTGTAATACCAGGTATTTCTGAAGTGATACTGTAATACCAGGTATTTCTGAAGTGATACTGTAATACCAGGTATTTCTGAAGTGATACTGTAATGCCAGGTATTTCTGAAGTGATACTGTAATACCAGGTATTTCTGAAGTGATACTGTAATACCAAGGTATTTCTGAAGTGATACTGTAATACCAGGTATTTCTGAAGTGATACTGTAATACCAGGTATTTCTGAAGTGATACTGTAATACCAGGTATTTCTGAAGTGATACTGTAATGCCAGGTATTTCTGAAGTGACACTGTAATACCAGGTATTACTGAAGTGATACTATAATACCAGGTATTTCTGAAGTGATACTATAATGCCAGGTATTACTGAAGTGATACTGTAATGCCAGGTATTTCTGAAGTGATACTGTAATACCAGGTATTTCTGAAGTGATACTGTAATGCCAGGTATTTCTGAAGTGATACTGTAATACCAGGTATTTCTGAAGTGATACTGTAATACCAGGTATTTCTGAAGTGATACTGTAATACCAGGTATTTCTGAAGTGATACTGTAATACCAGGTATTTCTGAAGTGATACTGTAATACCAGGTATTTCTGAAGTGATACTGTAATACCAGGTATTTCTGAAGTGATACTGTAATACCGCGGCAGCTTTCCAATCTCTGGGGATCTCAGACGTTACGAAAGAGAGGTTGAACAGGCTAGTAATAGGGGTTGCGACAATTTCGGCGGCTAATTTTAGAAAGAAAGGGTCCAGATTGTCTAGCCCAGCTGATTTGTAGGGGTCCAGCTTTTTCAGCTCTTTCAGAACATCAGCTGTCTGAATTTGTGTGAAGGAGAAGCGGGGGGGGCATGGGCAAGTTGCAGCGGAGGGTGCAGAGCTGGTGGCCGGGGTAGGGGTAGCCAGGTGGAAAGCATGGCCAGCCGTAGCAAAATGCTTGTTGAAATTCTCGATTATCGTAGATTTATCGTGGTGACAGTGATTCCTAGCCTCAGTGCAGTGGGTAGCTGGGAGGAGGTGCTCTTATTCTCCATGGACTTTACAGTGTCCCAAAACTTTTTGGAGTTAGTGCTACAGGATGCACATTTCTGTTTGAAAAAGATAGCCTTTGCTTTCCTAACTGATTGTGTATATTGGTTCCTGACTTCCCTGAAAAGTTGCATATCGCGGGGGCTGTTCGATGCTAATGCAGTACGCCACAGGATGTTTTTGTGCTGGTCAAGGGCCGTCAAGTCTGGGGTGAACCAGGGGCTATATCTGTTCTTAGTTCTGAATTTTTTGAATGGGGCATGCTTATTTAAGATTGAGAGAAAAGCACTTTTGAAGAACATCCAGGCATCCTCTACTGACGGAATGAGGTCAATATCCATCCAGGAGACCCGGGCCAGGTCAATTAGGAAGGCCTGCTCGCTGAAGTGTTTAGGGAGCGTTTGACAGTGATGAGGGGTGGTCGTTTGACTGAGGACCCATTATGGACGCAGGCAATGAGGCAGTGATCGCTGAGATCCTGGTTGAAGACAGCGGAGGTGTATTTAGAGGGTAAATTAGTCAGGATGATATCTATGAGGGTGCCCATGTTTACGGATTTAGGGTTGTACCTGGTAGGTTCCTTGATGATTTGTGTGAGATTGAGGGCATCTAGTTTAGATTGTAGGACGGCCGGGGTGTTAAGCATATCCCAGTTTAGGTCACCAAGCAGTACGAACTCTGAGGATAGATGGGGGGCAAGCAATTCACATATGGTGTCCAGGGCACAGCTGGGGGCTGAGGGGGGTCTGTAGCAAGTGGCAACAGTGAGAGACTTATTTCTGGATTTTTAGAAGTAGAAGCTCAAACTAGAAGCTCAAACTGTTTGGGCACAGACCTGGATAGTATGATAGAGCTCTGCAGGCTATCTCTACAGTAGATTGCAACCCCACCCCCTTTGGCAGTTCTATCTAGATGGAAAATGTTGTAGTTGGGAATGGACATTTCTGAATTTTTGGTGGCCTTCCTAAGCCAAGATTCAGACACTGCTAGAACATCAGGGTTGGCGGAGTGTGCTAACGCAGTGAATAACTCAAACTTAGGAAGGAGGCTTCTGATATTTATGTGCAGAAAACCAAGACTTTTACGGTTACAGAAGTCAACAAATGATAGCGCCTGGGGAGTAGGAGTGATACTGGGGGCTACAGGGCCTGGGTTAGCCTCTACATCACCAGAGGAACAGAGGAGGAGTAGAATAAGGATACGGCTAAAGGCTTTAAGAACTGGTCTTCTAGTGCGTTGGGTACAGAGAAAAAAAGGGGCAGATTTCCGGGCGTTGTAGAATAGATTCAGGGCATTATGTACAGACAAGGATATGGAAGGATATTACAGTGGAGGTAAACCTAAGCATTGGTTAACGATGAAAGAGATAGCATCACTGGAGGTACCGATTGAGCCGGTCTCCATGTGTATGTGGGGTGGGACAAAGGAGCTATCTGAGGCTGGTTGAGCTGAACTTGGGGCTCTACAGTGTAATAAGAACTAACTGGAACAGCAAT
>CM072236.1:50791544-50804044 GCA_036851935.1 Coregonus suidteri
AGGGTCGTAGTAGAGTCCTGTTAGAGGGTCGTAGTAGAGTCCAGTTAGTGGGTCGTAGTAGAGTCCAGTTAGTGGGTCGTAGTAGAGTATGAGCTACCTGTGAGTTAGGGTCGTAGTAGAGTCCAGTTAGTGGGTCGTAGTAGAGTCCTGATAGAGGGTCGTAGTAGAGTCCTGATAGAGGGTCGTAGTAGAGTCCTGATAGAGGGTCGTAGTAGAGTCCAGTTAGAGGGTCGTAGTAGAGTCCTGATAGAGGGTCGTAGTAGAGTCCAGTTAGAGGGTCGTAGTAGAGTCCAGTTAGAGGGTCGTAGTAGAGTCCTGTTAGAGGGTCGTAGTAGAGTCCTGTTAGAGGGTCGTAGTAGAGTCCAGTTAGAGGGTCGTAGTAGAGTCCAGTTAGTGGGTCGTAGTAGAGTCCAGTTAGTGGGTCGTAGTAGAGTATGAGCTACCTGTGAGTTAGGGTCGTAGTAGAGTCCAGTTAGTGGGTCGTAGTAGAGTATGAGCTACCTGTGAGTTCGGGTCGTAGTAGAGTCCAGTTAGAGGGTCGTAGTAGTAGCCAGAACTCTCCTCATACTGGTAGGTGGACACGTCCGGGACCGCTACACACACACCAATCAGAATGTCAGTATTTTAAGTGAGTGTTTTTTATAATGTCAATTCTGAATTTCTTCAGTTTTATCTGTGAGCAAGAATCAATAAACTCAAACTCAAAACACTCTCTAACACACATATCTGGAACACCTCCACATATCTAGTCCACCTCCACATATCTAGTCCACCTCCACATATCTGGAACACCTCCACATATCTGGAACACCTCCACATATCTGGAACACCTCCACATATCTGGAACACCTCCACATATCTGGAACACCTCCACATATCTGGAACACCTCCACATATCTAGTCCACCTCCACATATCTGGAACACCTCCACATATCTGGAACACCTCCACATATCTGGAACACCTCCACATATCTAGTCCCACCTCCACATATCTGGAACACCTCCACATATCTGGAACACCTCCACATATCTGGAACACCTCCACATATCTGGAACACCTCCACATATCTGGAACACCTCCACATATATAGTCCACCTCCACATATCTGGAACACCTCCACATATCTGGAACACCTCCACATATCTGGAACACCTCCACATATCTAGTCCACCTCCACATATCTGGAACACCTCCACATATCTGGAACACCTCCACATATCTGGAACACCTCCACATATCTGGAACACCTCCACATATCTAGTCCACCTCCACATATCTGGAACACCTCCACATATCTGGAACACCGCCACATATCTGGAACACCTCCACATATCTGGAACACCTCCACATATCTGGTCCACCTCCACATATCTGGTCCACCGCCACATATCTGGAACACCTCCACATATCTGGAACACCTCCACATATCTGGAACACCTCCACATGTCTGGAACACATCCACATATCTGGAACACCTCCACATATCTGGCACACCTCCACATACAGTGAGGGAAAAAAGTATTTGATCCCCTGCTGATTTTGTACGTTTGCCCACTGACAAAGAAATGATCAGTCTATAATTTTAATGGTAGGTTTATTTGAACAGTGAGAGACAGAATAACAACAAAAAAATCCAGAAAAAAACGCATGTCAAAAATGTTATAAATTGATTTGCATTTTAAAGAGGGAAATAAGTATTTGACCCCCTCTCAATCAGAAAGATTTCTGGCTCCCAGGTGTCTTTTATACAGGTAACGAGCTGAGATTAGGAGCACACTCTTAAAGGGAGTGCTCCTAATCTCAGTTTGTTACCTGTATAAAAGACACCTGTCCACAGAAGCAATCAATCAATCAGATTCCAAACTCTCCACCATGGCCAAGACCAAAGAGCTCTCCAAGGATGTCAGGGACAAGATTGTAGACCTACACAAGGCTGGAATGGGCTACAAGACCATCGCCAAGCAGCTTGGTGAGAAGGTGACAACAGTTGCTGCGATTATTCGCAAATGGAAGAAACACAAAATAACTGTCAATCTCCCTCGGCCTGGGGCTCCATGCAAGATCTCACCTCGTGGAGTTGCAATGATCATGAGAACGGTGAGGAATCAGCCCAGAACTACACGGGAGGATCTTGTCAATGATCTCAAGGCAGCTGGGACCATATGTAACCGGTGTGAAATGGCTAGCTAGTTAGCGGTACCGCGCTAGTAGCATTTCAATCGGTGACGTCACTCGCTCTGAGACCTTGAAGTAGTTGTTGCTCTGCGAGGGGGGCCGCGGCTTTTGTGGAGCGACGGGTAACGGTGCTTTGAGGGTGACTGTTGTCGATGTGTGCAGAGGGTCCCTGGTTCGAACCCAGCTAGGGGCGAGGAGAGGGACGGAAGCAACACTGTTACACATAGTCACCAAGAAAACAATTGGTAACACACTACGCCGTGAAGGACTGAAATACTGTAGCGCCCGCAAAGTCCCCCTGCTCAAGAAAGCACATATACAGGGCCGTCTGAAGTTTGCCAATTTTTTACATTTAAGTCATTTAGCAGACGCTCTTATCCAGAGTGACTTGGTGCATTCAACTTAGGATAGCCAGTGGGACAACCACATCTTGATCACAGTAAGTACACTTCTTCAAACAAGCAGCTGTGAGCAAAGTCAGTGCAATCAGGGACAACTACATCTCGATCACAATAAGTACATTTCTCAGCTGGTAGAGCACGGCGCTTGTAACGCCAAGGTAGTGGGTTCGATCCCCGGGACCACCCATACACAAAAATGTATGCACGCATGACTGTAAGTCGCTTTGGATAAAAGCGTCTGCTAAATGGCATATTATATATTATATTATTATATTTAAACAAGTCAGTGCTAGCAGGTGAAATAAGTCAGGTGTTACTTTAGACAAAAGACAGTGGTAGTAAAGGGGGGGTAGAAGGATTACTTTATCCTATTCCAGGTATTCCTTAAAGAGGTAGGGTTTCAAGTGTCTCCGGAAGGTGGTCAGTGACTCCGCTGTCCTGGCGTCATGAGGGAGTTTGTTCCACCATTGGGGTGCCAGAGCAGCGAATAGCTTTGACTGGGCTGAGCGGGAACTGTGCTTCCGTAGAGGTAGGGGGGCTAGCAGGCCAGAGGTGGATGAACGTAGTGCCCTCGTTTGGGTGTAGGGTCTGATCAGAGCCTGAAGGTAAGGAGGTGCCGTTCCCCTCACAGCTCTGTAGGCAAGCACCATGGTTTTGTAGTAGTTTTGTTGTGTGCAGAGGAGCGGGGTGACATGAGAGAATTTGGGAAGGTTGAACACCAGACGGGCTGCAGCGTTCTGGATAAATTGTAGGGGTTTAATTGAACAGGTGGGGAGCCCAGCCAACAGCGAGTTGCAGTAATCTAGACGGGAGATGACAAGTGCCTGGATTAGGACCTGTGCCGCTTTCTGTGTAAGGTAGGGTCGTACTCTCCGAATGTTGTAGAGCATGAACCTGCAGGATCGGGTCACCGCTTTGATGTTAGCAGAGAACGACAGGGTGTTGTCCAGGGTCACGCCAAGGTTCTTTGCACTCTGGGAGGAGGACACAATGGAGTTGTCAACCGTGATGGCGAGATCATGAACATCTGAATGATTCAGAGGAGAACTGGGTGAAAGTGTTGTGGTCAGATGAGACCAAAATCGAGCTCTTTGGCATCAACTCAACTCGCCGTGTTTGGAGGAGGAGGAATGCTGCCTATGACCCCAAGAACACCATCCCCACCGTCAAACATGGAGGTGGAAACATTATGCTTTGGGAGTCTGCTAAGGGGACAGGACAACTTCACCGCATCAAAGGGACGATGGACGGGGCCATGTACCGTCAAATCTTGGGTGAGAACCTCCTCCCCTCAGCCAGGGCATTGAAAATGGGTCGTGGATGGGTATTCCAGCATGACAATGACCCAAAACACACGGCCAACGCAACAAAGGAGTGGCTCAAGAAGAAGCACATTAAGGTCCTGGAGTGGCCTAGCCAGTCTCCAGACCTTAATCCCATAGAAAATCTGTGGAGGGAGCTGAAGGTTCGAGTTGCCAAACGTCAGCCTTGAAACCTTAATGACTTGGAGAAGATCTGCAAAGAGGAGTGGGACAAAATCCCTCCTGAGATGTGTGCAAACCTGGTGGCCAACTACAAGAAACGTCTGACCTCTGTGATTGCCAACAAGGATTTTGCCACCAAGTACTAAGTCATGTTTTGCAGAGGGTCAAATACTTATTTCCCTCATTAAAATGCAAATCAATTTATAACATTTTTGACATGCGTTTTTCTGGATTTTTTTGTTGTTATTCTGTCTCTCACTGTTCAAATAAACCTACCATTAAAATTATAGACTGATCATATCTATAATGTCTAACACCTCCACAGAGAGACATTCTAATATCCTGTAATAATAATGATCTAACTTCCTTATACACACAAACACACACACACACACACACACACAGTCTTACGGTATTGTTGGTACTGGTGTGCGGTGCCAGGGGTGGCGGGGTGGGTGGGAGCAGGCTGAGGCTTACCCACTATCTCTACATGCTGAGAGGGAGAGGGAGGGAGAGAGAGAGAGGGAGAGAGAGAGAGAGAGAGAGAGAGAGAGAGAGAGAGAGAGATAGAGAGAGGGAGAGAGAGAGAGAGAGAGAGAGAGAGAGAGAGAGAGAGAGAGAGAGAGGGAGAGGGAGAGGGAGATAGAGAGAGGGAGAGGGAGAGAGAGAGAGAGAGAGAGAGAGAGAGAGAGGGAGAGGGAGAGGGAGAGAGAGAGAGAGAGGGAGAGGGAGAGGGGAGAGAGAGAGAGAGAGAGAGAGAGAGAGGGAGAGGGAGAGAGGGGGAGAGGGAGAGGGGGAGAGAGGGGAGAGAGAGAGAGAGAGAGAGAGAGAGAGAGAGAGAGAGAGAGAGAGAGAGAGAGAGAGAGAGAGAGAGAGAGAGAGAGAGGAGAGAGAGAGAGAGAGAGAGGAGAGAGAGAGAGAGAGAGAGAGAGAGAGAGAGAGAGAGAGAGAGAGAGGAGAGAGAGAGGGAGAGAGGGGGAGAGGGAGAGAGGAGAGAGAGAGAGGGAGAGAGGGGGAGAGGGAGGGGGAGAGAGAGAGAGAGAGAGAATAAAAAAATAGAGTATTTCTAACATTCTAGTTTCTGAGATGTCAGATGCTAACAGGAGTGATGAGAGACATTGGTGTAGAATACACTGTACCTGATTGGCCTGTGCGGTTGCCGTTGTGATGAGTGGAGCCTGTGATTGGCCGAGAGAGAGCTGCACACCATCCACTCCAGAAACGACAGCCTCGGAAGAGACTGCTGCTGCACACACACACACACACACACACACACACACACACACACACACACACACACACACACACACACACACACACACACACACACACACACACACACACACACACACACACACACACACACACACAAAGATACACACACACACACACACACACACAAAGATACACACACACACACACACACACACACACACACACACACACACACACACACACACACACACACACACACAAAGATACACAGAACACATATACACACACACACACAACAAACAGCATTGTGATCTATGGTTGCAAGGTGATTGTATACCTAAAACTCTCTCACACTCACACCCCCCCCCCCCCCACCCCCTATCTCCCTCCCTAACTCCACTCCACCCTCTTCTCTCTTCCTCTCCCACCTCTCCCATGTTCTGTTTTAATCTCCTCAGCCTCTCTTTTTCTCTCACCAGGTGCTGTTCCTGTGTACGCCCCCATCAGGCCTGCTCCTGTGCTGGGTAGGGATGTACCCATTCCCCCTGCCTGGGCCTTGTAGGCCGGGCCCTCTGTCCCCACTGTGTAGTTGTGGTTCTCCTGGCCTCCATAGACGCTCAGTGTTACTGCTGCCCTCTGGTGGTACAACCCCACATCCACACCCTGCTGTGAGGCAGAGGACAGGGACTGGGCCGTCTGGGGGGAGAGAGGGAGAGGGAGAGAGAGAGACCGAGAGACCGAGAGACCGAGAGACCGAGAGACAGAGAGAGAGAGAGGGGGAGAGAGAGAGAGAGAGAGAGAGAGAGAGAGAGAGAGAGAGAGACGAGAGACGAGAGAGAGAGAGAGAGAGAGAGAGAGAGAGAGAGAGAGAGAGAGAGAGAGAGAGAGAGAGAGAGAGAGAGAGACAGAGAGAGAGAGAGAGAGAGAGAGAGAGAGAGAGAGAGAGAGAGAGAGACCGAGAGAGAGAGAGAGAGAGAGAGAGAGAGAGAGAGAGAGAGAGAGAGAGAGAGAGAGAGAGAGAGAGAGAGAGGAGAGAGAGAGAGAGAGACCGAGAGACCGAGAGAGAGAGAGAGAGAGAGAGAGAGAGAGAGAGAGAGAGAGAGAGAGAGAGACAGAGAGTTTACTGTTAATATTTATTATTTATTTCACTTTTGTTTACTATCTACTTCACTTGCTTTGGCAATGTTAACATACGTTTCCCATGTCAATTAAGCCCTTAAATTGAATTTGAATTGAATTGAGAGAGGGGGGGGGTGGAGGACAACAGTAAATTAAGTGTTAAATAAAACAGAAATCGTTGATACAGTAAATAATTGTTAAATATGGCTATTATAGGTTACAGTTACAGTATCGATTAATGGTCCCCTGTAGCTCAGTTGGTAGAGCATGGCACTTGCAACGCCAGGGTTGTGGGTTCGTTTCCCACGGGGGGCCAGTATGAAAAACTAACTAACTGTAAGTCGCTCTGGATAAGAGCGTCTGCTAAATGATGTAAAATGTAGGCGTTCCCTAATAGAAATATGCAAATACTGTACATGCTAGAACGCACCAATAGGATCTCGCTAGCTCGTACTTGGCTCTGCCCACCTCTTTGCTTGTTCTGCCCACTATGATTAAAAAACGACAGGCTGTGGTCTATCTTGGGTTATTTATAAAAAAGAAAACATGTCACTTTCACGAGGTTGGAGTAATAACATATTCAACTACTTAAGACATTGGCTCGAATCTACGTCTTGAAACGGTCTGTGCTATCCGGGATCCTTGGAAACGTCCCATTGAAGTTGATATTTAAAATGGTTAAGGTTAGGTTGGTTAGGGGTTAGGGGTTAAGGTTAGGGTTGGGACGTCCCAAGGATCCCGGACAGCACTGACCTTTCTCAAACCCCAAACTGATCTGCTTAGTCTGCATCACAAGCGTTCCCGGAAGTCTTGCGATGTTGCACCTCTTGGGTTTATAAACTCTGTGGTATCTAGGCTGCTCTACTTATAGAGACCAGGCTACTCTGGTGAATGGCGCTCGTTTTAATAAAGTTATATCAAAGCTGAATCAATGTCTGCAAGGTCACATAATGATAGTATTCTACATAACAGAAGTGAATATAATAGCATAGTATAACTGTAAGACAAAAACGCCAGCACATTTATTATCTCTCATGTGGCCAAAAGTCGACAACAGCACGTCCCACTGGGCATAATACACAGGTAGGTTTTGCTATAGCTGGTAACACCATAGCTCTAAAATTCATTCACTATACATCATTCAGGTAGGTTACCTGGAAACAACCCTGTATAACTCAAGACCATCTGAATGTACATCCCCATGAAACTGATTGAGATCAAATGGTGGGTTATCATCATCTAACCCTAACCCTAACCCTAACCTAACCCTAACCCCTAAACCCTAACCCCTAACCCCTAACCCTTTCATCATCATCTAACCCTAACCCTAACCCCTAACTAACCCTAACCCCTAACCCTTTCATCATAATCTAACCCTAACCCTAACCTTAACCCTAACCCTTTCATCATCATCTAACCGTAACCCTAACCCTAACCCTTTCATCATCATCTAACCCTAACCCTAACCCCTAACCCTAACCCTTTCATCATCATCTAACCCTAACCCTAACCCTTTCATCATCATCTAATCCTAACCCTAATCCCTAACCCTAACCCTAACCCTTTCATCATCATCTAACCCTAACCCCTAACCCTAACCCTTTCATCATCATCTAACCCTAACCCTAACCCCTAACCCTAACCCTTTCATCATCATCTAACCCTTAACCCTAACCCCTAATGCTAACCCTTTCATCATCATCTAACCCTAACCCCTAATCCTTTCATCATCATCTAACCCTAACCCTAACCCTTTCATCATCATCTAACCCTTTCATCATCATCTAACCCTAACCCTAACCCTTTCATCATCATCTAACCCTAACCCTAACCCTTTCATCATCATCTAACCCTAACCCTAACCCTTTCATCATCATCTAACCCTAACCCTAACCCTTTCATCATCATCTAACCCTAACCCTAATACCTCTAACCCTAACCACACTGCTAACCCTAATGCCTCTAACCCTAACCTTAAATTAAGAACAAAAAGCTACTTTTTACAATATAGACAATTTTTTATTTGAAGCTGGCCTATCTAAGGGGAAATCAATCAGTTCTGCCTCCAGGACAAGACTCATGACAATAAACGTCAACCTGCATGCAAATGCTGCATGGACATTTCACCTGTAAACGTGAAGAATTATCTTCCCGAGTGACAGTGAGAAATGAGAAGGGAGGGTGACCACAACAATGTGCGTGTAGAGCAGAGGTAAAGAAACACATGAGCAGAAGCTTTGGGATCTTTAGTCTGGGGGAAGAAAGGTCTGGGACAAAAGACCTTAGAACTCTGCAGAGATGAACAACTTCATGGTTACCTGGGTAACGGCCCACTGTGCTGCAGCGATGGCTGTACTGGCTATACAGTGGGGGAAAAAAGTATTTAGTCAGCCACCAATTGTGCAAGTTCTCCCACTTAAAAAGATGAGAGAGGCCTGTAATTTTCATCATAGGTACACGTCAACTATGACAGACAAAATGAGAAGAAAAAAATCCAGAAAATCACATTGTTGGATTTTTAATAAATTTATTTGCAAATTATGGTGGAAAATAAGTATTTGGTCACCTACAAACAAGCAAGATTTCTGGCTCTCACAGACCTGTAACTTCTTTTTACATTTACATTTTAGTCATTTAGCAGACGCTCTTATCCAGAGCGACTTACAGAGCATGCCTTGCTCAAGGGCACATTTACATCATTTAGCAGACACTCTTATCCAGAGCGACTACAAATTGGTGCATTCACCCTATAGCCAGTGGGATAACCACTTTACAATTATAGGTTTTTTTTTATTTATTTTTATATATATATATATATATATTTTTTTTTTATACTCGTTACCTGTATTAATGGCACCTGTTTGAACTTGTTATCAGTATAAAAGACACCTGCCCACAACCTCAAACAGTCACACTCCAAACTCCACTATGGCCAAGACCAAAAAGAGCTGTCAAAGGACACCAGAAACAAAATTGTAGACCTGCACCAGGCTGGGAAGACTGAATCTGCAATAGGTAAGCAGCTTGGTTTGAAAAAATCAACTGTGGGAGCAATTGTTAGGAAATGGAAGACATACAAGACCACTGATAATCTCCCTCGATCTGGTGCTCCACGCAAGATCTCACCCCGTGGGGTCAAAATGATCACAAGAACGGTGAGCAAAAATCCCAGAACCACACGGGGGGACCTAGTGAATGACCTGCAGAGAGCTGGGACCAAAGTCTACCATCAGTAACACACTACGCCGCCAGGGACTCAAATCCTGCAGTGCCAGACGTGTCCCCCTGCTTAAGCCAGTACATGTCCAGGCCCGTCTGAAGTTTGCTAGAGTGCATTTGGATGATCCAGAAGAGGATTGGGAGAATGTCATATGGTCAGATGAAACCAAAATAGAACTTTTTGGTAAAAACTCAACTCGTCGTGTTTGGAGGACAAAGAATGCTGAGTTGCATCCAAAGAACACCATACCTACTGTGAAGCATGGGGGTGGAAACATCATGCTTTGGGGTTGTTTTTCTGCAAAGGGACCAGGACGACTGATCCGTGTAAAGGAAAGAATGAATGGGGCCATGTATCGTGAGATTTTGTGTGAAAACCTCCTTCCATCAGCAAGGGCATTGAAGATGAAACGTGGCTGGGTCTTTCAGCATGACAATGATCCCAAAAAACACACCGCCCGGGCAACGAAGGAGTGGCTTCGTAAGAAGCATTTCAAGGTCCTGGAGTTGCCTAGCCAGTCTCCAGATCTCAACCCCATAGAAAATCTTTGGAGGGAGTTGAAAGTCTGTGTTGCCCAGCGACAGCCCCAAAACATCATTGCTCTAGAGGAGATCTGCATGGAGGAATGGGCCAAAATACCAGCAACAGTGTGTGAAAACCTTGTGAAGACTTACAGAAAACGTTTGACCTGTGTCATTGCCAACAAAGGGTATATAACAATGTATTGAGAAACTTTTGTTATTGACCAAATACTTATTTTCCACCATAATTTGCAAATAAATTCATTAAAAATCCTACAATGTGATTTTCTGGATTTTCTTTTCTCAATTTGTCTGTCATTGTTGACGTGTACCTATGATGAAAATTACAGGCCTCTCTCATCTTTTTAAGTGGGAGAACTTGCACAATTGGTGGCTGACTAAATACTTTTTTTCCCCACTGTATATTATCAGGATGGTTACCTGGGTAACAGCCCACTGTGCTGCAGCGATGGCTGTACTGGCTATATATATTATTATTGTTAGAATAGTTACCTGGGTAACGGCCCACTGTGCTGCAGCGATGGCTGTACTGGCTATATATATTATTATTATTAGAATAGTTACCTGGGTAACGGCCCACTGTGCTGAAGCGATGGCTGTACTGGCTATACATATTATTAGAATAGTTACCTGGGTAACAGCCCACTGTGCTGCAGCGATGGCTGTACTGGCTATATATATTATTATTATTAGAATAGTTACCTGGGTAACAGCCCACTGTGCTGCAGCGATGGCTGTACTGGCTATATATATTATTAGAATAGTTACCTGGGTAACGGCCCAATGTGCTGAAGCGATGGCTGTACTGGCTATATATATTATTAGAATAGTTACCTGGGTAACGGCCCACTGTGCTGCAGCGATGGCTGTACTGGCTATATATATTATTAGAATAGTTACCTGGGTAACGGCCCACTGTGCTGAAGCGATGGCTGTACTGGCTATATATATTATTAGAATAGTTACCTGGGTAACGGCCCACTGTGCTGCAGCGATGGCTGTACTGGCTATATATATTATTAGAATAGTTACCTGGGTAACAGCCCACTGTGCTGCAGCGATGGCTGTACTGGCTATATATATTATTTGAATAGTTACCTGGGTAACGGCCCACTGTGCTGCAGCGATGGCTGTACTAGCTATATATATTATTATTATTAGAATAGTTACCTGGGTAACGGCCCACTGTGCTGCAGCGATGGCTGTACTGGCTATATATATTATTAGAATAGTTACCTGGGTAACGGCCCACTGTGCTGAAGCGATGGCTGTACTGGCTATATATATTATTAGAATAGTTACCTGGGTAACGGCCCACTGTGCTGCAGCGATGGCTGTACTGGCTATACATATTATTAGAATAGTTACCTGGGTAACGGCCCACTGTGCTGCAGCGATGGCTGTACTGGCTATACATATTATTAGAATAGTTACCTGGGTAACGGCCCACTGTGCTGCAGCGATGGCTGTACTGGCTATATATATTATTAGAATAGTTACCTGGGTAACGGCCCACTGTGCTGCAGCGATGGCTGTACTGGCTATATATATTATTAGAATAGTTACCTGGGTAACGGCCCACTGTGCTGCAGCGATGGCTGTACTGGCTATACATATTATTAGAATAGTTACCTGGGTAACGGCCCACTGTGCTGCAGCGATGGCTGTACTGGCTATATCTATTATTAGAATAGTTACCTGGGTAACGGCCCACTGTGCTGCAGCGATGGCTGTACTGGCTATATATATTATTAGAATAGTTACCTGGGTAACGGCCCACTGTGCTGCAGCGATGGCTGTGCTGGCTATATATATTATTATTATTAGAATAGTTACCTGGGTAACGGCCCACTGTGCTGCAGCGATGGCTGTACTGGCTATATATATTATTAGAATAGTTACCTGGGTAACGGCCCACTGTGCTGCAGCGATGGCTGTACTGGCTATACATATTATTAGAATAGTTACCTGGGTAACGGCCCACTGTGCTGCAGCGATGGCTGTACTGGGCTATATCTATTATTAGAATAGTTACCTGGGTAACGGCCCACTGTGCTGCAGCGATGGCTGTACTGGCTATATATATTATTAGAATAGTTACCTGGGTAACGGCCCACTGTGCTGCAGCGATGGCTGTACTGGCTATATATATTATTAGAATAGTTACCTGGGTAACGGCCCACTGTGCTGCAGCGATGGCTGTGCTGGCTATATATATTATCAGGATGGTTACCTGGGTAACAGCCCACTGTGCTGCAGCGATGGCTGTACTGGCTATATATATTATTATTATTAGAATAGTTACCTGGGTAACGGCCCACTGTGCTGCAGCGATGGCTGTA
>CM072236.1:50806544-50829044 GCA_036851935.1 Coregonus suidteri
CTTCTCACATCTACGCTCTCTCCTCCTCTCAGCTTTTTCCCTTCGCTTGTGGACTCCCTTTGCTCCTCTCTCCTCCTCGCTCCCCCCTCTCCGACCTCCCTTTCTGCCTGGTCACAGCTGCTTGTGACCAGGCAGAAAGAAACTTGGCAAGCCAAACCTTCACACCCTAACAGCTAACCGCTACACACAGACTACATCGTTTTCCCCATATTAAAGTCGTGGTGAACATACGCTGCATGTCCAAAAGTATGTGGACACTGCTCGTTGAACATCTCATTCCAAAATAATGGGCATTAATATGGAGTTGGTCCCCCCTTTGCTGCTATAACAACCTCCACTCTTCTGGGAAGGCTTTCCACTAGATGTTGGAACATTGCTGCGGGGACTTGCTTCCATTCAGCCACAAGAGCATTAGTGAGGTCGGGCACTGTTGTTGGGCGATTAGACCTGGCTTGCTGTTGGCGTTCCATTTAATTCGAAAAGTGTTCGATGGGGTTGAGGTCAGGGCTCTGTGCAGACCAGTCAAGTTGTTCCACACCGATCTCGACAAAACATTTCTGTATGGACCTCGCTTTGTGCACAGGGGGCATTGTCATGCTGAAACAGGAAAGGGCCTTCCCCAAACTGTTGCCACAAAGTTGGAAGCGCAGAATCGTCATTGTATGCTGTAGCGTTAAGATCTCCCTTCACTGGAACTAAGGGGCCTAGCCTGAACCATGAAAAACAGCCCCAGACCATTATTCCTCCTCCACCAAACCATGTGGTCCTCTGTAGCTCAATTGGTAGAGCATGGCGCTTGTAACGCCAGGGTAGTGGGTTCGATCCCCGGGACCACCCATACGTAAAAATGTATGCACACATGACTGTAAGTCGCTTTGGATAAAAGCGTCTGCTAAATGGCATATTATATTATGAAAAACAGCCCTGAAAGCTCAGAAAATGTACGCCGCTTTATCTCTTGACCAGAGTTCAGATTATGACACTGTTAAAACTGCTATCCTTCGGGCTTACGAGTTGGTCCCAGAGGCATACAGTCAACAGTTCTACATACTGACAACGGTTCTGTAAATTACGAAAGACAGAATCACAAAGCCATGTTGAGTTCGCAAGGGAACAAGCATGTCTTTTTGATTGGTGGTGTGGTTCTCAAGAGGTTGTCACGCCCTGACCTTGAGAGCTCTGTTTTTCTCTAGCTGGTTTGGTCAGGGTGTGAATTCTAGATGTTCTATTTCTATGTTGGCCGGGTGTGGTTCCCAATCAGAGGCAGCTGTCTATCGTTGTCTCTGATTGGGGATCATACTTAGGCAGCCATTTTGCCTACCTTAGTTGTGGGATCTAGTTTCTGTTTTGGCTTGTCCAGCCTGTTGAACTTCACGTTTGTTTGTATTTTGTTGGTTTGATTTGTATTCAGTTAATAAAGGAATATGTACGCATACCACGCTGCACCTTGGTCCGATCCGTCTATCAACGAATGTGACAGAGGTCAAGGAACTTGAGGATCTAAAGACACTCATACTTCTCGAGCAGTCCAAGAATTGCCTTCACGAAAGGGTTGCGACCTACATTTATGATCACAAGGATCTCACTCTTGAGAAAGCTGCAGTTCTTGCAGATGAGTTTCACACATACAACTACCTTCACAAACAAAGCACCCAGTAGTTCTCCCTACGCAAAAAGGAATCCAGAGAAGTCAACTCCTACTGCGAGGTTTCAGTCCATTTCTACAGATAAAGATCGGCAGAAAACAGGTTTTTTCGTATCCGCCAGTTTGTCATTACTGCCGTGAGAAAGGACACATTGTCTCAGTGTCCTAAATTGAAACAGAAAAATGAGAGAGAGAGAGAAAGTTGTTTCTTCTTGTGGGAGCACTCTAGCCCATTACACCATTCCCAACCAGAGGCTTATCTCCTCAACAAGATTTTGGATCAGATGTGTATGAACCCTTTGTTTCAGACGGGTTTGTGTCTCTGCAGAGTGGCGACGCTGTTAAGCAGCCGGTGAAGATACTGGGAGACACTGGGGCAGCCCAGCCCTTCATGTTGGAGGGTGTTTTGCCTTTGTCTGACACTTCAGCAACTGGTTACAGTGTGTTAGTACAAGGCGTGGAGATGGGTTGCATGGAAGTTCCTTTGTATAATGTGGAACTTGAGTCGATTCTTATTTCTGGTTCCAGTGTCGTTGGAGTGAGGTGATTTGGCTGGAGGGAAGGTCGTGCCAAATCCTGTCATTTGTAAGGAACCCAGAGTAGAGGAACCTGATGGGTGATCAGTAAAGTACCCTAGAGTGTTCCCAGAGTAGAGGAACCTGATGGATTATCAGTAAAGTACCCTAGAGTGTTCCCAGCGTGTAAGGAACCCAGAGTAGGGGAACCTGATGGGTTATCAGTAAAGTACCCTAGAGTGTTCCCAGAGTAGAGGAACCTGATGGGCTATCAGTAAAGTACCCTAGAGTGTTCCCAGAGTAGAGGAACCTGATGGGTGATCAGTAAAGTACCCTAGAGTGTTCCCAGAGTAGAGGAACCTGATGGGTGATCAGTAAAGTACCCTAGAGTGTTCCCAGAGTAGAGGAACCTGATGGGTTATCAGTAAAGTACCCTAGAGTGTTCCCAGCGTGTGCAGTTACACGTGTCTAAGAAAGTCACCGGGAGCAAGTCTAGTGTCGAGGAGGATGTCAACGCTCCCACCATGGTCGATCTGTCCGAGACATTTATGGGTGATCCTGATTTCGCTAACCCTCGCTAACCTCTCCTTTGAAAACCCCATAGGTGAGCTAGTTGGTAGGACCGCTGAAGGAACAGAGGGTCCCTACAGTTGACACTTCGATGTCTAGGAAGCAGCTGGTTGAGGTACAGAGTAAAGATGTTCCCCTCTCCCCTTTTTTTTACTGAGAGACGTCCAGAGGAGGAGTTTGATGAAGTTCGTGTGGGTTACTTTGACAGACATGGTGTCCTCTGGCAACGGGGGCCTCCTTGGAGATGTTAAGCCCGGACCGGACACAGACTAGAAACAGGGTTGCTGCCCTGGATCCAGAGGCGCCGGCGCCTTCTTCCCTTGGGGCTTCCGATTCGAGACCAGATCCTGCACCTTCGTCCTCTTTTCTGTCTCCCTCTTCCGGTGGCTTCTAACTCAGGTTCAGATCCTCAGAGCTCCCACCCTCATCAGACCGTAAGGCTATCTGAGACTCCGGCCCATTCATCATCCACAATGAATACTACAGCTGGCCCGGGTCCATTGGGCCCCACCACCTTTTGGTCCTCGAGGGGTTTGCGAAACCACTCGAGGCGAAAGAACGTCCGGACCTCCTCAGCCATTGCACCAGCTGTCGTCATCGGCAGTTCTATGGCAAGAAACATCATGGTTCCCGGGGCAAAAACTCTGTGCTATCCTGGAGCACGAGTACAGGACATTACAAAGCTGCTTCCGACCGTTCTACGACTGCTGCCAGGAGCTGACGCTGTTGTAGTCCATGTGAGGTCAAACGACATCAGGAGGGCTAGCTCAGAACTTCTGAAAATAGATTTTTAAAGAACTGATTCTAGCACTGAAAGATTCCAAAAAGCGGCCAATTATTTCAGGTCCGGTACCATCGTTGGGCCGTGCGTGTGAAAGGCTACTGGCGTTACACACCTGGCTGAAGGATTACCGTAGCTCTGTTGGAATCACTTTTATAGATAACTTTGACACCTTCTGGAAACAGAATTTGCTCTACGGGAATGATGGAGTCCATCCGAATCATCTTGGCTCCTGCACTCTGTCCACGCATTTCAAGGCTGTGTTGAGACAATGACTTATCAATGACCCAAGCCCAGCTCAGTTAATCCCTACCATTGTGTCACTGAGTTGTTATAATGCTGCAGCAAATGTACATTATCCCAGGGGCGTTGGTAGACACAATGTAAGTAACCTAATGTATGTCCCTCTAACTGCCCTGAATGCCTCTGCTGATCCTACAGCTATTGTATGCAGCAATCATGTGCCTTAGAACCAGAGTTATACTGTTAGCACTGAGGTGGTGTGCCCTAGTAGGAAGTCCACTGTGTGCAGCTCACCCTGCACTATCAGCTCAAACATAAATAACATGAGCATGTCTACTTCTGCTAAGCTTCCCAGTAAAGCAATAAAAACAATCAAGCATCCCAGAAAAGTGCTCAAAATAGCTCACATTAACATATGTAGCTTAAGAAACAAGGTTCAATAACTTGCTAATAACAGATGCCATTTATATTCTGACTATCTCTGAAACTCACTTAGATAATACCGTTGATGATACAGTGGTAGCAATACATGGTTATAACATTTACAGAAAATACAGAAACGCCAAAGGTGGAGGTGTGGCTGTTTCTGTTTATATTCAGAACCACATTCCTGTAAAGCTGAGAGAGGATCTCATGTTAAATACTGTTGAAGTAAAATGGCTACAGGTTCATTGGCCTCACCTAAAGCCCATTCTGGTGGGAAGTTGCTATAGACCACCAAGTGCTAACAGTCAGTATCTGGATAATATGTGTGACATGCTTGATAATGCACAGTACCAGTCAAAAGTTTGGACACACCTACTCATTCAAGGGTTTTTCTTAATTTTTACATTGTAGAATAATAGTGAAGACATCAAAACTATGAAATAACACATATGGAATCATGTAGTAACCAAAAAAGTGTTAAACAAATCAAAATATATTTTATATTTGAGATTCTTCAAATAGCCACCCTTTGCCTTGATGACAGCTTTGCACACTCTTGGCATTCTCTCAACCAGCTTCACCTGGAATGTTTTTCCAACAGTCTTGAAGGAGTTCCCACATATGCTGAGCACTTGTTGGCTGCTTTTCCTTCACTCTGCGGTCCGACTCATCCCAAATCATCTCAATTGGGTTGAGGTCGGGGGATTTTGAATTCAGGCTTTAACACAACAAAATGTGGAATAAATCAAGGGGTATGAATACTTTCTGAAAGCACTGTATATGTGTGTGGGGGTTGGTTCTTCTCTCCTTGTGGGGACCTCAAATCCCCAAAAGTCCCCACAAGGATAGTAAAACAAGGAACATTCTCCCTCAACAACAATGAACACTGAGGACAAAGGCTATTTTAGGGTTACAGGTTACAGTTACAGGTTACTGTTACAGGTTACAGGTTACGGTTAGGGTTACAGGTTACGGTTACAGGTTACAGGTTACGGTTACAGGTTACTGTTACAGGTTACAGGTTACTGTTACAGGTTACGGTTACAGGTTACAGGTTACGGTTACAGGTTACTGTTACAGGTTACTGTTACAGGTTACAGGTTACGGTTAGGGTTACAGGTTACGGTTACAGGTTACAGGTTACAGTTTACAGGTTACGGGTTACAGGTTACGGTTACAGGTTACTGTTACAGGTTACTGTTACAGGTTACGGTTAGGGTTACAGGTTACGGTTACAGGTTACTGTTACAGGTTACAGGTTACGGTTACAGGTTACTGTTACAGGTTACGGTTACAGGTTACAGGTTACTGTTACAGGTTACAGGTTACGGTTAGGGTTACAGGTTACTGTTACAGGTTACTGTTACAGGTTACTGGTTACAGGTTACTGTTACAGGTTACAGGTTACGGTTAGGGTTACAGGTTACGGTTACAGGTTACTGTTACAGGTTACTGTTACAGGTTACAGGTTACGGTTAGGGTTACAGGTTACGGTTACAGGTTACAGGTTACAGTTTACAGGTTACGGGTTACAGGTTACGGTTACAGGTTACTGTTACAGGTTACTGTTACAGGTTACGGTTAGGGTTACAGGTTACGGTTACAGGTTACTGTTACAGGTTACATGTTACGGTTACAGGTTACAGGTTACGGTTACAGGTTACAGGTTACTGTTACAGGTTACAGGTTACGGTTAGGGTTACAGGTTACTGTTACAGGTTACTGTTACAGGTTACTGGTTACAGGTTACTGTTACAGGTTACAGGTTACGGTTAGGGTTACAGGTTACGGTTACAGGTTACTGTTACAGGTTACTGTTACAGGTTACAGTTTACATGTTACTGTTACAGGTTACAGGTTACAGGTTACAGGTTACGGTTACGGTTACGGTTACAGGTTACAGTTACAGGTTACAGGTTACGGTTAGGGTTACAGGTTACGGTTACAGGTTACTGTTACAGGTTACTGTTACAGGTTACTGTTACAGGTTACAGGTTACAGGTTACGGTTAGAGTTACAGGTTACGGTTACAGGTTACTGTTACAGGTTACAGGTTACAGGTTACGGTTACAGGTTAGGAGAAAATAGGATTTTGAATGGAAATTAATTTTAGGTCCCCACAAGGATAAAATAACATAATGTATGTGTCTGTGAGTGTGTGTGTGTGTACCGTTTGGATCCCTTGGCGAACTCCACAGCGATGGCCTTCCCATCTATAGAGAGAGCTGGCTGTAAGGCCTGGAGGATCTGGAGAAGCTGAGACGCTTCCTGCAACACACACACACACACACACACACACACACACACACACACACACACACACACACACACACACACACACACACGCACACACACACACACAGGCATGCACACACACACACACACACACAAACACACACACACACACACACACACACACACACACACACAGGCATAAACACACACACACGCACACGCACACACACACACACACACAGCTGTAGGTATCTCCTCACCACTACAGTAAACAGCTGTAGGTACAGTGAGGGAAGAAAGTATTTGATCCCCTGCTGATTTTGTACGTTTGCCCACTTACAAAGACATGATCAGTCTATAATTTTAATGGTAGGTTTATTTGAACAGTGAGAGACAGAATAACAAAACAAAAATCCAGAAAAACGCATGTCAAAAATTTTATAAATTGATTTGCATTTTAATGAGGGAAATAAGTAGTTGACCCCTCTGCAAAACATGACTTAGTACTTGGTGGCAAAACCCTTGTTGGCATTCACAGAGGTCAGACGTTTCTTGTAGTTGGCCACCAGGTTTGCACACATCTCAGGAGGGATTTTGTCCCACTCCTCTTTGCAGATCTTCTCCAAGTCATTAAGGTTTCGAGGCTGATGTTTGCAACTCGAACCTTCAGCTCCCTCCACAGATTTTCTATGGATTAAGGTCTGGAGACTGGCTAGGCCACTCCAGGACCTTAATGTGCTTCTTCTTGAGCCACTCCTTTGTTGCCTTGGCCGTGTGTTTTGGGTCATTGTCATGCTGGAATACCCATCCACGACCCATTTTCAATGCCCTGGCTGAGGGAAGGAGGTTCTCACCCAAGATTTGACGGTACATGGCCCGTCCATCATCCCTTTGATGCTGTGAAGTTGTCCTGTCCCCATAGCAGAAAAACACCCCCAAAGCATAATGTTTCCACCTCCATGTTTGACGGTGGGGATGGTGTTCTTGGGGTCATAGGCAGCATTCCTCCTCCTCCAAACACGGCGAGTTGAGTTGATGCCAAAGAGCTCGATTTTGGTCTCATCTGACCACAACACTTTCACCCAATTCTCCTCTGAATCATTCAGATGTTCACTGGCAAACTTCAGACGGGCCTGTATATGTGCTTTCTTGAGCAGGGGGACCTTGCGGATGCTGCAGGATTTCAGTCCTTCACGGCGTAGTGTGTTACCAATTGTTTTCTTGGTGACTTATGTTCCCAGCTGCCTTGAGATCATTGACAAGATCCTCCCATGTAGTTCTAGGCTGATTCCTCACCGTTCTCATGATCATTGCTATTCCACGAGGTGAGATCTTGCATGGAGCCCCAGGCAGAGGGAGATTGACAGTTATTTTGTGTTTCTTCCATTTGCGAATAATCGCACCAACTGTTGTCACCTTCTCACCAAGCTGCTTGGCGATGGTCTTGTAGCCCATTCCAGCCTTGTGTAGGTCTACAATCTTGTCCCTGACATCCTTGGAGAGCTCTTTGGTCTTGGCCATGGTGGAGAGTTTGGAATCTGATTGATTGCTTCTGTGGACAGGTGTCTTTTATACAGGTAACAAACTGAGATTAGGAGCACTCCCTTTAAGAGTGTGCTCCTAATCTCAGTTCGTTACCTGTATAAAATACATATGGGAGCCAGAATGTAAAATGTAAATGTAGAAATCTTTCTGATTGAGAGGGGGTCAAATACTTATTTCCCTCATTAAAATGCAAATCAATTTATAACATTTTTGACATGCATTTTTCTGGATTTTTTTGTTGTTATTCTGTCTCTCACTGTTCAAATAAACCTACCATTAAAATTATAGACTGATCATTTCTTTGTCAGTGGGCAAACGTACAAAATCAGCAGGGGATCAAATACTTTTTTCCCCTCACTGTATCTCCTCACCACTACAGTAAACAGCTGTAGGTATCTCTTCAACACTATAGTAGACAGCTGTAGGTATCTCCTCAACACTACAGTTAACAGCTGTAGGTATCTCCTCAACACTACAGTTAACAGCTGTAGGTATCTCCTCACCACTATAGTAGACAGCTGTAGGTATCTCCTCACCACTATAGTAGACAGCTGTAGGTATCTCCTCACCACTATAGTAGACAGCTGTAGGTATCTCCTCATCACTACAGTAGACAGCTGTAGGTATCTCCTCACCACTATAGTAGACAGCTGTAGGTATCTCCTCACCACTACAGTAAACAGCTGTAGGTATCTCCTCACCACTATAGTAGACAGCTGTAGGTATCTCCTCACCACTATAGTAGACAGCTGTAGGTATCTCCTCACCACTATAGTTAACAGCTGTAGGTATCTCCTCACCACTACAGTAAACAGCTGTAGGTATCTCCTCACCACTATAGTAGACAGCTGTAGGTATCTCCTCAACACTACAGTTAACAGCTGTAGGTATCTCCTCACCACTATAGTAGACAGCTGTAGGTATCTCCTCACCACTATAGTAGACAGCTGTAGGTATCTCCTCACCACTATAGTAGACAGCTGTAGGTATCTCCTCACCACTATAGTAGACAGCTGTAGGTATCTCCTCACCACTATAGTAGACAGCTGTAGGTATCTCCTCACCACTATAGTAGACAGCTGTAGGTATCTCCTCACCACTATAGTAGACAGCTGTAGGTATCTCCTCACCACTATAGTAGACAGCTGTAGGTATCTCCTCAACACTACAGTTAACAGCTGTAGGTATCTCCTCACCACTATAGTAGACAGCTGTAGGTATCTCCTCACCACTATAGTAGACAGCTGTAGGTATCTCCTCACCACTATAGTAAACAGCTGTAGGTATCTCCTCACCACTATAGTAGACAGCTGTAGGTATCTCCTCACCACTATAGTAGACAGCTGTAGGTATCTCCTCAACACTACAGTAGACAGCTGTAGGTATCTCCTCACCACTATAGTAGACAGCTGTAGGTATCTCCTCACCACTATAGTAGACAGCTGTAGGTATCTCCTCACCACTATAGTAGACAGCTGTAGGTATCTCCTCACCACTATAGTAGACAGCTGTAGGTATCTCCTCACCACTATAGTAGACAGCTGTAGGTATCTCCTCACCACTATAGTAAACAGCTGTAGGTATCTCCTCACCACTATAGTAGACAGCTGTAGGTATCTCCTCACCACTATAGTAGACAGCTGTAGGTATCTCCTCACCACTATAGTAGACAGCTGTAGGTATCTCCTCACCACTATAGTAGACAGCTGTAGGTATCTCCTCAACACTACAGTTAACAGCTGTAGGTATCTCCTCACCACTATAGTAGACAGCTGTAGGTATCTCCTCACCACTACAGTAACAGCTGTAGGTATCTCCTCACCACTATAGTAGACAGCTGTAGGTATCTCCTCACCACTATAGTAGACAGCTGTAGGTATCTCCTCAACACTACAGTTAACAGCTGTAGGTATCTCCTCACCACTATAGTAGACAGCTGTAGGTATCTCCTCAACACTACAGTTAACAGCTGTAGGTATCTCCTCACCACTATAGTAGACAGCTGTAGGTATCTCCTCACCACTATAGTAGACAGCTGTAGGTATCTCCTCACCACTATAGTAGACAGCTGTAGGTATCTCCTCACCACTATAGTAGACAGCTGTAGGTATCTCCTCACCACTATAGTAGACAGCTGTAGGTATCTCCTCACCACTATAGTAAACAGCTGTAGGTATCTCCTCACCACTATAGTAGACAGCTGTAGGTATCTCCTAACCACTATAGTAGACAGCTGTAGGTATCTCCTCACCACTATAGTAGACAGCTGTAGGTATCTCCTCACCACTATAGTAGACAGCTGTAGGTATCTCCTCACCACTATAGTAAACAGCTGTAGGTATCTCCTCACCACTATAGTAGACAGCTGTAGGTATCTCCTCACCACTATAGTAGACAGCTGTAGGTATCTCCTCACCACTATAGTAGACAGCTGAAGGTATCTCCTCACCACTATAGTAGACAGCTGTAGGTATCTCCTCACCACTATAGTAGACAGCTGTAGGTATCTCCTCACCACTATAGTAGACAGCTGTAGGTATCTCCTCACCACTATAGTAGACAGCTGTAGGTATCTCCTCACCACTACAGTAGGTACAGCTGTAGGTATCTCCTCACCACTAGTAGACAGCTGTAGGTATCTCCTCACCACTATAGTAGACAGCTGTAGGTATCTCCTCACCACTATAGTAGACAGCTGTAGGTATCTCCTCACCACTATAGTAGACAGCTGTAGGTATCTCCTCACCACTATAGTAGACAGCTGTAGGTATCTCCTCACCACTATAGTAGACAGCTGTAGGTATCTCCTCACCACTATAGTAGACAGCTGTAGGTATCTCCTCACCACTATAGTAGACAGCTGTAGGTATCTCCTCACCACTATAGTAGACAGCTGTAGGTATCTCCTCACCACTATAGTAGACAGCTGTAGGTATCTCCTCACCACTATAGTAGACAGCTGTAGGTATCTCCTCACCACTATAGTAGACAGCTGTAGGTATCTCCTCACCACTATAGTAGACAGCTGTAGGTATCTCCTCACCACTATAGTAGACAGCTGTAGGTATCTCCTCACCACTATAGTAGACAGCTGTAGGTATCTCCTCACCACTATAGTAGACAGCTGTAGGTATCTCCTCACCACTATAGTAGACAGCTGTAGGTATCTCCTCACCACTATAGTAGACAGCTGTAGGTATCTCCTCACCACTATAGTAGACAGCTGCTGTAGGTATCTCCTCACCACTATAGTAGACAGCTGTAGGTATCTCCTCACCACTATAGTAGACAGCTGTAGGTATCTCCTCACCACTATAGTAGACAGCTGTAGGTATCTCCTCACCACTATAGTAGACAGCTGTAGGTATCTCCTCACCACTATAGTAGACAGCTGTAGGTATCTCCTCACCACTATAGTAGACAGCTGTAGGTATCTCCTCACCACTATAGTAGACAGCTGTAGGTATCTCCTCACCACTATAGTAGACAGCTGTAGGTATCTCCTCACCACTATAGTAGACAGCTGTAGGTATCTCCTCACCACTATAGTAGACAGCTGTAGGTATCTCCTCACCACTATAGTAGACAGCTGTAGGTATCTCCTCACCACTATAGTAGACAGCTGTAGGTATCTCCTCACCACTATAGTAGACAGCTGTAGGTATCTCCTCACCACTATAGTAGACAGCTGTAGGTATCTCCTCACCACTATAGTAGACAGCTGTAGGTATCTCCTCACCACTATAGTAGACAGCTGTAGGTATCTCCTCACTCACCACTATAGTAGACAGCTGTAGGTATCTCCTCACCACTATAGTAGACAGCTGTAGGTATCTCCTCACCACTATAGTAGACAGCTGTAGGTATCTCCTCACCACTATAGTAGACAGCTGTAGGAAAGCGAAGCCCCGGTTGAGTTGTGTCTGTTTATCTTTGATCAGTCGAACATTAGAAGGGGACAGAGTAGCGAAGGGAGCCAGAGCAGACAGGATGGACTCCAGGGAGGTATGAGGACCCAGGTTCCTCAGGATCAGAGCTGGAGAGAGGAGAGATTGATTGATTGGTTGATTGATTGAGAGGGAGGGGCAGAGAAGGTAAAGGAAAGAGACAGATCCAGAGCCTTCAGAATGTATTCATACTCCTTGACTTAGTCCACATTATATTGTGTTACAGCCTGAATTCTAAATGGATTAAATATATGTTTTTCTCACCCATCTACATACAATATCCCATAATGACAAAGTGAAAACATGTTTTTAAAAATTTTAGCAAATCTATTGAAAATGAAATACAAAAATATTCATTTACACAAGTATTCACACCCTTCAGTCAATACTTTGTAGAATCATCTTTGGCAGCGATTACAGCTGTGAGTCTTTCTGGGTAAGTCTCTAAGAGCTTTACACACCTGGATTGTACAACATTTACCCATTATTCTTTTCAAAATACTTCAAGCTCTGTCAAATTGGTTGTTGATCATTGCTAGACAACCATTTTCAGGTCTTACTATAGATTTTAATAATAATAATAATAATAATATGCCATTTAGCAGACGCTTTTATCCAAAGCGACTTACAGTCATGCGTGCATACATTTTTTTTTTTTTTTTTGTGTATGGGTGGTCCCGGGGATCGAACCCACTACCTTGGCGTTACAAGCGCCGTGCTCTACCAGCTGAGCTACAGAGGACCACAAGTAGATTTTCAAGTAGATTTAAGTCAAAACTGTAACTCGGCCACTCAGGAAAATTCACCGTCTTCTTGGGAAGCAACTCCAGTGTAGATTTGGCCTTGTGTTTTAGGTTATTGTCCTGCTGAAAGGTGAATTAATCTCCCAGTGTCTGGTGGAAAGCAGACTGAACCAGGTTTTCCTCTTGGATTTTGACTGTGCTTGGCTCGATTCCGTTTCTTTTTTATCCTGAAAAACTCCCCAGTCCTTAACAAGAATACCCATAACATGATGCAGCCACCACTATGCTTGAAAATATGGAGAGCAGGACTCAGTAATTTGTTGTATTAGATTTGCCCCAAATATACAACTTTTATTCAGGACAAAAAGTGAATTACTTTGCCATATTTTGTGCAGTATTACTTTAGTGCATTGTTGCAAACAGGATGCATGTTTTGGAATATTTGTATTCTGTTCAGGCTTCCTTCTTTTCACTCTGTCAATTAGGTTAGTATTGTGGAGTAACTACAATGTTGTTGATCCATCCTCAGTTTTCTCCCATCACAGCCATTAAACTCTGCAACTGTTTTAAAGTTACCATTGGCCTCATGGTGAAATCCCTGAGCAGTTTCCTTCCTCTCAGGCAACTGAGATAGGAAGGACACCTGTATCTTTGCAGTGACTGTTGGTATTGATACACCATTGAAAGTGTTATTAATAACTTCACCTTGCTGAATGAGATATTCAATATCTATGTGCACTTCTTTGCAAGGCATTGGAAAACCTCCCTGGTCTTTGTGGTTGAATCTGTGTTTGAAATTCACTGCTCGACTGAGGGACCTTACAGATAATTGTATGTGTGGGGTACAGAGATGAGGTAGTCATTCCAAAATCAATTTAAACACTATTATTGCACACAGAGTCCATGCAATTTATTATGTGACTGGTTAAGCACATTTTTACTCCTGAACTTTAGGCCAAGGTAGGCTTGCCATAACAAAGGGGTTGAATACTTTTTGACTCAAGACATTTCAAGATGTTTAATTTTTTATTTAACCACTTTTACATTATGGGGTATTGTGTGTAGGCCAGTGACAAAAAATCTCACTTTAATCAATTTTAAATTCAGGCTGTAACAAAACAATTTTGGAAAAAGTCAAAGGGACTGAATACTTCTGAAGGCACTGTGTATGACAGTTTATAAGGTACAATAACCCAATAACAACATATTTTGGTACATCTTCAAATCATAAAGAGTTATTTCACTACAAAACAAAATGGTGGTGTCATAGAGAAAGAGAGAGAGAGAGGGGGATAGAAAGAGAGACAGAGAGACCTACAGAAAAAGAGAGAAAGCGAGAGAGATACATAGAAAAATTAAAACACATTTTATTTGTCACATTTGCCGAATACAACAGGTGTAAACCTTACCGTGAAATGCTTACTTATGAGCCCTTAACCAACAGTGCAGTTTTAAGAAAATAAGAGTTAAGAAAATATTTACTAAAGTAAAAAAATAAATAATAAAAATGTAACACAATAAAATAACAATAACGAGGCTATATAGAGGGGGTACCGGTACCGAGTCAATGTACAGGCTATATACAGGGGGTACCGGTACCGAGTCAATGTGCGGGGGTACAGGTTAGTCGAGGTAATTTGTACATGTAGGTAGGGGGAATGTGACTATGCATAGATAATAAACAGCGAGTAGCAGCAGTGTAAAAAACTAATGGGGGGGGGTCTATGTAAATAGTCTGGGTGGCCATTTGATTAATTGTTCAGCAGTCTTATGGCTTGGGTGTAGAAGCTGTTAAGGAGCCTTTTGGACATAGACTTGGTAGCAGAGAGAACAGTCTATGTCTAGGGTGGCTGGAGTCTTTGACAATGTTTTGGGCCTTCATCTGACACAGCCTGGTATAGAGGTCCTGGATGGCAGGAAGCTTGGTCCCAGAGATGTACTGGGCCGTACGCACTACCCTCTATAGCACCTTACGGTCGGATGCCGAGCAGTTGCCATACCAGGCGGTGATGCAACCAGTCAGGATGCTCTCGATGGTGCAGCTGTAGAACATTTTGAGGATCTGGGTACCCATACCAAATATTTTCAGTCTCCTGAGGGGGAAAAGGCGTTGTCGTGCCCTCCTCATATGGTGTGTTTGGACCATGACAGTTTGTTGGTGAAGTGGACACCAAGGAACTTGAAAATCTCAACCTGTTCCACTACAGCCCCGTCAATGAGAATGGGGGTGTGCTCGGCCCATCATCTCCTTTGTCTTCATCACGTTGAGGGAGAGGTTGTTGTCCTGGCACCACACTGCCAGGTCTCTGACCTCCTCCCTATAGGCTGTCTCATCGTTGTTGGTGATCAGGCCTACCACAGTTGTGTCGTCAGCAAACGTAATGATGGTGTTGGAGTCGTGCCTGGCCATGCAGTCATGGGTGAACAGGGAGTACAGGAGGGGACTAAGCACACACCCCTGAGGAGCCCCCGTGTTGAGGATCAGCGTGGCAGATGTGTTGTTACCTACCCTTACCACCTGGGGGGCGGCCCGTCAGGAAGTCCAGGATTCAGTTGCAGAGGGAGGTGTTTAGTCCCAGGGTCCTTAGCTTAGTGATGAGCTTTGTGGGCACTATGGTGTTGAACGCTGAGCTGTAGTCAATGAACAGCATTCTCACATAGGTGTTCCTTTTGTCCAGGTGGGAAAAGGCAGTGTGGAGTGCGATTGCGATTGCGTCATCTGTGGATCTGTTGGGGCGGTATGCGAATTGGAGTGGGTCTAGGGTTTCCGGGATGATGGTGTTGATGTGAGCCATGACCAGCCTTTCAAAGCACTTCATGGCTACCGACGTGAGTGCTACAGGGCGGTAGTCATTTAGGCAGGTTACCTTCGCATTCTTGGGCACAGGGACTATGGTGGTCTGCTTGAAACATGTAGGTATTACAAACTCGGTCAGGGAGAGGTTGAAAATGTCAGTGAACACACTTGCCAGTTGGTCCGCACATGCTCTGAGTACACGTCCTGGTAATCCGTCTGGCCCCGCTGCCTTGTGATTGTTGACCTGTTTAAAGGTCTTGCTCACATCGGCTACGGAGAGCGTGATCACACAGTCGTCCGGAACAGCTGGTGCTCTCATGCATGCTTCAGTGTTTTGCTTGCCTCGAAGCGAGCATAAAGGGTATTTAGCTCGTCTGGTAGGCTTGCGTCATTGAGCAGCTCGCGGTTGGGTTTCCCTTTGTAGTCTGTAATAGTTTGCAAGCCCTGCCACATATAGTAGGATTCAATCTTAGTCCTGTATTGACGCTTTGCCTGTTTGATGGTTCGTCTGAGGGCATAGCAGGATTTCTTATAAATGTCCGGGTTAGAGTCCCGCTCCTTGAAAGCGGCAGCTCTAGCCTTTAGCTCGGTGCGGATGTTGCCTGTAATCCATGGCTTCTGGTTGGGATATGTACGTACGGTCACCGTGGGGACCACATCGTCGATGAACTTATTGATGAAGCCGGTGACTGAGGTGGTATACTCCTCAATGCCATTGGATGAATCCCGGAACATATTCCAGTCTGTGCTAGCGAAACAGTCCTGTAGCGTAGCATCCGTGTCATCTGACCACATCCGTATTGAGCGAGTCACTGGTACTTCCTGCTTTAGTTTTTGCTTATAAGACCCGAGGGACCAGCAGGATAGAGAATATTTGAAAAAGCTTCTTCCTCATCCTCTAACTTAGAAGTAGTCATCTCCAGCCTGCCACCATACATCGTCCTTCAGGGTCCTGGACTGTGCCTCAAAACGTAACGTATACCTGGCCCACCACTCCACTCTGGACTTTATGACAAGGCCCACCTTTACAAGACATCAGTGCCCACCTTTGCCAGGACCCTGAAGGACATCACCCTCAACCTCACACAGGAGCAACGGACACTGCCCTGCCAGCGAGTCTCCCTCCCGGAGGAGGATCCACACCAAGAGGACCTACACCCAGACCACAGCACCACCCCGACCCCGACCCCAACTAGTCGACCCCCCCCCCCAAAAACAAACCCTAGCCACACCCTATATAGGCCCCCCCAGATCACTGACACCCCTATCAGACCACAGCATAATCACAATCTACTTGAACAGAGCAATACTCAACCATGAAGTATCAAAGCAGAACAAACTGCATGCTGTTAAGAAATGCTATATATATATATATATATATATATATATATATATATATATATATATATAGATGGAAGGAGGGTAGTGTAGAAACCTACCAGAAAACAAATGGCCGACAACAAATCCAATCCCTCCTTGACAACTTCCAGGACAAAATGTTTCCCTGCGATAGTGAAGGTGTAAACTTAGCAGTAGGAAGCCTGAACAGTATATTTTACCTATCAACTAACATATCACATTTAAATTCAAGCAGAAAACCTAAGAAAACCAAAAACAATGACAAAATGGTTTGATGAAGAAAACCTTAGAAAGATATTGAGAAACCAACCAAAAACCAGAACATACGTCTTCACTAATGGTGAAACACTAAAACAATACAGAAATACACTAAGATAAATAAAGGAACAGCATGTCAGAAATCAGCTCAAGGTGATTGAAGAATCCATAGAATCAAATCACTTCTGGGAAATTTTGAAAAAACGAAACAAACAACAACGCGAAGAGCTATCTATCTAAACCACTTCTCCAACCTTCTCCAACCTTCTATAACAAAGAACCAAGAACAAAAACACATGATCATTTACTAAACTTGGAGTCAGTTATTAAAGACTACCAAAACCCACTGGGTTCTCCAATTACATTGGATAAGCTACAGGACAAAATACAAACCCTCCAACCCAAAAAGGCCTGTGGTGTTGATGGTATCCTCAATGAAATGATCAAATATACAGACCACAAATTCAAATAGGCTCTTCTTAAACTCTTTAACATCCTCCTCATCTCTGGTATCTTCCCCAATATTTGGAACCAAGGTCTGGTCACCTCAATCCACAAAAGTGGAGACACATTTGACTCCAATAATTACAGTGGAATATGTGTTAGCAAGAATCTCTGAAAAATCCTCTGCATTATCATTAACAGCAGACTAGTTCATTTCCTCAATGAAAACAATGTCCTGAGCAAATGTCAAAATAGCTTTCTACCAAATGACCGTACGACAGACCACGTATTCACCCTGCACACCCTAATTGACAAACAACCAAACCAAAACAAAGGCAAAGTCTTCACATGCTTTGTTGATTTCAAAAAAGCTTTTGACTCAATTTGGCATGTGGGTCTGCTATACAAACTGATGGAAAGTGGTGTTGGGGGAAAAACATACAACATTATAAAATCCATGTACACATACAACAAGTGTGCGGTAAAAATTGGCAAAAAACACACAGGTTTCTTTCCTCAAGGCCGTGGGGTGAGACAGGGATGCAGCTTAAGCCCCACCCTCTTCAACATTTATATCAACGAATTGGCGAGGGCACTAGAACAGTCTGCTGCACCCGGCCTCACCCTACTAGAATCTGAAGTCAAATTTCTACTGTTCGCTGATGATCTGGTGCTTCTGTCACCAACCAAGGAGAGCCTACAGCAGCACCTAGATCTTCTGCACAGATTCTGTCAGACCTGGGCCCTGACAGTAAATCTCAGTAAGACAAAAAGAATGGTGTTCCAAAAAAGGTCCAGTTGCCAGGACCACAAATAGAAATTCCATCTAGACACCGTTGCCCTAGAGCACACAAAAAACTATACCTACCTTGGCCTAAACATCAGCGCCACAGGTAACTTCCACAAAGCTGTGAACGATCTGAGAGACAAGGGCCTTCTATGCCATCAAAAGCAACAATAAAACTCGACATCCCAATTGGGGATATGGCAAAAAAATACTTAAATCAATTATAAAACCCATTGCCCTCTATGGTTGTAAGGTCCGGGGTCCGCTCAACAACCAAGAATTTACAAAATGGCACAAACTGAGACTCTGCATGCAGAATTCAGCAAACATACACTTTGTGTACAACGCAAAACCCCAAACAATGCATGCAGAGCAGTATATAGCTAGACTATACCCTCAGCCAGCTGGTTCTGGGGCTCTGTTCACAAACACAAACAGACCCCACAGAGCCCCAGGACAGCAACACAATTAGACCCAACCAAATTATGAGAATACAAAAAGATTGGACACACAGGAAAGAATCCATAAAAAACGGAGCAAATTGGAATGCTATCTGGCCCTAAACAGAGAGTACACAGTGGCAGAATACCTGACCACGATGACTGACCCAAAATTAAGAAAATCCTTTACTATGTACAGACTCAGTGAGCATAGCCTTGCTATTGAGAAAGGCCGCCGTAGGCAGACCTGGCTCTCAAGAGAACACAGGCTATGTGCACACTGCCCACAAAATGAGGTGGAAACTGAGCTGCACTTCCTAACCTCCTGCCAAATGTATGACCATATTAGAGACACATATTTCCCTCAGATTACAGCGATCCACAAAGAATTCGAAAACAAACCCAATTTTGATAAACTTCCTTATCTACTGGGTGAAATACCACAGTGTGCCATCACAGCTGCAAGATTTGTGACCTGTTGCCACAAGAAAAGGGCAACCAGTGAAGAACAAACACCATTGTAAATACAACCCATATTTATGTTGATTTATTTTCCCTTTTGTACTTTAACTATTTGCACATTGTTACAACACAGTATATAGACATAATATGACATTTGAAATGTCTTTATTCTTTTGGAACTTCTGAGTGTAATGTTTACTGTTAATATTTATTGTTTATTTCACTTTTGTTTATTATCTATTTCACTTGCTTTGGCAATGTTAACATACGTTTCCCATGCCAATAAAGACCTTAAGTTGAATTGAGTAGAGAGAGAGAGAGAGAGAGAGAGAGAGAGAGAGAGAGAGAGAGAGAGAGAGAGAGAGAGAGAGAGAGAGAGAGAGAGAGAGAGAGAGAGAGAGAGAGAGAGAGAGACAGAGAGAGAGAGAGAGAGAGAGAGAGAGAGAGAGAGAGAGAGAGAGAGAGAGAGAGAGACTTACTATCGTTGGCCACCTCAGCCTGCTGTGCGTTAGCTCCCCCGGCCCCGCCCCCGGCCCCGCCCACGTCCCTGGGGGTGGTGAGGGCAGTCGAGGTGGCAGCAGCTGGCTGGTAGAGGGCAGGGAGGGGCAATAAGCCGTCCTTCTGATGCCCACCCAGAGGTAACTCCCTCAGCTGGGGCAGTTTCAGCTCTGCCTCTGGAGGAAACACACAGTCAGATATCACAGTGGACAACACAAAACACATCTGTCTATGTTTATCGTAGGGTTTAGGTTCACCTGATTTAGGTACACCACATTTAAAGCACTTCTCTCTCCTCTTGAAGTTCTGAACCCCACACTGTTAAAACAGCAGCAGAGGTGATCAGTACCAGTCACACACACACACACACACACACACACACACACACACACACACACACACACACACACACACACACACACACACACACACACACACACACACACACACACACACACACACACACAACACACACACACACACACACACACACACACACACACACACACACACACACATATAAATACACACACAGTCACACACACACACACACACACACACACACACACACACACACATATAAATACACACACAGTCACACACGCACACACACACACACACACACACACACACACACACACACACACACACACACACACACACACACACACACATATAAATACACACACAGTCACACACGCACACACACACACATATAAATACACACACAGTCACACACACACACATATAAATACACACACACACACACACACACACATATAAATACACACACAGATGCACAAACGAGAACACTCACACACACAGTGAGGTTGTTAGCTGTTGTACCTTGTTGCAGAGCCAGTCCTCGTTGGCGCGTGGTTTAGGGTCACTGTAGTGCATAGACACCCTCTGGCCTATGATAGACAGAACCCTCTGAAAGAGAGAGAGAGAGAGAGAGAGAGAGAGAGAGAGAGAGAGAGAGAGAGAGAGAGAGAGAGAGAGAGAGAGAGAGAGAGAGAGAGAGAGAGAGAGAGAGAGAGAGAGAGAGAGAGAGAGAGAGAGAGAGAGAGAGAGAGAGAGAGGAAACAAAGAATGATTATCATAGATAAGTGGGTCACACTCACAAGAGGGCAGGATGAGTGAGAGATGTTTCCCATGCCAATAAAGCCCACAGAGAATGAAAGAGAGGAGAGAAGAGAGGGAAAGAGGGGAGAGGGAAAGAGGGGAGAGAAGAGAGGGAAAGAGGGGAGAGAAGAGAGGGAAAGAGGGGAGAGAAGAGGGGAGAGAAGAGAGGGAAAGAGGGGAGAGAAGAGAGGGAAAGAGGGGAGAGAAGAGAGGGAAAGAGGGGAGAGAAGAGGGGAGAGAAGAGGGGAGAAAAGAGAGGGAAAGTGGGGAGAGGGAAAGAGGGGAGAGAAGAGGGGAGAGAAGAGAGGGAAAGAGGGGGAGAGAAGAGAGGGAAAGAGGGGAGAGAAGAGAGGAGAGAAGAGAGGAGAGAAGAGAGGGAAAGAGGGGAGAGGGAAAGAGGGGAGAGAAGAGGGGAGAGAAGAGAGGGAAAGAGGGGAGAGAAGAGAGGGAAAGAGAGAAGAGAAGAGAGGAGAGAAGAGAGGAGAGAAGAGAGGGAAAGAGGGGAGAGGGAAAGAGGGGAGAGAAGAGGGGAGAGAAGAGAGGGAAAGAGGGGAGAGAAGAGAGGGAAAGAGGGGAGAGAAGAGGGGAGAGAAGAGAGGGAAAGAGGGGAGAGAAGAGAGGGAAAGAGGGGAGAGAAGAGAGGGAAAGAGGGGAGAGAAGAGGGGAGAGAAGAGGGGAGAAAAGAGGGGAGAAAAGAGAGGGAAAGTGGGGAGAGGGAAAGAGGGGAGAGAAGAGGGGAGAGAAGAGAGGGAAAGAGGGGAGAGAAGAGAGGGAAAGAGGGGAGAGAAGAGAGGAGAGAAGAGAGGAGAGAAGAGAGGGAAAGAGGGGAGAGGGAAAGAGGGGAGAGAAGAGGGGAGAGAAGAGAGGGAAAGAGGGGAGAGAAGAGAGGGAAAGAGGGGAGAGAAGAGAGGGAAAGAGGGGAGAGAAGAGAGGGAAAGAGGGGAGAGAAGAGAGGGAAAGAGGGGAGAGAAGAGGGGAGAGAAGAGGGGAGAGAAGAGAGGGAAAGAGGGGAGAGAAGAGAGGGAAAGAGGGGAGAGAAGAGGGGAGAGAAGAGGGGAGAGAAGAGAGGGAAAGAGGGGAGAGAAGAGAGGAAAGAGGTGAGAGAAGAGAGGGAAAGAGGGGAGAGAAGAGAGGAGAGAAGAGGGGAGAAAAGAGAGGGAAAGAGGGGAGAGAAGAGAGGAGAGAAGAGAGGGAAAGAGAGAAGAAAAGAGAGGAGAGAAGAATTGAGGACAAGAGAGAAATGTAACCTTCAGCTCAAGGGAAATTGGGACGGACGGAGAGTGTGTGTGTTCGACTGGCCACCCTGTTAGCCGTGTGTGTGTGTGTGTGTGTGTATGTGTGTGTGTGGAGGAGTGTTGTGTTTTGTCAACCCCCCCCCTTAAGGGGAACCCTGGTCACAGCGTTAGCCAACCTGACTCCCACCCCAACTTGGAAACAAAAACGGATCCCCACCCCAACTTGGCAACAAAAACTGATCCCCACCCCAACTTGGCAACAAAAACTGATCCCCACCCCAACTTGGCAACAAAAACTGATCCCCACCCCAATTTGGCAACAAAAACTGACCCCCACCCCAACTTGGGAACATAACCTGACCCCCACCCCAACTTGGAAACCAGCAGAAAACAGACAGTAGTCACCAGTCAATGTTCATACAGTATTTTGGACAAGGCAGCAATG
>CM072236.1:50834044-51049044 GCA_036851935.1 Coregonus suidteri
TGGTGCCAGGTTTCCTCCAGACGTGACGCTTGGCATTCCGGTCAAAGAGTTCAATCTTGGTTTCATCAGACCAGAACATCTTGTTTATCATGGTCTGAGAGTCTTTAGGTGCCTTTTGGCAAACTCCAAGCGGGCTGTCATGTGCCTTTTACTGAGGAGTGGCTTCCGTCTGGCCACTCTAACATAAAGGCCTGATTGGTGGAGTGCTGCAGAGTTGGTTGTTCTTCTGGAAGCTTCTCCCATCTCCACAGAGGAACTCTGGAGCTCTGTCAGAGTGACCATCGGGTTCTTGGTCACCTCCCTGACCAAGGCCCTTCTCCCCCGATTGCTCAGTTTGGCCGGGCAGCCAGCTCTAGTAAGAGTCTTGGTCGTTCCAAATGTCTTACATTTAAGAATGATGGAGGCCACTGTGTTCTTGGGGACCTTCAATGCTGCAGAAATATTTTGGTACCCTTCCCCAGATCTGAGCCTCAACACAATCCTGTCTCGGAGCTCTACGGACAATTCCTTCGACCTCATGCCTTGGTTTTTGCTCTGACATGCACTGTCAACTGTGGGAGCTTATATAGACAGGTGTGTGCCTTTCCAAATCATGTCCAATCAATTGAATTTACCACAGGTGGACTCCAATCAAGTTGTAGAAACATCTCAAGGATGATCAATGGAAACAGGATGCACCTGAGCTCAATTACGAGACTCATAGCAAAGGGTCTGAATACTTATGTAAATAAGGTATTTCTGTTTTTTACTTTTAATAAATTTGCAAATATTTCTAAAAACCTGTTCTTGCTTTGTCATTATGGGGTATTGTGTGTAGATTGATGAGGGAAAAAAAAACAATTTAATCCATTTTAGAATAAGGCTGTAACGTAACAAAATGTGAAATCCGAATGCACTGTATTGGGTACTAGTTATCAGGAGGGTGGTATAATAATAATAATAATAATATGCCATTTAGCAGACGCTTTTATCCAAAGCGACTTACAGTCATGCGTGCATACATTTTTTTTTTGTGTATGGGTGGTCCCGGGGATCGAACCCACTACCTTGGCGTTACAGGCGCCGTGCTCTACCAGCTGAGCTACAGAGGACCACTATGTTGTGTACAGGGTACTAGTTATCAGGAGGGTGGTATGTTGTGTATAGGGTACTAGTTATCAGGAGGGTGGTATGTTGTGTATAGGGTACTAGTTATCAGGAGGGTGGTATGTTGTGTATAAGGTACTAGTTATCAGGAGGGTGGTATGTTGTGTACAGGGTACTAGTTATCAGGAGGGTGGTATGTTTTGTACAGGGTACTAGTTATCAGGAGGGTGTTATGTTGTGTACATAGGGTACTAGTTATCAGGAGGGTGGTATGTTGTGTACAGGGTACTAGTTATCAGGAGGGTGTTATGTTGTGTATATAGGGTACTAGTTATCAGGAGGGTGGTATGTTGTGTACAGGGTACTAGTTATCAGGAGGGTGTTATGTTGTGTATATAGGGTACTAGTTATCAGGAGGGTGGTATGTTGTGTATATGGTACTAGTTATCAGGAGGGTGTTATGTTGTGTATATAGGGTACTAGTTATCAGGAGGGTGTTATGTTGTGTATATAGGGTACTAGTTATCAGGAGGGTGTTATGTTGTGTACAGGGTACTAGTTATCAGGAGGGTGTTATGTTGTGTATATAGGGTACTAGTTATCAGGAGGGTGGTATGTTGTGTATATGGTACTAGTTATCAGGAGGGTGTTATGTTGTGTATATAGGGTACTAGTTATCAGGAGGGTGGGGTGTTATGTTATGTGTACAGGGTACTAGTTATCAGGAGGGTGGTATGTTGTGTATAGGGTACTAGTTATCAGGAGGGTGGTATGTTGTGTACAGGGTACTAGTTATCAGGAGGGTGGTATGTTGTGTATATAGGGTACTAGTTATCAGGAGGGTGGTATGTTGTGTATATAGGGTACTAGTTATCAGGAGGGTGTTATGTTGTGTATATAGGGTACTAGTTATCAGGAGGGTGGTTATGTTGTGTACAGGGTACTAGTTATCAGGAGGGTGTTATGTTGTGTATATAGGGTACTAGTTATCAGGAGGGTGTTATGTTGTGTATAGGGTACTAGTTATCAGGAGGGTGTTATGTTGTGTACAGGGTACTAGTTATCAGGAGGGTGGTATGTGTATATGTGTATATGTTGTGTAGGGTACTAGTTATCAGGAGGGTGTTATGTTGTGTATATAGGGTACTAGTTATCAGGAGGGTGTTATGTTGTGTACAGGGTACTAGTTATCAGGAGGGTGGTATGTGTGTATATAGGGTACTAGTTATCAGGAGGGTGTTATGTTGTGTATATAGGGTACTAGTTATCAGGAGGGTGTTATGTTGTGTACAGGGTACTAGTTATCAGGAGGGTGTTATGTTGTGTACAGGGTACTAGTTATCAGGAGGGTGTTATGTTGTGTATATAGGGTACTAGTTATCAGGAGGGTGGTATGTTGTGTACAGGGTACTAGTTATCAGGAGGGTGTTATGTTGTGTATATAGGGTACTAGTTATCAGGAGGGTGGTATGTTGTGTACAGGGTACTAGTTATCAGGAGGGTGTTATGTTGTGTATATAGGGTACTAGTTATCAGGAGGGTGGTATGTTGTGTATATGGTACTAGTTATCAGGAGGGTGTTATGTTGTGTATATAGGGTACTAGTTATCAGGAGGGTGTTATGTTGTGTATATAGGGTACTAGTTATCAGGAGGGTGTTATGTTGTGTACAGGGTACTAGTTATCAGGAGGGTGTTATGTTGTGTATATAGGGTACTAGTTATCAGGAGGGTGGTATGTTGTGTATATGGTACTAGTTATCAGGAGGGTGTTATGTCGTGTATATAGGGTACTAGTTATCAGGAGGGTGTTATGTTATGTACAGGGTACTAGTTATCAGGAGGGTGTTATGTTGTGTATATAGGGTACTAGTTATCAGGAGGGTGTTATGTTGTGTACAGGGTACTAGTTATCAGGAGGGTGGTATGTTGTGTATATAGGGTACTAGTTATCAGGAGGGTGTTATGTTGTGTACAGGGTACTAGTTATCAGGAGGGTGGTATGTTGTGTACAGGGTACTAGTTATCAGGAGGGTGTTATGTTGTGTGTACAGGGTACTAGTTATCAGGAGGGTGGTATGTTGTGTATATGGTACTAGTTATCAGGAGGGTGTTAGGTTGTGTATATAGGGTACTAGTTATCAGGAGGGTGTTATGTTGTGTACAGGGTACTAGTTATCAGGAGGGTGTTATGTTGTGTATATAGGGTACTAGTTATCAGGAGGGTGTTATGTTGTGTACAGGGTACTAGTTATCAGGAGGGTGGTATGTTGTGTATATAGGGTACTAGTTATCAGGAGGGTGTTATGTTGTGTACAGGGTACTAGTTATCAGGAGGGTGGTATGTTGTGTATATAGGGTACTAGTTATCAGGAGGGTGTTATGTTGTGTGTATAGGGTACTAGTTATCAGGAGGGTGTTATGTTGTGTATACAGGGTACTAGTTATCAGGAGGGTGTTATGTTGTGTATATAGGGTACTAGTTATCAGGAGGGTGTTATGTTGTGTACTACTAGTCAGGCAGGGTGGTTGTGTATAAGGGTACTAGTTATCAGCAGGGTGTTATGTGCCACAGGGTACTAGTTATCAGGAGGGTGTTATGTTGTGTATAGCCGGTACTAGTTATCAGGAGGGTGTTATGTTGTGTACAGGGTACTAGGGAATCAGGAGGGTGGGATGTTGTGTTGATAGGGTACTAGTTATCAGGAGGGTGTTATGTTGTGTATATAGCCAGTATAGTTATCAGGAGGGTGTTATGTTGTGTACACTGTACTAGTTATCAGGAGGGTGTTATGTTGTGTGACTAGGGTACTAGTTATCAGGAGGGGGTGTTATGTTGTGTATAGGGTACTAGTTATCAGGAGGGTGTTATGTTGTGTACAGGGTACTAGTTATCAGGAGGGTGGTATGTTGTGTATATAGGGTACTAGTTATCAGGAGGGTGTTATGTTGTGTACAGGGTACTAGTTATCAGGAGGGTGTTATGTTGTGTACAGGGTACTAGTTATCAGGAGGGTGGTATGTTGTGTATATAGGGTACTAGTTATCAGGAGGGTGTTATGTTGTGTATATAGGGTACTAGTTATCAGGAGGGTGTTATGTTGTGTACAGGGTACTAGTTATCAGGAGGGTGGTATGTTGTGTACAGGGTACTAGTTATCAGGAGGGTGTTATGTTGTGTATATAGGGTACTAGTTATCAGGAGGGTGGTATGTTGTGTACAGGGTACTAGTTATCAGGAGGGTGTTATGTTGTGTATATAGGGTACTAGTTATCAGGAGGGTGTTATGTTGTGTATATAGGGTACTAGTTATCAGGAGGGTGGTATGTTGTGTATATTGTACTAGTTATCAGGAGGGTGTTATGTTGTGTATATAGGGTACTAGTTATCAGGAGGGTGTTATGTTGTGTATATAGGGTACTAGTTATCAGGAGGGTGTTATGTTGTGTACAGGGTACTAGTTATCAGGAGGGTGTTATGTTGTGTATATAGGGTACTAGTTATCAGGAGGGTGGTATGTTGTGTATATGGTACTAGTTATCAGGAGGGTGTTATGTTGTGTATATAGGGTACTAGTTATCAGGAGGGTGTTATGTTATGTACAGGGTACTAGTTATCAGGAGGGTGGTATGTTGTGTATAGGGTACTAGTTATCAGGAGGGTGTTATGTTGTGTACAGGGTACTAGTTATCAGGAGGGTGGTATGTTGTGTATATAGGGTACTAGTTATCAGGAGGGTGGTATGTTGTGTACAGGGTACTAGTTATCAGGAGGGTGGTATGTTGTGTACAGGGTACTAGTTATCAGGAGGGTGTTATGTTGTGTACAGGGTACTAGTTATCAGGAGGGTGGTATGTTGTGTATATAGGGTACTAGTTATCAGGAGGGTGTTATGTTGTGTATATAGGGTACTAGTTATCAGGAGGGTGTTATGTTGTGTACAGGGTACTAGTTATCAGGAGGGTGTTATGTTGTGTATATAGGGTACTAGTTATCAGGAGGGTGTTATGTTGTGTACAGGGTACTAGTTATCAGGAGGGGTGTTATGTTGTGTATATAGGTACTAGTTATCAGGAGGGTGTTATGTTGTGTACAGGGTACTAGTTATCAGGAGGGTGTTATGTTATGTACAGGGTACTAGTTATCAGGAGGGTGTTATGTTGTGTACAGGGTACTAGTTATCAGGAGGGTGTTATGTTATGTACAGGGTACTAGTTATCAGGAGGGTGTTATGTTGTGTATATAGGGTACTAGTTATCAGGAGGGTGTTACATTGTGTATAGGGTACTAGTTATCAGGAGGGTGTTATGTTGTGTATATAGGGTACTAGTTATCAGGAGAGTGTTATGTTGTGTATATAGGGTACTAGTTATCAGGAGGGTGTTATGTTGTGTATATAGGGTACTAGTTATCAGGAGGGTGTTATGTTGTGTACAGGGTACTAGTTATCAGGAGGGTGTTATGTTGTGTATATAGGGTACTATTTATCAGAAGGGTGTTATGTTGAGTACAGGGTACTAGTTATCAGGAGGGTGTTATGTTATGTACAGGGTACTAGTTATCAGGAGGGTGTTATGTTGTGTATATAGGGTACTAGTTATCAGGAGGGTGTTATGTTGTGTATATAGGGTACTAGTTATCAGGAGGGTGTTATGTTGTGTGTACAGGGTACTAGTTATCAGGAGGGTGTTATGTTGTGTATATAGGGTACTAGTTATCAGGAGGGTGTTATGTTGTGTATATAGGGTACTAGTTATCAGGAGGGTGTTATGTTGTGTATATAGGGTACTAGTTATCAGGAGGGTGTTATGTTGTGTATATAGGGTACTAGTTATCAGGAGGGTGGTTATGTTGTGTGTACAGGGTACTAGTTATCAGGAGGGTGTTACATTGTGTATAGGGTACTAGTTATCAGGAGGGTGTTATGTTGTGTATATAGGGTACTAGTTATCAGGAGGGTGTTATGTTGTGTACAGGGTACTAGTTATCAGGAGGGTGTTATGTTGTGTATATAGGGTACTAGTTATCAGGAGGGTGTTATGTTGTGTACAGGGTACTAGTTATCAGGAGGGTGGTATGTTGTGTACAGGGTACTAGTTATCAGGAGGGTGTTATGTTGTGTATATAGGGTACTAGTTATCAGGAGGGTGGTATGTTGTGTACAGGGTACTAGTTATCAGGAGGGTGTTATGTTGTGTATATAGGGTACTAGTTATCAGGAGGGTGGTATGTTGTGTATATAGGGTACTAGTTATCAGGAGGGTGTTATGTTGTGTATATAGGGTACTAGTTATCAGGAGGGTGGTATGTTGTGTATATGGTACTAGTTATCAGGAGGGTGTTATGTTGTGTATATAGGGTACTAGTTATCAGGAGGGTGTTATGTTGTGTACAGGGTACTAGTTATCAGGAGGGTGGTATGTTGTGTACAGGGTACTAGTTATCAGGAGGGTGTTATGTTGTGTATATAGGGTACTAGTTATCAGGAGGGTGGTATGTTGTGTACAGGGTACTAGTTATCAGGAGGGTGTTATGTTGTGTATATAGGGTACTAGTTATCAGGAGGGTGGTATGTTGTGTACAGGGTACTAGTTATCAGGAGGGTGTTATGTTGTGTATATAGGGTACTAGTTATCAGGAGGGTGGTATGTTGTGTATATGGTACTAGTTATCAGGAGGGGTGTTATGTTGTGTATATAGGGTACTAGTTATCAGGAGGGTGTTATGTTGTGTATATAGGGTACTAGTTATCAGGAGGGTGTTATGTTGTGTACAGGGTACTAGTTATCAGGAGGGTGTTATGTTGTGTATATAGGGTACTAGTTATCAGGAGGGTGGTTATGTTGTGTATATGGTACTAGTTATCAGGAGGGTGTTATGTCGTGTATATAGGGTACTAGTTATCAGGAGGGTGTTATGTTATGTACAGGGTACTAGTTATCAGGAGGGTGGTATGTTGTGTATAGGGTACTAGTTATCAGGAGGGTGTTATGTTGTGTACAGGGTACTAGTTATCAGGAGGGGTGGTATGTTGTGTATATAGGGTACTAGTTATCAGGAGGGTGGTATGTTGTGTACAGGGTACTAGTTATCAGGAGGGTGTTATGTTATGTACAGGGTACTAGTTATCAGGAGGGTGTTATGTTGTGTACAGGGTACTAGTTATCAGGAGGGTGTTATGTTGTGTACAGGGTACTAGTTATCAGGAGGGTGTTATGTTGTGTATATAGGGTACTAGTTATCAGGAGGGTGTTACATTGTGTATAGGGTACTAGTTATCAGGAGGGTGTTATGTTGTGTATATAGGGTACTAGTTATCAGGAGAGTGTTATGTTGTGTATATAGGGTACTAGTTATCAGGAGGGTGTTATGTTGTGTATATAGGGTACTAGTTATCAGGAGGGTGTTATGTTGTGTACAGGGTACTAGTTATCAGGAGGGTGTTATGTTGTGTATATAGGGTACTAGTTATCAGGAGGGTGTTATGTTGAGTACAGGGTACTAGTTATCAGGAGGGTGTTATGTTGTGTATAGGGTACTAGTTATCAGGAGGGTGTTATGTTGTGTATATAGGGTACTAGTTATCAGGAGGGTGTTATGTTGTGTATATAGGGTACTAGTTATCAGGAGGGTGTTATGTTGTTATGTACAGGGTACTAGTTATCAGGAGGGTGTTATGTTGTGTATATAGGGTACTAGTTATCAGGAGGGTGTTATGTTGTGTATATAGGGTACTAGTTATCAGGAGGGTGTTATGTTGTGTATATAGGGTACTAGTTATCAGGAGGGTGTTATGTTGTGTATATAGGGTACTAGTTATCAGGAGGGTGGTATGTTGTGTACAGGGTACTAGTTATCAGGAGGGTGTGTTATGTTATCAGGAGGGTGTTATGTTGTGTATATAGGGTACTAGTTATCAGGAGAGTGTTATGTTGTGTACAGGGTACTAGTTATCAGGAGGGTGTTATGTTGTGTATATAGGGTACTAGTTATCAGGAGGGTGTTATGTTGTGTACAGGGTACTAGTTATCAGGAGGGTGGTATGTTGTGTACAGGGTACTAGTTATCAGGAGGGTGTTATGTTGTGTACAGGGTACTAGTTATCAGGAGGGTGTATGTTGTGTACAGGGTACTAGTTATCAGGAGGGTGTTATGTTGTGTATATAGGGTACTAGTTATCAGGAGGTGGTATGTTGTGTACAGGGTACTAGTTATCAGGAGGGTGTTATGTTGTGTGTATAGGGTACTAGTTATCAGGAGGGTGGTATGTTGTGTATATGGTACTAGTTATCAGGAGGGTGTTATGTTGTGTATATAGGGTACTAGTTATCAGGAGGGTGTTATGTTGTGTACAGGGTACTAGTTATCAGGAGGGTGGTATGTTGTGTACAGGGTACTAGTTATCAGGAGGGTGTTATGTTGTGTATATAGGGTACTAGTTATCAGGAGGGTGTTATGTTGTGTACAGGGTACTAGTTATCAGGAGGGTGTTATGTTGTGTATATAGGGTACTAGTTATCAGGAGGGTGGTATGTTGTGTACAGGGTACTAGTTATCAGGAGGGTGTTATGTTGTGTATATAGGGTACTAGTTATCAGGAGGGTGGTATGTTGTGTATATGGTACTAGTTATCAGGAGGGTGTTATGTTGTGTATATAGGGTACTAGTTATCAGGAGGGTGTTATGTTGTGTATATAGGGTACTAGTTATCAGGAGGGTGTTATGTTGTGTACAGGGTACTAGTTATCAGGAGGGTGTTATGTTGTGTGTATAGGGTACTAGTTATCAGGAGGGGTGGTATGTTGTGTATATGGGGGGGTACTAGTTATCAGGAGGGTGTGTTATGTTGTGTATATAGGGTACTAGTTATCAGGAGGGTGTTATGTTTATGTACAGGGTACTAGTTATCAGGAGGGTGGTATGTTTGTGTATAGGGTACTAGTTATCAGGAGGGTGTTATGTTGTGTACAGGGTACTAGTTATCAGGAGGGTGGTATGTTGTGTATATAGGGTACTAGTTATCAGGAGGGTGGTATGTTGTGTACAGGGTACTAGTTATCAGGAGGTGGTATGTTGTGTACAGGGTACTAGTTATCAGGAGGGTGTTATGTTGTGTACAGGGTACTAGTTATCAGGAGGGTGGTATGTTGTGTATATAGGGTACTAGTTATCAGGAGGGTGTTAGGTTGTGTATATAGGGTACTAGTTATCAGGAGGGTGTTATGTTGTGTATACAGGGTACTAGTTATCAGGAGGGTGTTATGTTGTGTATATAGGGTACTAGTTATCAGGAGGGTGTTATGTTGTGTACAGGGTACTAGTTATCAGGAGGGTGTTATGTTGTGTATATAGGGTACTAGTTATCAGGAGGGTGTTATGTTGTGTACAGGGTACTAGTTATCAGGAGGGTGGTATGTTGTGTATATAGGGTACTAGTTATCAGGAGGGTGTTATGTTGTGTATATAGGGTACTAGTTATCAGGAGGGTGTTATGTTGTGTACAGGGTACTAGTTATCAGGAGGGTGTTATGTTGTGTATATAGGGTACTAGTTATCAGGAGGGTGTTATGTTGTGTATAGGGTACTAGTTATCAGGAGGGTGTTATGTTGTGTACAGGGTACTAGTTATCAGGAGGGTGGTATGTTGTGTACAGGGTACTAGTTATCAGGAGGGTGTTATGTTGTGTATATAGGGTACTAGTTATCAGGAGGGTGTTATGTTGTGTACAGGGTACTAGTTATCAGGAGGGTGGTATGTTGTGTATATAGGGTACTAGTTATCAGGAGGGTGTTATGTTGTGTACAGGGTACTAGTTATCAGGAGGGTGTTATGTTGTGTACAGGGTACTAGTTATCAGGAGGGTGGTATGTTGTGTATATAGGGTACTAGTTATCAGGAGGGTGTTATGTTGTGTGTATATAGGGTACTAGTTATCAGGAGGGTGTTATGTTGTGTACAGGGTACTAGTTATCAGGAGGGTGGTATGTTGTGTACAGGGTACTAGTTATCAGGAGGGTGTTATGTGTGTATATAGGGTACTAGTTATCAGGAGGGTGGTATGTTGTGTACAGGGTACTAGTTATCAGGAGGGTGTTATGTTGTGTATATAGGGTACTAGTTATCAGGAGGGTGTTATGTTGTGTATATAGGGTACTAGTTATCAGGAGGGTGTTATGTTGTGTATATAGGGTACTAGTTATCAGGAGGGTGTTATGTTGTGTATATAGGGTACTAGTTATCAGGAGGGTGTTATGTTGTGTATATAGGGTACTAGTTATCAGGAGGGTGTTATGTTGTGTACAGGGTACTAGTTATCAGGAGGGTGTTATGTTGTGTATATAGGGTACTAGTTATCAGGAGGGTGGTATGTTGTGTATAGGGTACTAGTTATCAGGAGGGTGTTATGTTGTGTATATAGGGTACTAGTTATCAGGAGGGTGTTATGTTAGTTATCAGGAGGGGGTGGTATGTTGTGTATAGGGTACTAGTTATCAGGAGGGTGTTATGTTGTGTACAGGGTACTAGTTATCAGGAGGGTGGTATGTTGTGTATATAGGGTACTAGTTATCAGGAGGGTATGTGTGTACAGGGTACTAGTTATCAGGAGGGTGGTATGGGTACAGGGTACTAGTTAGTTATGTTGTGTACAGGGTACTAGTTATCAGGAGGGTGTTATGTTGTGTATATAGGGTACTAGTTATCAGGAGGGTGGTTATGTTGTGTATATAGGGTACTAGTTATCAGGAGGGTGTTATGTGTGTGTACAGGGTACTAGTTATCAGGAGGGTGTTATGTTGTGTATATAGGGTACTAGTTATCAGGAGGGTGTTATGTTGTGTACAGGGTACTAGTTATCAGGAGGGTGTTATGTTGTGTATATAGGGTACTAGTTATCAGGAGGGTGTTATGTTGTGTACAGGGTACTAGTTATCAGGAGGGTGTTATGTTATGTACAGGGTACTAGTTATCAGGAGGGTGTTATGTTGTGTGTACAGGGTACTAGTTATCAGGAGGGTGTTATGTTATGTACAGGGTACTAGTTATCAGGAGGGTGTTATGTTGTGTATATAGGGTACTAGTTATCAGGAGGGTGTTACATTGTGTATAGGGTACTAGTTATCAGGAGGGTGTTATGTTGTGTATATAGGGTACTAGTTATCAGGAGAGTGTTATGTTGTGTATATAGGGTACTAGTTATCAGGAGGGTGGTATGTTGTGTACAGGGTACTAGTTATCAGGAGGGTGTTACATTGTGTATAGGGTACTAGTTATCAGGAGGGTGTTATGTTGTGTATATAGGGTACTAGTTATCAGGAGGGTGTTATGTTGTGTATATAGGGTACTAGTTATCAGGAGGGTGGTATGTTGTGTACAGGGTACTAGTTATCAGGAGGGTGTTACATTGTGTATAGGGTACTAGTTATCAGGAGGGTGTTATGTTGTGTATATAGGGTACTAGTTATCAGGAGAGTGTGTTGTGTACAGGGTGTAGTTATCAGGAGGGTGTACATTGTGTATAGGGTTATCAGGAGGGTGTTATGTTGTGTATATAGGGTACTAGTTATCAGGAGGGTGGTATGTTGTGTAGTTATCAGTAGGGTGTTATGTTGTGTACAGGGTACTAGTTATCAGGAGGGTGTTATGTTGTGTATATAGGGTACTATTTATCAGAAGGGTGGTATGTTGAGTACAGGGTACTAGTTATCAGGAGGGTGTTATGTTATGTACAGGGTACTAGTTATCAGGAGGGGTACATTGTGTATAGGGTACTAGTTATCAGGAGGGTGTTATGTTGGTATATAGGGTACTAGTTATCAGGAGGTGTTATGTTGTGTATATAGGGTAGTTATCAGGAGTTATGTTCAGGGTACTAGTTATTAGGGTGTTACATTGTGTATAGGGTACTAGTTATCAGGAGGGTGTTATGTTGTGTATATAGGGTACTAGTTATCAGGAGGGTGTTATGTGTTGTGTATAGGGTACTAGTTATCAGGAGGGTGGTATGTTGTGTACAGGGTACTAGTTATCAGGAGGGTGTTACATTGTGTATAGGGTACTAGTTATCAGGAGGGTGTTATGTTGTGTATATAGGGTACTAGTTATCAGGAGAGTGTTATGTTGTGTACAGGGTACTAGTTATCAGGAGGGTGTTATGTTGTGTATATAGGGTACTAGTTATCAGGAGGGTGTTATGTTGTGTATAGGGTACTAGTTATCAGGAGGGTGTTATGTTGTGTACAGGGTACTAGTATAGGGGAGGGTGTTATGTTGTGTACAGGGTACTAGTTATCAGGAGGGTGTGTATGTTGTGTGTGTATAGGGTACTAGTTATCAGGAGGGTGTTATGTTGTGTATATAGGTACTAGTTATCAGGAGGGTGTTATGTTGTGTATAGGGTACTAGTTATCAGGAGGGTGTTATGTTGTGTATATAGGGTACTAGTTATCAGGAGGGTGGTATGTTGTCTATATAGGGTACTAGTTATCAGGAGGGTGTTATGTTGTGTATAGGGTACTAGTTATCAGGAGGGTGTTATGTTGTGTACAGGGTACTAGTTATCAGGAGGGTGGTATGTTGTGTACAGGGTACTAGTTATCAGGAGGGTGGTATGTTGTGTACAGGGTACTAGTTATCAGGAGGGTGTTATGTTGTGTATAGGGTACTAGAGCTATCAAGAAGACAGGTTACAGGAAGACAAGGGAAGGTGAGGTGGTGGTGAGGTCATGTGGGACGTGGCTCCGTAAAACAAACCAGCTACTAATGACAATGATTGAGGAGAGAGAAGCTAAGGGAGAGAGAGAAAGTTGATATATTGTATATATTATATGCTAAGTGTTAAATGGAGGGAGAGGGAAAGAGAGAGAGAGAGAGAGAGAGAGAGAGAGAGAGAGAGAGAGAGAGAGAGAGAGAGAGAGAGAGAGAGAGAGAGAGAGAGAGAGAGCATAGCCATAGAGAGAGAGAGAGAGAGAGAGAGAGAGAGAGAGAGAGAGAGAGAGAAGAGAGAGAGAGAGAGAGAGAGAGAGAGAGAGAGAGAGAGAGAGAGAGAGTTCAGCATCAGTCTCACCTGAAGACTTGTTCCTCATCAGGCGAATCAGAACCTCTGTCGGGTCAATCCCCTGGTCCTGGAGCTGGGCACGTATCTACACACACACACACACACATACACACACACACATACAAACACACACACATACACACACACACACGCACGCAGCTGAGCAATGGAGCAAACGGAGCAGCTGCATCCTACTTTCAAAATAGGGGTGCAAACGTATGTTTTTGACTTAGACTTCGCTGTAGCGCAGACTCTGACTGAGTAGCCCTCCATCAGCCGACCAAAGGAAAACTGCCTGTCAGGTAACAATGAGTAGCTGGATGTCAGGTAACAATGAGTAGCTGCATGTCAGGTAACAATGAGTAGCTGGATGTCCAGTAACAATGAGTAGCTGGATGTCAGGTAACAATGAGTAGCTGGATGTCCGGTAACAATGAGTAGCTGGATGTCAGGTAACAATGAGTAGCTGCGTGTCCGGTTACAATGAGTAGCTGTGTGTAGATAGTGAGAAATAATCAGCCTAATATTACATGATTAAATCTGTGAAATACAGTGGGGAAAATAAGTATTTAGTCAGCCACCAATTGTGCAAGTTCTCCCACTTAAAAAGATGAGAGAGGCCTGTAATTTTCATCATAGGTACACGTCAACTATGACAGACAAAATGAGAAAAGAAAATCCAGAAAATCACATTGTAGGATTTTTAATTAATTTATTTGCAGATTATGGTGGAAAATAAGTATTTGGTCAATAACAAAAGTTTCTCAATAATTTGTTATATACCCTTTGTTGGCAATGACACAGGTCAAACGTTTTCTGTAAGTCTTCACAAGGTTTTCACACACTGTTGCTGGTATTTTGGCCCATTCCTCCATGCAGATCTCCTCTAGAGCAGTGATGTTTTGGGGCTGTCGCTGGGCAACACGGACTTTCAACTCCCTCCAAAGATTTTCTATGGGGTTGAGATCTGGAGACTGGCTAGGCCACTCCAGGACCTTGAAATGCTTCTTACGAAGCCACTCCTTCGTTGCCCGGGCGGTGTGTTTGGGATCATTGTCATGCTGAAAGACCCAGCCACGTTTCATCTTCAATGCCCTTGCTGATGGAAGGAGGTTTTCACTCAAAATCTCACGATACATGGCCCCATTCATTCTTTCCTTTACACGGATCAGTCGTCCTGGTCCCTTTGCAAAAAAAACAACCCCAAAGCATGATGTTTCCACCCCCATGCTTCACAGTAGGTATGGTGTTCTTTGGATGCAACTCAGCATTCTTTGTCCTCCAAACACGACGAGTTGAGTTTTTACCAAAAAAGTTCTATTTTGGTTTCATCTGACCATATGACATTCTCCCAATCCTCTTCTGGATCATCCAAATGCACTCTAGCAAACTTCAGACGGGCCTGGACATGTACTGGCTTAAGCAGGGGGACACGTCTGGCACTGCAGGATTTGAGTCCCTGGCGGCGTAGTGTGTTACTGATGGTAGGCTTTGTTACTTTGATTCCAGCTCTCTGCAGGTCATTCACTAGGTCCCCCCGTGTGGTTCTGGGATTTTTGCTCACCGTTCTTGTGATCATTTTGACCCCACGGGGTGAGATCTTGCGTGGAGCCCCAGATCGAGGGAGATTATCAGTGGTCTTGTATGTCTTCCATTTCCTAATAATTGCTCCCACAGTAGATTTTTTCAAACCAAGCTGCTTACCTATTGCAGATTCAGTCTTCCCAGCCTGGTGCAGGTCTACAATTTTGTTTCTGGTGTCCTTTGACAGCTCTTTGGTCTTGGCCATAGTGGAGTTTGGAGTGTGACTGTTTGAGGTTGTCTTTTATACTGATAACAAGTTCAAACAGGTGCCATTACAGGTAACGAGTGGAGGACAGAGGAGCCTCTTAAAGAAGAAGTTACAGGTCTGTGAGAGCCAGAAATCTTGCTTGTTTGTAGGTGACCAAATACTTATTTTCCACCATAATTGGCAAATAAATTCATAAAAATCCTACAATGTGATTTTCTTGATTTTTTTTCCTCAATTTGTCTGTCATAGTTGACGTGTACCTATGATGAAAATTACAGGCCTCTCTCATCTTTTTAAGTGGGAGAACTTGCACAATTGGTGGCTGACTAAATACTTTTTCCCCCCACTGTAATCCCAAACTGTTTACAGGCCATTTAACGCCATTCTGCATTTTTGCCATCTATTTTCCCAACATCAATCGGCTAAATCACATTGTGATGTTTTCATAAAGTTAAAAAAGTAACAGTCCTGGCTGAGCCCCGTATGCGAGCGCACCGTGGCTGAGCGCACCGTGGCCGCTTGGCGGTTACAGCGTAGCCAAAGCTGTGTCTGTATGCTCCAAATGAAAAAGCACAGGGTATTTGTATCTCGATAAAACAGCTCTGCTTGGCTTGGTAAGCAATGTTCCCTCTAAAAATGTTTCAACACTGAGCAAATTTCAGGTCTGCTGAGCGCAACCTTGAACGTTGTGACAATTCTGTGCGTTTACTGTGAACACTGAGGCTGTTTCCGCTTTAAGTTACATTTATAACAGTGGCCAAGTAGGCTACTGTGGCTATTTGATCATAATGTAGGCCTACCAGAGTGGCCTACTATAAAAGACTATGGAGAAAATGCATCCCATAACATTTTAACATGGAAATAGCTGCTGTATCATTCAGCCTACAGTAGCAGCCAATGTGTGGTGTTCAATGTAGGCCTACATTCCATGAGACTTTTTTTAAAAAACATGCAGGACTTGACATGAACCCGTTTATCCACTTGTCCTTCAGACAAGGAGGGGACCACTTTACAAAATAAAATGCTTTATTATTCCCATACCATTATTACAGAGAATCAGACACATTATGCTACCCTCTGTCTATTGGCTACTTAGCTTATTCAAGCCTGTCTCAAAATACACAAAAATAGCTCTTTACCTGACTGGCTTTTCAAAAGATGTCTAGAAAGGTACACCGTTTGTGCTCTTGTAGGAAGCAATCACTCGCCTATTGCTGACTATAAATGATCTATAACTGGGCTAATAACTCACTAACTAGCAAAGGATATGAACTAAATGTTCACACGTGGCTACATGCAGCTCTCGCTCTGATCTCAAAACAAGCGCATCTACTCACGACCGCTCATGCTGTAAACACAGTCCAGTTCAAAGTAAATGGCACAGATCCATATATGGCAATTGTCTATTTGCTATATACAATGGGTGGGTCTAATCCTGAATGCTGATTGGTTAAAACCGCATTCCAGCCGGTGTCTATTCCACAAGTTACCACCGGCTAAATCTATGACGTTAAAATGCCCTATTTACTCTGTTCCATCTGACTGCCCAATCCACTGTCTCATCAGCCCAGCCAGGCACTTTATAAACTTGATCTCCACTATAAAAAGCATCTAGACATTATCTCACATTTCTTTTAGACTAACATTTTGTTTTTAACAGCGGAGATTTGTATACACCTTGCTGTCTGTCTCTCCGACATTTGCAACATTGTTCAAATTCGATCTCCAGCTGTCCCATAGAAATGAATGTGTCAGGAGTCGAGACAAGACAGACAGACAGACAGACAGACAGACAGACAGACAGACAGACAGGCAGGCAGCGTTCCTCAGCCAGCCTAAATCCTGAATCAGCTGGCATCATTTTTATGGATATTAAAAAAAAGGTCAATTGAAAAAAGGTCAAACTAAACGCAGCTAATTTGCAGTCCTTCCAGCTTCAGGTTGAAGTGATTGTGTTACTGTAGCTGTGGTGTTGGCTAGCTCCTCTGAACAACAGTGTCCTGCCCAGCGAGCTCATTTTCCTATGCCAGGCGAAATCGCGCCTCATTAGCTCATTGTTACGGATGTATCCAACTAAATGTCACTAGAAAACAGCTTAAACAAACGCAAACGCAGATACTCTGGAGGATATATTGGCACGGTTTGCTGGCCCTCGACCATTATATCCTCCAAACACCGGCTTCTCTCGCATTATCCCTTAAATAGGCCTACAGCAGCTCCGACTGGTTATGCCGCACCGGTCTGTGTAGAGTAGGGCTGAGTCGTGTCTGTCAATGCAATAGAATCCTACTCCGATGTGTTCTGCCTACAACAAAATCTCTTGCATAGTTAGTTTTGTTTTCGGTATGTTGCAGTAAAGGTGGCTAATATTGCGTTGATTTGATCACATTTGCCACAGTAAAGGGAAACGTTGATAGTGTTAACTAAAGGGGAAAACTCTAGATAGTTGAGTGAAGTTCAATCTAGTGCTTCTCTCCATGGGCTGATAGTTCTTCTGCGCTCTGCAGACTATGGTCATCATAGACCAGACTATGGTCATCATATACCCCAGGTGGTTCCTGGTGCCAGGTATTATGGTCATCATATACCCCAGGTGGTTCCTGGTGCCAGGTATTATGGTCATCATATATCCCAGGTGGTTCCTGGGCCAGGCTATAAAGTAATAAACCATGGCTAGCCGACAGTAATAAGCCATGGCTGGCCGACAGTAATAAGCCATGGCTGGCCGACAGTAATAAGCCATGGCTGGCCGACAGTAATAAGCCATGGCTGGCCGACAGTAATAAGCCATGGCTGGCTGACAGTAATAAGCCATGGCTGGCCAACAGTAATAAGCCATGGCTAGCCGACAGTAATAAGCCATGGCTGGCTGACAGTAATAAGCCATGGCTGGCCAACAGTAATAAGCCATGGCTAGCCGACAGTAATAAGCCATGGCTAGCCAACAGTAATAAGCCATGGCTGGCCGACAGTAATAAGCCATGGCTGGCCGACAGTAATAAGCCATGGCTGGCCAACAGTAATAAGCCATGGCTGGCCGACAGTAATAAGCCATGGCTGGCCGACAGTAATAAGCCATGGCTAGCCAACAGTAATAAGCCATGGCTGGCCGACAGTAATAAGCCATGGCTAGCCAACAGTAATAAGCCATGGCTGGCCGACAGTAATAAGCCATGGCTGGCCGACAGTAATAAGCCATGGCTAGCCAATAGTAATAAGCCATGGCTGGCCGACAGTAATAAGCCATGGCTGGCCGACAGTAATAAGCCATGGCTAGCCAACAGTAATAAGCCATGGCTGGCCGACAGTAATAAGCCATGGCTGGCCGACAGTAATAAGCCATGGCTAGCCAACAGTAATAAGCCATGGCTGGCCGACAGTAATAAGCCATGGCTAGCCAACAGTAATAAGCCATGGCTGGCCGACAGTAATAAGCCATGGCTGGCCGACAGTAATAAGCCATGGCTAGCCGACAGTAATAAGCCGTGGCTAGCCAACAGTAATAAGCCATGGCTGGCCGACAGTAATAAGCCATGGCTGGCCGACAGTAATAAGCCATGGCTAGCCAACAGTAATAAGCCATGGCTGGCCGACAGTAATAAGCCATGGCTAGCCAACAGTAATAAGCCATGGCTGGCCGACAGTAATAAGCCATGGCTAGCCGACAGTAATAAGCCATGGCTAGCCAACAGTAATAAGCCATGGCTGGCCAACAGTAATAAGCCATGGCTGGCCGACAGTAATAAGCCATGGCTGGCCGACAGTAATAAGCCATGGCTAGCCAACAGTAATAAGCCATGGCTGGCCAACAGTAATAAGCCATGGCTGGCCGACAGTAATAAGCCATGGCTGGCCAACAGTAATAAGCAATGGCTGGCCAACAGTAATAAGCCATGGCTGGCCAACAGTAATAAGCTATGGCTGGCCAACAGTAATAAGCCATGGCTGGCCAACAGTAATAAGCCATGGCTGGCCAACAGTAATAAGCCATGGCTGGCCGACAGTAATAAGCCATGGCTAGCCAACAGTAATAAGCCATGGCTGGCCAACAGTAATAAGCCATGGCTGGCCGACAGTAATAAGCCATGGCTGGCCAACAGTAAAAAGCCAAGGCTGGCCAACAGTAATAAGCCATGGCTGGCCAACAGTAATAAGCCATGGCTGGCCAACAGTAATAAGCCATGGCTGGCCAACAGTAATAAGCCATGGCTGGCCGACAGTAATAAGCCATGGCTGGCCAACAGTAATAAGCCATGGCTGGCCGACAGTAATAAGCCATGGCTAGCCGACAGTAATAAGCCATGGCTAGCCAACAGTAATAAGCCATGGCTGGCCGACAGTAATAAGCCATGGCTGGCCGACAGTAATAAGCCATGGCTAGCCAACAGTAATAAGCCATGGCTGGCCGACAGTAATAAGCCATGGCTAGCCAACAGTAATAAGCCATGGCTGGCCGACAGTAATAAGCCATGGCTAGCCAACAGTAATAAGCCATGGCTAGCCAACAGTAATAAGCCATGGCTGGCCAACAGTAATAAGCCATGGCTGGCCGACAGTAATAAGCCATGGCTGGCCGACAGTAATAAGCCATGGCTAGCCAACAGTAATAAGCCATGGCTGGCCAACAGTAATAAGCCATGGCTGGCCGACAGTAATAAGCCATGGCTGGCCAACAGTAATAAGCAATGGCTGGCCAACAGTAATAAGCCATGGCTGGCCAACAGTAATAAGCCATGGCTGGCCAACAGTAATAAGCCATGGCTGGCCAACAGTAATAAGCCATGGCTGGCCGACAGTAATAAGCCATGGCTGGCCAACAGTAATAAGCCATGGCTGGCAAACAGTAATAAGCCATGGCTGGCCGACAGTAATAAGCCATGGCTAGCCAACAGTAATAAGCCATGGCTGGCCGACAGTAATAAGCCATGGCTAGCCGACAGTAATAAGCCATGGCTGGCCGACAGTAATAAGCCATGGCTAGCCGACAGTAATAAGCCATGGCTAGCCAACAGTAATAAGCCATGGCTGGCCAACAGTAATAAGCCATGGCTGGCCGACAGTAATAAGCCATGGCTGGCCGACAGTAATAAGCCATGGCTAGCCAACAGTAATAAGCCATGGCTGGCCAACAGTAATAAGCCATGGCTGGCCGACAGTAATAAGCCATGGCTGGCCAACAGTAATAAGCAATGGCTGGCCAACAGTAATAAGCCATGGCTGGCCAACAGTAATAAGCCATGGCTGGCCAACAGTAATAAGCCATGGCTGGCCAACAGTAATAAGCCATGGCTAGCCAACAGTAATAAGCCATGGCTGGCCGACAGTAATAAGCCATGGCTGGCCGACAGTAATAAGCCATGGCTGGCCGACAGTAATAAGCCATGGCTAGCCAACAGTAATAAGCCATGGCTGGCCGACAGTAATAAGCCATGGCTGGCCGACAGTAATAAGCCATGGCTAGCCAACAGTAATAAGCCATGGCTGGCCGACAGTAATAAGCCATGGCTAGCCAACAGTAATAAGCCATGGCTGGCCGACAGTAATAAGCCATGGCTAGCCAACAGTAATAAGCCATGGCTGGCCGACAGTAATAAGCCATGGCTAAACGACAGTAATAAGCCATGGCTAGCCAACAGTAATAAGCCATGGCTGGCCAACAGTAATAAGCCATGGCTGGCCAACAGTAATAAGCCATGGCTGGCCGACAGTAATAAGCCATGGCTAGCCAACAGTAATAAGCCATGGCTGGCCAACAGTAATAAGCCATGGCTGGCCGACAGTAATAAGCCATGGCTGGCCAACAGTAAAAAGCCAAGGCTGGCCAACAGTAATAAGCCATGGCTGGCCAACAGTAATAAGCCATGGCTGGCCAACAGTAATAAGCCATGGCTGGCCGACAGTAATAAGCCATGGCTGGCCAACAGTAATAAGCCATGGCTGGCCGACAGTAATAAGCCATGGCTGGCCGACAGTAATAAGCCATGGCTGGCCGACAGTAATAAGCCATGGCTGGCCGACAGTAATAAGCCATGGCTGGCCAACAGTAATAAGCCATGGCTGGCCAACAGTAATAAGCCATGGCTGGCCGACAGTAATAAGCCATGGCTGGCCGACAGTAATAAGCCATGGCTGGCCAACAGTAATAAGCCATGGCTGGCCGACAGTAATAAGCCATGGCTGGCCGACAGTAATAAGCCATGGCTGGCCGACAGTAATAAGCCATGGCTAGCCGACAGTAATAAGCCATGGCTGGCCGACAGTAATAAGCCATGGCTAGCCAACAGTAATAAGCCATGGCTAGCCGACAGTAATAAGCCATGGCTAGCCAACAGTAATAAGCCATGGCTAGCCGACAGTAATAAGCCATGGCTAGCCAACAGTAATAAGCCATGGCTAGCCGACAGTAATAAGCCATAGCTGGCCGACAGTAATAAGCCATGGCTGGCCGACAGTAATAAGCCATGGCTAGCCAACACATCAGACATGGTGGGAATATCCAGCAGACAACATCAACATGGCAGCCAAAAGAGTTTGCTGCTGCTTGGTCCTTCCAAGACCAATCTATTGAGGCAAGATTGGGAAATTGACCTCAAAGTTATTTGTGACACAATGGGAGTTAATGATACATACAATTCTAAACGTGAAAGGTATTGACAGTTGATATAGTATGAGTTATATGCCAAATTATTATTGTTACGTATATTGGCAAAGAAAAACTTCCATCCTAACACACAAGTATAATGTGATACCATGTTTATAATTTGTCATAATTGTTTAATGGACATGGGGCTAACAGTAATGTATTTCATGCTAATATGCCTACCCCAGGGGGTTCCTGGGATAATGTATTTCATGCTAATAGGCCTACCCCAGGGGGTTCCTGGGATAATGTATTTCATGCTAATAGGCCTACCCCAGTGGGGTCCTGGGATAATGTATTTCATGCTAATAGGCCTACCCCAGGGGGTTCCTGGGATAATGTATTTCATGCTAATAGGCCTACCCCAGGGGGTTCCTGTGATAATGTATTTCATGCTAATAGGCCTACCCCAGGGGGTTCCTGGGATAATGTATTGCATGCTAACAGGCATACCCCAGGGGGTTCCTGGGATAATGTATTTCAAGCTAATAGGCCTACCCCAGGGGGTTCCTGGGATAATGTATTGCATGCTAACAGGCTTACCCCAGGGGGTTCCTGGGATAATGTATTTCATGCTAATAGGCATACCCCGGGGGATAATTGGGATAATGTATTTCATGCTAATAGGTCTACCGCAGGGGGTTATTGGGATAATGTATTTCATGCTAATAGGCCTAGCCCAGGGGGGATTTGGAATAATGTATTTCATGCTAATAGGCCTACCGCAGGGGGTTATTGGGATAATGTATTTCATGCTAATAGGCCTACCCCAGGGGGTTCCTGGGATAATGTATTTCATGCTAATAGGCCTACCCCAGGGGGGTCCTGGGATAATGTATTTCATGCTAATAGGCCTACCCCAGGGGGTTCCTGGGATAATGTATTTCATGCTAATAGGCCTACCCCAGGGGGTTCCTGTGATAATGTATTTCATGCTAATAGGCCTACCCCAGGGGGTTCCTGGGATAATGTATTGCATGCTAACAGGCATACCCCAGGGGGTTCCTGGGATAATGTATTTCAAGCTAATAGGCCTACCCCAGGGGGTTCCTGGGATAATGTATTGCATGCTAACAGGCATACCCCAGGGGGTTCCTGGGATAATGTATTTCATGCTAATAGGCATACCCCGGGGGATAATTGGGATAATGTATTTCATGCTAATAGGTCTACCGCAGGGGGTTATTGGGATAATGTATTTCATGCTAATAGGCCTACCCCAGGGGGGATTTGGGATAATGTATTTCATGCTAATAGGCCTACCGCAGGGGGTTATTGGGATAATGTATTTCATGCTAATAGGCCTACACCAGGAGGTTACTGGGACAATGTATTTCATGCTAATAGGCCTACCCCAGGGGGTTCCTGGGATCATGTATTTCATGCTAATAGGCCTACCCCGGGGGATAATTGGGATAATGTATTTCATGCTAATAGGCCTACCCCAGGGGGTTATTGGGATAATGTATTTCATGCTAATAGGCCTACCCCGGGGGATAATTGGGATAATGTATTTCATGCTAATATGCCTACCCCAGGGGGTTATTGGGATAATGTATTTCATGCTAATAGGCCTACCCCAGGGGGTTATTGGGATAATGTATTTCATGCTAATAGGCCTACCGCAGGGGGTTATTGGGATAATGTATTTCATGCTAATAGGCCTACACCAGGAGGTTACTGGGATAATGTATTTCATGCTAATAGGCCTACCCCAGGGGGTTCCTGGGATCATGTATTTCATGCTAATAGGCCTACCCCAGGGGGTTATTGGGATAATGTATTTCATGCTAATAGGCCTACCCCAGGGGGTTATTGGGATAATGTATTTCATTCTAATAGGCCTACCCCAGGGGGTTCCTGGGATAATGTATTTCATTCTAATAGGCCTACCCCAGGGGGTTCCTGGGATAATGTATTTCATTCTAATAGGCCTACCCCAGGGGGTTCCTGAGATAATGTATTTCATGCAAGGCTATACAGTTGTTAAAGCGTGAAATGTTGTCATGCAAATAAACCATGGCTAGCCAACAGTAATAAACCATGGTTAGCCAACAGTAATAAACCATGGTTAGCCAACAGTAATAAACCATGGCTAGCCAACAGTAATAAACCATGGCTAGCCAACAGTAATAAACCATGGCTAGCCAACAGTAATAAACCTAGCCAACAGTAATAAACCATGGCTAGCCAACAGTAATAAACCATGGCTAGCCAACAGTAATAAACCATGGCTAGCCAACAGTAATAAACCATGGCTAGCCAACAGTAATAAACCATGGCTAGCCAACAGTAATAAACCATGGCTAGCCAACAGTAATAAACCATAGCCAACAGTAATGGCTAGCCAACAGTAATAAACCATGGCTAGCCAACAGTAATAAACCATGGCTAGCCAACAGTAATAAACCATGGCTAGCCAACAGTAATAAACCATGGCTAGCCAACAGTAATAAACCATGGCTAGCCAACAGTAATAAACCATGGCTAGCCAACAGTAATAAACCATGGCTAGCCAACAGTAATAAACCATGGCTAGCCAACAGTAATAAACCATGGGCTAGCCAACAGTAATAAACCATGGCTAGCCAACAGTAATAAACCATGGTTAGCCAACAGTAATAAACCATGGCCAACAGTAATAAACCATGGCTAGCCAACAGTAATAAACCATGGCTAGCCAACAACATGGGTACATAATAAACCATGGCTAGCCAACAGTAATAAAACCATAATAAAACATAGCTAGTAATAAACCATGGCTAGCCAACAGTAATAAACCATGGCTAGCCAACAGTAATAAACCATGGCTAGCCAACAGTAATAAACCATGGCTAGCCAACAGTAATAAACCATGGCTAGCCAACAGTAATAAACCATGGCTAGCCAACAGTAATAAACCATGGCTAGCCAACAGTAATAAACCATGGCTAGCCAACAGTAATAAACCATGGCTAGCCAACAGTAAACCATGGCTAGCCAACAGTAAATAAACCATGGCTAGCCAACAGTAATAAACCATGGCTAGCCAACAGTAATAAACCATGGCTAGCCAACAGTAATAAACCATGGCTAGCCAACAGTAATAAACATGGCTAGCCAACAGTAATAAACCATGGCTAGCCAACAGTAATAAACCATGGCTAGCCAACAGTAATAAACCATGGCTAGCCAACAGTAATAAACCATGGCTAGCCAACAGTAATAAACCATGGCTAGCCAACAGTAATAAACCATGGCTAGCCAACAGTAATAAACCATGGCTAGCCAACAGTAATAAACCATGGCTAGCCAACAGTAATAAACCATGGCTAGCCAACAGTAATAAACCATGGCTAGCCAACAGTAATAAAACCATGGCTAGCAACAGTAATAAACCATGGCTAGCCAACAGTAATAAACCATGGCTAGCCAACAGTAATAAACCATGGCTAGCCAACAGTAATAAACCATGGCTAGCCAACAGTAATAAACCATGGCTAGCCAACAGTAATAAACCATGGCTAGCCAACAGTAATAAACCATGGCTAGCCAACAGTAATAAACCATGGCTAGCCAACAGTAATAAACCATGGCTAGCCCAACAGTAGCCAACAGTAATAAACCATGGCTAGCCAACAGTACATAATAAACCATGGCTGGCATAGCTAGCAACAGTAATAAACCATGGCTAGCCAACAGTAATAAACCATGGCTAGCCAACAGTAATAAACCCATGGCTAGCCAACAGTAATAAACCATGGCTAGCCAACAGTAATAAAACCATGGCTAGCCAACAGTAATAAACCATGGCCAACAGTAATAAACCATGGCTAGCCAACAGTAATAAACCATGGCTAGCCAACAGTAATAAACCATGGCTAGCCAACAGGCTAGCCACAGTAATAAACCATGGTTAGCCAACAGTAATAAACCATGGCTAGCCAACAGTAATAAACCATGGCTAGCCAACAGTAATAAACCATGGCTAGCCAACAGTAATAAACCATGGCTAGCCAACAGTAATAAACCATGGCTAGCCAACAGTAATAAACCATGGCTAGCCAACAGTAATAAACCATGGCTAGCCAACACAACAGACATAGGAGATTATGATTATGAAAAAAAGCAAGTAGACAAGATCCTAAGTAATTCAAATGCAACAACACCTTTCATTTTTATTCTGTCTATTTTGCAATGTAAGATGACACAGTTACTGTCTATTCCAATGTAAGATGACACAGTTACTGTCTATTCCAATGTAAGATGACACAGTTACTGTCTATTCCAATGTAAGATGACACAGTTACTGTCTATTCCAATGCAAGATGACACAGTAACTGTCTATTCCAATGTAAGATGACACAGTAACTGTCTATTCCAATGCAAGATGACACAGTTACTGTCTATTCCAATGTAAGATGACACAGTAACTGTCTATTCCAATGTAAGATGACACAGTTACTGTCTATTCCAATGTAAGATGACACAGTAACTGTCTATTCCAATGTAAGATGACACAGTTACTGTCTATTCCAATGCAAGATGACACAGTTACTGTCTATTCCAATGTAAGATGACACAGTAACTGTCTATTCCAATGTAAGATGACACAGTAACTGTCTATTCCAATGTAAGATGACACAGTTACTGTCTATTTCCTCAACCCCCTTGTCATAACGACAGGGCACATATGCTAACCGGTAGAGCGCCTAGGCTATGCCTAGATGAATGGTTAGAACACAATAAGATCCACTCCAACTGCAGTGATTAGACTACATTCTTCCACACGCTCGCGTTGACACTCTTCTCCAAAGCACCTCTGCATCTTGGAACGGCACCAGATACAGTTCATGGGAACACAGATGGAACAGCTGCGTCTGTCTATTATATCTCTTTCGAAGTCATCGTCCATGAAGTGCTTAGGTCACTACACACACGTATTAACCTAAGCACTAAAATGGCATCGTTGGTTATAAGGGCTTGTCAGGAAGCATTTCACTGTAAGGTCTACACCTGTTGTATTCGGTGCATGTGACAAATACAATTTGATTTGATTTGATCATATTTACTGGTTTTATTGTTATTATTAAGATTGGCTGTAGGAGTGTTTACATCATATTTACATCGCTACTATATATCTTCTGCAGTTGTCTAACTTTCAACAGTAAAATGTTGTTTCATGCTGTTCCTTCTTTCCTCTTCTTGCAGCCAGGGACCAAACACCAGCTTGCTGCCATCCTTTCCACTTTTCAGAACTAACTCAGGCTACAGGTGATAAGTCTTTCAAATGTTGTGCCAGCTTCCCAGTTCTAGACTGCAGAGAGAGAGAGGCGGAGAAGGCAAGCCACCTAACTAGTTTCAATGTATGGAATCACTTGGGACATTTAGGATTTTAGGTCAACTTCCCCTTTAAAGCAGTAAAATGTTCCTAGGGGAACACTGAAACCAAACTTCATAATTTGGACAAACAAAACCCTCCACTTACCACCCCCCCTCCCCTCCCCTCCCCTCCCCTCCCCTCCCCCAACACCACACGCACCTCGTTGGCGGTAGCGTTGGGTGGCAGCATGCGTAACATGATGATGTTGGAGGGTCGTTGGTTCTGGTCCAGAAGGTCTGGTCTGTACTCCATCAGCTCTCTCTGTTCTGGGTCCTCTACTACTGAGAAGGAGGCGGAGGCGGAGGAGGAGGGGTCTGGACCCCCAGGATCTGCCCCTAGCCCCCCCCCTAGGAGCCCCGGGCCGTTACCCCCACCACCACCACGGTCATCACCTGGAGCCCCCATGGAGAAACCCTATGGACAGTCACAGGTTACTAGCTACTACAATCAACAGTACTATTTCTACAGTAAAAACTACTACTACTTCTTCCACTACCATTAAAAATACTTAACACACAAATTTGCTTTAGAAAATGTCCTTTTCTAGTTTTACATCTATTTTTGGTCTATTATATATTATAAACTGGATCGTTCGATACCTGAATGCTGATTGGCTGAAAGCCGTGGTATATCAGACCATATACCACGGGTATGACACAAAATTAATTTGTACTGTTCTAATTACGTAGGTAACCAGTTTATAATAGCAATAAGGCACCTGGGGGGTTAGTGGTATATGGCCAATATACCAAGGCTAAGGGCTGTGTCTAGGCTGTATACTCCGCCTTGCGTCGTGCTTAAGAACATCTCTTAGCCGTGGTATATTGGCCATATACCACCCCCCCTCAGGCCTTATTACTTATGGTTTTGTATCCTGACCCTAAAATCTGTCTGACTGGATCAGCCCACCTTTCTCTTCCCTTGTCCCCCTCCTCTGGGGAACCTCTCCTCCTCCCCTGGTCCTCTTCTCATGGTGCTGTACTCCTCCTGTCCAGCGAGGGTGACACCTCCACCTGCACCTCCTTCCATCCTCCCCCAGTCTCCCTCTCTCTCCCCCAGGTGAGAGGCATGGTTCTCAGGGTATCCCCTCCCTCCTCTTCCTCCCCCTCTACCTCCTCCTCCCCGTCCTCTACCCTCTGAGTTGGGCCTGAAGCTCTGGAAGTCTCTCCTGGATGCCTCTCCCTCTCTCTCCTTTCTCTGCAGCCTGGGCAGGGCTACCTCTGGCTGGGGTAAGACCAGGGATCGAGGGGGGCAGGGTGATGGGAACCCTTTACCCCCTCGACCCGGACCGCCCCCCGACCCTCTCCCCTCACCCCTCTGACGGAACCCTGGCCGGTTGTCGTGGAAACGGGACGGTTTGGCGAACTCCCGGACGCCTGCCGGTTGGTCAGCTTGGTCGCTGCGGCTATATTCTGTCCCCAGCTCCGCCTCTTCCTGCCCGTAGCCCCGGTAATCCATGTCTCGGTAGTCGTGGTCGGAGGAGCTGTTGTTGCCATAGCGGCCCATGCGGTCTCCCCGACCCCCCCTTCAGAGAGAGAGAGAGAGAGAGAGAGAGAGAGAGAGAGAGAGAGAGAGAGAGAGAGAGAGAGAGAGAGAGAGAGAGAGAGAGAGAGAGAGAGAGAGAGAGAGAGAGAGAGAGAGAGAGAGAGAGAGAGAGAGAGAGAGAGAGAGAGAGAGAGAGAGAGAGAGAGAGAGAGAGAGAGAGAGAGACAGAGAGAGAGAGAGAGAGAGAGAGAGAGAGAGAGAGACAGAGACAGAGACAGAGAGAGAGAGGGCGAGAGAGAAAGGGCGAGAGAGGACGAGAGAGAGAGACAGAGACAGAGAGAGAGAGAGATAGATAGATAGATAGATAGATAGAGAGAGAGAGGGCGAGAGAGGGTGAGAGAGAGAGACAGAGACAGAGAGAGAGAGAGAGAGAGACAGAGACAGAGACAGAGAGAAAGAGGATTTACATAAAGTATAGACAGTGTGTTGTTTAGCAACAAGGGTAAAACAGACTGGGTTGGCTTAGAATCATAGGACCTTCCTAATATTGAGTAGCTCCACCCCCTTTTGCCCTCAGCACAGCCAATTCGTCGGGGCATGGACTCTACAAGGTGTCGAAAGCATTCCACAGGGACGCTGGCCCATGTTGACTCCAATGCTTCCCACAGTTCTGTCAAGTTGGATGGTGTGTATAGACATTATGGACAGTATATGAATATAAAAGGTGTGTACAGCAGTAGTTATATTGTAATGAATACTCAGGGAGAAAAAGGTGTAGATTCACGCGCAGAGCGCAGCAGGTGTTTATTTACGCCTTCGCAGAAGGCAGGAATCCTGGTCACCGGCAGGCAATGGGTCATACACAGGTAGGCAAACAGGCAGGAGAATCAAAAACTAGGACTGAAGGCTATAACTGGTTCTCACAAACGAGCTAGGAAAAGGCTTAGTAGAGTCAAAACGAACAATACCTCACAAGGCACAAACAGAATGAACTGAACTAAATAAGGAGCTGATGAGACCAGGTGAGTAACTAACACAGGTGGAATCAATGAACAAAAATGAAAGACAGGGCTACGTTCAAGAACACAAAGAAACAGGGCTACGTTCAAGAACACAAAGAAACAGGGCTACGTTCAAGAACACAAAGAAACAGGGCTACGTTCAAGAACACAAAGAGACAGGGCTACGTTCAAGAACACAAAGAAACAGGGCTACGTTCAAGAACACAAAGAAACAGGGCTACGTTCAACAACACAAAGAAACAGGGCTACGTTCAAGAACATAAAGAAACAGGGCTACGTTCAAGAACACAAAGAGACAGGGCTACGTTCAAGAACACAAAGAAACAGGGCTACGTTCAAGAACACAAAGAAACAGGGCTACGTTCAAGAACACAAAGAAACAGGGCTACGTTCAAGAACACAAAGAGACAGGGCTACGTTCAAGAACACAAAGAAACAGGGCTACGTTCAAGAACACAAAGGAACAGGGCTACGTTCAACAACACAAAGAAACAGGGCTACGTTCAAGAACATAAAGAAACAGGGCTACGTTCAAGAACACAAAGAGACAGGGCTACGTTCAAGAACACAAAGAAACAGGGCTACGTTCAAGAACACAAAGAAACAGGGCTACGTTCAAGAACACAAAGAAACAGGGCTACATTCAAGAACACAAAGAAACAGGGCTACGTTCAAGAACACAAAGAAACAGGGCTACGTTCAACAACACAAAGAAACAGGGCTACGTTCAAGAACACAAAGAAACAGGGCTACGTTCAAGAACACAAAGAAACAGGGCTACGTTCAACAACACAAAGAAACAGGGCTACGTTCAAGAACACAAAGAAACAGGGCTACGTTGAAGAACACAAAGCAACAGGGCTACGTTCAAGAACACAAAGAAACAGGGCTACGTTCAACAACACAAAGAAACAGGGCTACGTTGAAGAACACAAAGAAACAGGGCTACGTTGAAGAACACAAAGAAACAGGGCTACGTTCAAGAACACAAAGAAACAGGGCTACGTTCAAGAACACAAAGAAACAGGGCTACGTTCAACAACACAAAGAAACAGGGCTACGTTCAAGAACACAAAGAAACAGGGCTACGTTCAAGAACACAAAGCAACAGGGCTACGTTCAAGAACAAAAAGAAACAGGGCTACGTTCAACAACACAAAGAAACAGGGCTACGTTCAAGAACACAAAGAAACAGGGCTACGTTCAACAACACAAAGAAACAGGGCTACGTTGAAGAACACAAAGAAACAGGGCTACGTTGAAGAACACAAAGAAACAAGGCTACGTTGAAGAACACAAAGAAACAGGGCTACGTTGAAGAACACAAAGAAACAGGGCTACGTTCAAGAACACAAAGAAACAGGGCTACGTTCAAGAACACAAAGCAACAGGGCTACGTTGAAGAACACAAAGCAACAGGGCTACGTTCAAGAACACAAAGAAACAGGGCTACGTTCAACAACACAAAGAAACAGGGCTACGTTGAAGAACACAAAGAAACAGGGCTACGTTGAAGAACACAAAGAAACAGGGCTACGTTGAAGAACACAAAGAAACAGGGCTACGTTGAAGAACACAAAGAACCAGGGCTATGTTCAAGAAAACAAAGAAATAGGGCTATGTTGAAGAACTAAAAGAAACAGGGCTATGTTCAACAACACAAAGAAACAGGGCTACGTTGAAGAACACAAAGAAACAGGGCTACGTTCAAGAACACAAAGAAACAGGGCTACGTTCAACAACACAAAGAAACAGGGCTACGTTCAAGAACACAAAGAAACAGGGCTACGTTGAAGAACACAAAGCAACAGGGCTACGTTCAAGAACACAAAGAAACAGGGCTACGTTCAACAACACAAAGAAACAGGGCTACGTTGAAGAACACAAAGAAACAGGGCTACGTTGAAGAACACAAAGAAACAGGGCTACGTTGAAGAACACAAAGAAACAGGGCTACGTTGAAGAACACAAAGAAACAGGGCTACGTTCAAGAACACAAAGAAACAGGGCTACGTTGAAGAACACAAAGAAACAGGGCTACGTTCAACAACACAAAGAAACAGGGCTACGTTGAAGAACACAAAGAAACAGGGCTACGTTGAAGAACACAAAGAAACATGGCTACGTTGAAGAACACAAAGAAACAGGGCTACGTTGAAGAACACAAAAAAAACAGGGCTACGTTCAACAACACAAAGAAACAGGGCTACGTTCAACAACACAAAGAAACAGGGCTACGTTCAAGAACACAAAGAAACAGGGCTACGTTCAAGAACACAAAGGTGAACTAAGAAAATAAATACAGAACCTTACATATATAGGATGGTGTGTATAGACATTACGGACAGTATATGAATAGAAATGACACCGCCGGTCCTGCTCACACTGCCCTACCCTATGCTTTGACTTCTTTCTCCCCTCTCTCTCCAGATGAAATCTTGCGACTTGTGACGGCCGGCCGACCAACAACCTGCCCGCTTGACCCTATCCCCTCCTCTCTTCTCCAGACCATTTCCGGAGACCTTCTCCCTTACCTCACCTCGCTCATCAACTCATCCTTGACCGCTGGCTATGTCCCTTCCGTCTTCAAGAGAGCGAGAGTTGCACCCCTTCTCAAAAAACCTACACTCGATCCCTCCGATGTCAACAACTACAGACCAGTATCCCTTCTTTCTTTTCTCTCCAAAACTCTTGAGCGTGCCGTCTTTAGCCAACTCTCTTGCTATCTCTCTCAGAATTACCTTCTTGATCCAAACCAATCAGGTTTCAAGACTGGTCATTCAACTGAGACTGCTCTTCTCTGTGTCACGGAGGCTCTCCGCACTGCTAAAGCTAACTCTCTCTCCTCTGCTCTTGTCCTTCTAGACCTGTCTGCTGCCTTTGATATTGTGAACCATCAGATCCTCCTCTCCACCCTCTCCGAGTTGGGCATCTCCGGCGCGGCTCACTCGTGGATTGCGTCCTACCTGACCGGTCGCTCCTACCAAGTGGCGTGGCGAGAATCTGTCTCCGCACCACATGCTCTCACCACTGGTGTCCCCCAGGGCTCAGTTCTAGGCGCTCTCCTATTCTCGCTATACACCAAGTCACTTGGCTCTGTCATATCCTCACATGGCCTCTCCTATCATTGCTACGCAGACGACACACAACTAATCTTCTCCTTTCCCCCTTCTGATAACCAGGTGGCGAATCGCATCTCTGCATGTCTGGCAGACATATCAGTGTGGATGACGAATCACCACCTCAAGCTGAACCTCGGCAAGACGGAGCTGCTCTTCCTCCCGGGGAAGGACTGCCCGTTCCATGATCTCGCCATCACGGTTGACAACTCCGTTGTGTCCTCCTCCCAGAGTGCAAAGAGCCTTGGCGTGACCCTGGACAACACCCTGTTGTTCTCCGTTAACATCAAGGCGGTGACCCGATCCTCTAGGTTCATGCTCTACAACATTCGGAGAGTACCTTCAGGCTCTGATCAGTCCCTACACCCAAACGAGGGTATTGCGTTCATCCACCTCTGGCCTGCTGGCCCCCCTACCTCTGCGGAAGCACAGTTCCCGCTCAGCCTAGTCAAAACTGTTCGCTGCTCTGGCACCCCAATGGTGGAACAAGCTCCCTCACGACACCAGGACAGCGGAGTCACTGACCACCTTCCGGAGACACTTGAAACCCCACCTCTTTAAGGAATACCTGGGATAGGATAAAGTAATCCTTCTACCCCCCCTTACCCCACCCCAAAGAAAAAAAAAGAAAGAATAAAAACATATTGTAAAGTGGTTATCCCACTGGCTATAAGGTGAATGCACCAATTTGTAAGTCGCTCTGGATAAGAGCGTCTGCTAAATGACATAAATGTAAATGTAATTGAAAAGGTGTACAGTTATATAGGATGAGCCATGACTAGAATACAGTATATACAGTCATGGTCAAAAGTTTTGAGAATGACACAAGTATTGGTCTTCACAAAGTTTGCTGCTTCAGTGTTTTTAGATATTTTTGTCAGATATAGTATACTGAAGTATAATTACAAGCATTCCATAAGTGTCAAAGGCTTTTATTGACAATTACATTAAGTTTATGCAAAGAGTCAATATTTGCAGTGTTGACCATTCTTTTTCAAGACCTCTGCAATCCGCCCTGGCATGCTGTCAATTAACTTCTGGGCCACATCCTGACTGATGGCAGCCCATTCTTGCATAATCAATGCTTGGAGTTTGTCAGAATTTGTCGGTTTTTGGTTGTCCACCCGCCTCTTGAGGATCGACCACAAGTTCTCAATGGGATTAAGGTCTGGGGAGTTTCCTGGCCATGGACCCAAAATGTCGATGTTTTGTTCCCCGAGCCACTTAGTTATCACTTTTGCCTTATGGCAAGGTGCTCCATCATGCTGGAAAAGGCATTGGTCGTCACCAAACTGTTCTTGGATGGTTGGGAGAAGTTGCTCTCGGAGGATGTGTTGGTACCATTCTTTATTCATAGCTGTGTTCTTAGGCAAAATTGTGAGTGAGCCCACTCCCTTGGCTGAGAAGCAACCCCACACATGAATGGTCTCAGGATGCTTTACTGTTGGCATGACACAGGACTGATGGTAGCGCTCACCTTGTCTTCTCCGGACAAGGTGTTTTCCGGATGCCCCAAACAATCGGAAAGGGGATTCATCAGAGAAAATGACTTTACCCCAGTCCTCAGCAGTCCAATCCCTGTACCTTTTGCAGAATATCAGTCTGTCCCTGATGTTTTTCCTGGAGAGAAGTGGCTTCTTTGCTGCCCTTCTTGAAACCAGGCCATCCTCCAAAAGTCTTCGCCTCACTGTGCGTGCAGATGCACTCACACCTGCCTGATGCCATTCCTGAGCAAGCTCTGCACTGGTGGTGCCCTGATCCCACAGCTGAATCAACTTTAGGAGACGGTCCTGGCGCTTGCTTGACTTTCTTGAGAATCCCTGACATGATGTCAGCTGGTCCTTTTGTGGCAGGGCTGAAATACAGTGGAAATGTTTTTTGGGGATTAAGTTCATTTTCATGGCAAAGAGGGACTTTGCAATTAATTGCAATTCATCTGATCACTCTTCATGACATTTTGGAGTATATGCAAATTGCCCTCATCAAAACTGAGGCAGCAGACTTTGTGAAAATTAGTATTTGTGTTATTCTCAAATCTTTTGACCACGACTGTACATATAAAGAGGGTAAAACAGTCTGTAAACATGATTAAAGTGACCAGTGTTCAGTGACTCTATGGCAGCAGTCTCTAAGGTGCAGGGCAAGGTACTGGGCGGAGGCCGGCCTGTGGTGACTACTTAACAGCCAGGGCCCTCACCACCTCCTCCTTGTCTTCCACCCTGTTGTTCTCCGCTAACATCAAGGCGGTGACCCGATCCTCTAGGTTCATGCTCTACAACATTCTGAGAGTACGACCCTGCCTTACACAGGAAGCGGCACAGGTCCTAATCCAGGCACTTGTCATCTCCCGTCTGGATTACTGCAACTCGCTGTTGGCTGGGCTCCCTGCCTGTGCCATTAAACCCCTACAACTCATCCAGAATGCCGCAGCCCGTCTGGTGTTCAACCTTCCCAAGTTCTCTCACGTCACCCCGCTCCTCCGCACACTCCACTGGCTTCCAGTTGAAGCTCGCATCTGTTACAAGACCATGGTGCTTGCCTACGGAGCTGTGAGGGGAACGGCACCTCCGTACCTTCAGGCTCTGATCAGTCCCTACACCCAAACGAGGGCATTGCGTTCATCCACATCTGGCCTGCTGGCTCCCCTTCCTCTGCGGAAGCATAGGTCCCGCTCAGCCCAGTCAAAACTGTTCGCTGCTCTGGCACCCCAATGGTGGAACAAGCTCCCTCACGACGCCAGGACAGCGGAGTCACTCACCACCTTCCGGAGACATTTGAAACCCCACCTCTTTAAGGAATACCTGGGATAGGATAAAGTAATCCAGACGGGAGAGGAACGGAGGAGGAAAACAGCGCTAGTAGGAAAACACAGTAGCTGTACAGATAACTCATTCAGAGCTCTTTGACTTCTGGCAGAAAGCCATTATAAGATATCTGATGGTAAACGTTTAGTAGTGAATTGCATACAAGTTTAACTTCATCACCTCATGTGTACTGCACAACAGAGACTCAATGATAGATATAGAACACTATGGACTCACCAGCAGAGACTCACTGATAGATATAGAACACTATGGACTCACTGATAGATATAGAACACTATGGACTCACTGATAGATATAGAACACTATGGACTCACTGATAGATATAGAACACTATGGACTCACTGATAGATATAGAACACTATGGACTCTCCAACAGAGACTCAATGATAGATATAGAACACTATGGACTCACTGATAGATATAGAACACTATGGACTCTCCAACAGAGACTCAATGATAGATATAGAACACTAAGGACTCACCAGCAGAGACTCACTGATAGATATAGAACACTATGGACTCACTGATAGATATAGAACACTATGGACTCACTGATAGATATAGAACACTATGGACTCACCAGCAGAGACTCACTGATAGATATAGAACACTATGGACTCACTGATAGATATAGAACACTATGGACTCACTGATAGATATAGCACACTATGGACTCACTGATAGATATATAGAACACTATGGACTCACCAGCAGAGACTCACTGATAGATGTAGAACACTATGGACTCACTGATAGATATAGAACACTATGGACTCACTGATAGATATAGAACACTATGGACTCACTGATAGATATAGAACACTATGGACTCACTGATAGATATAGAACACTATGGACTCACTGATAGATGTAGAACACTATGGACTCACTGATAGATATAGAACACTATGGACTCACTGATAGATATAGAACACTATGGACTCACTGATAGATATAGAACACTATGGACTCACTGATAGATATAGAACACTATGGACTCACTGATAGATATAGAACACTATGGACTCACTGATAGATATAGAACACTATGGACTCACCAACAGAGACTCACTGATATATATAGAACACTATGGACTCACTGATAGATATAGAACACTATGGACTCACTGATAGATATAGAACACTATGGACTCACTGATAGATATAGAACACTATGGACTAACTGATAGATATAGAACACTATGGACTCACTGATAGATATAGAACACTATGGACTCACTGATAGATATAGAACACTATGGACTCACTGATAGATATAGAACACTATGGACTCACTGATAGATATAGAACACTATGGACTCACCAGCAGAGACTCACTGATAGATATAGAACACTATGGACTCACTGATAGATATAGAACACTATGGACTCACTGATAGATATAGAACACTATGGACTCACTGATAGATATAGAACACTATGGACTCACTGATAGATATAGAACACTATGGACTCACTGATAGATATAGAACACTATGGACTCACTGATAGATATAGAACACTATGGACTCACCAGCAGAGACTCACTGATAGATATAGAACACTATGGACTCACTGATAGATATAGAACACTATGGACTCACTGATAGATATAGAACACTATGGACTCACTGATAGATATAGAACACTATGGACTCACCAGCAGAGACTCACTGATAGATATAGAACACTATGGACTCACCAGCAGAGACTCACTGATAGATATAGAACACTATGGACTCACTGATAGATATAGAACACTATGGACTCACTGATAGATATAGAAACACTATGGACTCACCAGCAGAGACTCACTGATAGATATAGAACACTATGGACTCACTGATATATATAGAACACTATGGACTCACTGATAGATATAGAACACTATGGACTCACTGATAGATATAGAACACTATGGACTCACCAACAGAGACTCACTGATAGATATAGAACACTATGGACTCACTGATAGATATAGAACACTATGGACTCACTGATAGATATAGAACACTATGGACTCACTGATAGATATAGAACACTATGGACTCACCAGCAGAGACTCACTGATAGATATAGAACACTATGGACTCACCAACAGAGACTCACTGATAGATATAGAACACTATGGACTCACTGATAGATATAGAACACTATGGACTCACTGATAGATATAGAACACTATGGACTCACCAACAGAGACTCACTGATAGATATAGAACACTATGGACTCACCAACAGAGACTCACTGATAGATATAGAACACTATGGACTCACTGATAGATATAGAACACTATGGACTCACCAGCAGAGACTCACTGATAGATATAGAACACTATGGACTCACCAGCAGAGACTCACTGATAGATATAGAACACTATGGACTCACTGATAGATATAGAACACTATGGACTCACTGATAGATATAGAACACTATGGACTCACCAGCAGAGACTCACTGATAGATATAGAACACTATGGACTCACTGATATATATAGAACACTATGGACTCACTGATAGATATAGAACACTATGGACTCACTGATAGATATAGAACACTATGGACTCACCAACAGAGACTCACTGATAGATATAGAACACTATGGACTCACTGATAGATATAGAACACTATGGACTCACTGATAGATATAGAAACACTATGGACTCACTGATAGATATAGAACACTATGGACTCACCAGCAGAGACTCACTGATAGATATAGAACACTATGGACTCACCAACAGAGACTCACTGATAGATATAGAACACTATGGACTCACTGATAGATATAGAACACTATGGACTCACCAACAGAGACTCACTGATAGATATAGAACACTATGGACTCACCAACAGAGACTCACTGATAGATATAGAACACTATGGACTCACTGATAGATATAGAACACTATGGACTCACTGATAGATATAGAACACTATGGACTCACCAACAGAGACTCACTGATAGATATAGAACGCTATGGACTCACTGATAGATATAGAACACTATGGACTCACTGATAGATATAGAACACTATGGACTCACTGATAGATATAGAACACTATGGACTCACTGATAGATATAGAACACTATGGACTCACTGATAGATATAGAACACTATGGACTCTCCAACAGAGACTCAATGATAGATATAGAACACTATGGACTCACCAGCAGAGACTCACTGATAGATATAGAACACTATGGACTCACTGATAGATATAGAACACTATGGACTCACCAGCAGAGACTCACTGATAGATATAGAACACTATGGACTCTCCAGCAGAGACTCACTGATAGATATAGAACACTATGGACTCACCAGCAGAGACTCACTGATAGATATAGAACACTATGGACTCACCAGCAGAGACTCACTGATAGATATTGAACACTATAGACTCACCAACAGAGACTCACTGATAGATATAGAACACTATGGACTCACCAGCAGAGAGACTCACTGATAGATATTGAACACTATGGACTCACTGATAGATATAGAACACTATGGACTCACTGATAGATATAGAACACTATGGACTCACTACAAGAGACTCACTGATAGATATAGAACACTATGGACTCACCAGCAGAGACTCACTGATAGATATTGAACACTATGGACTCACTGATAGATATTGAACACTATGGACTCACTGATAGATATAGAACACTATGGACTCACTGATAGATATAGAACACTATGGACTCACTGATATATATAGAACACTGTGGACTCACTGATAGATATAGAACACTATGGACTCACTGATAGATATAGAACACTATGGACTCACTGATAGATATAGAACACTATGGACTCACCAGCAGAGACTCACTGATAGATATAGAACACTATGGACTCACTGATAGATATAGAACACTATGGACTCACTGATAGATATAGAACACTATGGACTCACCAACAGAGACTCACTGATAGATATAGAACACTATGGACTCACCAGCAGAGACTCACTGATAGATATAGAACACTATGGACTCACTGATAGATATAGAACACTATGGACTCACCAACAGAGACTCACTGATAGATATAGAACACTATGGACTCACTGATAGGTATAGAACACTATGGACTCACTGATAGATATAGAACACTATGGACTCACCAACAGAGACTCACTGATAGATATAGAACACTATGGACTCACTGATAGATATAGAACACTATGGACTCACTGATAGATATAGAGAACACTATGGACTCACCAGCAGAGACTCACTGATAGATATAGAACACTATGGACTCACTGATAGATATAGAACACTATGGACTCACTGATAGATATAGAACACTATGGACTCACTGATAGATATAGAACACTATGGACTCACTGATAGATATAGAAACACTATGGACTCACTGATAGATGTAGAACACTATGGACTCACTGATAGATATAGAACACTATGGACTCACTGATAGATATAGAACACTATGGACTCACTGATAGATATAGAACACTATGGACTCACTGATAGATATAGAAACACTATGGACTCACTGATAGATATAGAAACACTATGGACTCACTGATAGATATAGAACACTATGGACTCACCAACAGAGACTCACTGATATATATAGAACACTATGGACTCACTGATAGATATAGAACACTATGGACTCACTGATAGATATAGAACACTATGGACTCACTGATAGATATAGAACACTATGGACTCACTGATAGATATAGAACACTATGGACTCACTGATAGATATAGAACACTATGGACTCACTGATAGATATAGAACACTATGGACTCACTGATAGATATAGAACACTATGGACTCACTGATAGATATAGAACACTATGGACTCACCAGCAGAGACTCACTGATAGATATAGAACACTATGGACTCACTGATAGATATAGAACACTATGGACTCACTGATAGATATAGAACACTATGGACTCACTGATAGATATAGAACACTATGGACTCACTGATAGATATAGAACACTATGGACTCACTGATAGATATAGAACACTATGGACTCACTGATAGATATAGAACACTATGGACTCACCAGCAGAGACTCACTGATAGATATAGAACACTATGGACTCACTGATAGATATAGAACACTATGGACTCACTGATAGATATAGAACACTATGGACTCACTGATAGATATAGAACACTATGGACTCACCAGCAGAGACTCACTGATAGATATAGAACACTATGGACTCACCAGCAGAGACTCACTGATAGATATAGAACACTATGGACTCACTGATAGATATAGAACACTATGGACTCACTGATAGATATAGAACACTATGGACTCACCAGCAGAGACTCACTGATAGATATAGAACACTATGGACTCACTGATATATATAGAACACTATGGACTCACTGATAGATATAGAACACTATGGACTCACTGATAGATATAGAACACTATGGACTCACCAACAGAGACTCACTGATAGATATAGAACACTATGGACTCACTGATAGATATAGAACACTATGGACTCACTGATAGATATAGAACACTATGGACTCACTGATAGATATAGAACACTATGGACTCACCAGCAGAGACTCACTGATAGATATAGAACACTATGGACTCACCAACAGAGACTCACTGATAGATATAGAACACTATGGACTCACTGATAGATATAGAACACTATGGACTCACTGATAGATATAGAACACTATGGACTCACCAACAGAGACTCACTGATAGATATAGAACACTATGGACTCACCAACAGAGACTCACTGATAGATATAGAACACTATGGACTCACTGATAGATATAGAACACTATGGACTCACCAGCAGAGACTCACTGATAGATATAGAACACTATGGACTCACCAGCAGAGACTCACTGATAGATATAGAACACTATGGACTCACTGATAGATATAGAACACTATGGACTCACTGATAGATATAGAACACTATGGACTCACCAGCAGAGACTCACTGATAGATATAGAACACTATGGACTCACTGATATATATAGAACACTATGGACTCACTGATAGATATAGAACACTATGGACTCACTGATAGATATAGAACACTATGGACTCACCAACAGAGACTCACTGATAGATATAGAACACTATGGACTCACTGATAGATATAGAACACTATGGACTCACTGATAGATATAGAACACTATGGACTCACTGATAGATATAGAACACTATGGACTCACCAGCAGAGACTCACTGATAGATATAGAACACTATGGACTCACCAACAGAGACTCACTGATAGATATAGAACACTATGGACTCACTGATAGATATAGAACACTATGGACTCACCAACAGAGACTCACTGATAGATATAGAACACTATGGACTCACCAACAGAGACTCACTGATAGATATAGAACACTATGGACTCACTGATAGATATAGAACACTATGGACTCACTGATAGATATAGAACACTATGGACTCACCAACAGAGACTCACTGATAGATATAGAACGCTATGGACTCACTGATAGATATAGAACACTATGGACTCACTGATAGATATAGAACACTATGGACTCACTGATAGATATAGAACACTATGGACTCACTGATAGATATAGAACACTATGGACTCACTGATAGATATAGAACACTATGGACTCTCCAACAGAGACTCAATGATAGATATAGAACACTATGGACTCACCAGCAGAGACTCACTGATAGATATAGAACACTATGGACTCACTGATAGATATAGAACACTATGGACTCACCAGCAGAGACTCACTGATAGATATAGAACACTATGGACTCTCCAGCAGAGACTCACTGATAGATATAGAACACTATGGACTCACCAGCAGAGACTCACTGATAGATATAGAACACTATGGACTCACCAGCAGAGACTCACTGATAGATATTGAACACTATAGACTCACCAACAGAGACTCACTGATAGATATAGAACACTATGGACTCACCAGCAGAGACTCACTGATAGATATTGAACACTATGGACTCACTGATAGATATAGAACACTATGGACTCACTGATAGATATAGAACACTATGGACTCACTACAAGAGACTCACTGATAGATATAGAACACTATGGACTCACCAGCAGAGACTCACTGATAGATATTGAACACTATGGACTCACTGATAGATATTGAACACTATGGACTCACTGATAGATATAGAACACTATGGACTCACTGATAGATATAGAACACTATGGACTCACTGATATATATAGAACACTGTGGACTCACTGATAGATATAGAACACTATGGACTCACTGATAGATATAGAACACTATGGACTCACTGATAGATATAGAACACTATGGACTCACCAGCAGAGACTCACTGATAGATATAGAACACTATGGACTCACTGATAGATATAGAACACTATGGACTCACTGATAGATATAGAACACTATGGACTCACCAACAGAGACTCACTGATAGATATAGAACACTATGGACTCACCAGCAGAGACTCACTGATAGATATAGAACACTATGGACTCACTGATAGATATAGAACACTATGGACTCACCAACAGAGACTCACTGATAGATATAGAACACTATGGACTCACTGATAGATATAGAACACTATGGACTCACTGATAGATATAGAACACTATGGACTCACCAACAGAGACTCACTGATAGATATAGAACACTATGGACTCACTGATAGATATAGAACACTATGGACTCACTGATAGATATAGACCACTATGGACTCACCAACAGAGACTCACTGATAGATATAGAACACTATGGACTCACCAGCAGAGACTCACTGATAAATATAGAACACTATGGACTCACCATCAGAGACTCACTGATAGATATAGAACACTATGGACTCACCATCAGAGACTCACTGATAGATATAGAACACTATGGACTCACTGATATATATATAGAACACTATGGACTCACCAGCAGAGACTCACTGATAGATATAGAACACTATGGACTCACTGATAGATATAGAACACTATGGACTCACCAACAGAGACTCAATGATAGATATAGAACACTATGGACTCACCAGCAGAGACTCACTGATAGATATAGAACACTATGGACTCACTGATATATATAGAACACTATGGACTCACTGATAGATATAGAACACTATGGACTCACTGATAGATATAGAACACTATGGACTCACCAACAGAGACTCACTGATAGATATAGAACACTATGGACTCACTGATATATATAGAACACTATGGACTCACTGATAGATATAGAACACTATGGACTCACTGATAGATATAGAACACTATGGACTCACCAACAGAGACTCACTGATAGATATAGAACACTATGGACTCACTGATAGATATAGAACACTATGGACTCACCAGCAGAGACTCACTGATAGATATAGCACACTATGGACTCACTGATAGATATAGAACACTATGGACTCACTGATAGATATAGAACACTATGGACTCACTGATAGATATAGAACACTATGGACTCACTGATAGATATAGAACACTATGGACTCACCAGCAGAGACTCACTGATAGATATAGAACACTATGGACTCACTGATAGATATAGCACACTATGGACTCACTGATAGATATAGAACACTATGGACTCACTGATAGATATAGAACACTATGGACTCACTGATAGATATAGAACACTATGGACTCACTGATAGATATAGAACACTATGGACTCACCAGCAGAGACTCACTGATAGATATAGAACACTATGGACTCACTGATAGATATAGAACACTATGGACTCACTGATAGATATAGAACACTATGGACTCACTGATAGATATAGAACACTATGGACTCACTGATAGATATAGAACACTATGGACTCACTGATAGATATAGAACACTATGGACTCACTGACAGATATAGAACACTATGGACTCACTGATAGATATAGAACACTATGGACTCACTGATAGATATAGAACACTATGGACTCACCAGCAGAGACTCACTGATAGATATAGAACACTATGGACTCACCAGCAGAGACTCACTGATAGATATAGAACACTATGGACTCACTGATAGATATAGAACACTATGGACTCACCAGCAGAGACTCACTGATAGATATAGAACACTATGGACTCACTGATAGATATAGAACACTATGGACTCACTGATAGATATAGAACACTATGGACTCACTGATAGATATAGAACACTATGGACTCACCAGCAGAGACTCACTGATAGATATAGAACACTATGGACTCACCAGCAGAGACTCACTGATAGATATAGAACACTATGGACTCACTGATAGATATAGAACACTATGGACTCACTGATAGATATAGAACACTATGGACTCACCAGCAGAGACTCACTGATAGATATAGAACACTATGGACTCACTGATATATATAGAACACTATGGACTCACTGATAGATATAGAACACTATGGACTCACTGATAGATATAGAACACTATGGACTCACCAACAGAGACTCACTGATAGATATAGAACACTATGGACTCACTGATAGATATAGAACACTATGGACTCACTGATAGATATAGAACACTATGGACTCACTGATAGATATAGAACACTATGGACTCACCAGCAGAGACTCACTGATAGATATAGAACACTATGGACTCACCAACAGAGACTCACTGATAGATATAGAACACTATGGACTCACTGATAGATATAGAACACTATGGACTCACTGAGAGATATAGAACACTATGGACTCACCAACAGAGACTCACTGATAGATATAGAACACTATGGACTCACCAACAGAGACTCACTGATAGATATAGAACACTATGGACTCACTGATAGATATAGAACACTATGGACTCACTGATAGATATAGAACACTATGGACTCACCAACAGAGACTCACTGATAGATATAGAACGCTATGGACTCACTGATAGATATAGAACCCTATGGACTCACTGATAGATATAGAACACTATGGACTCACTGATAGATATAGAACACTATGGACTCACTGATAGATATAGAACACTATGGACTCACTGATAGATATAGAACACTATGGACTCACTGATAGATATAGAACACTATGGACTCTCCAACAGAGACTCAATGATAGATATAGAACACTATGGACTCACCAGCAGAGACTCACTGATAGATATAGAACACTATGGACTCACTGATAGATATAGAACACTATGGACTCACCAGCAGAGACTCACTGATAGATATAGAACACTATGGACTCTCCAGCAGAGACTCACTGATAGATATAGAACACTATGGACTCACCAGCAGAGACTCACTGATAGATATAGAACACTATGGACTCACCAGCAGAGACTCACTGATAGATATTGAACACTATAGACTCACCAACAGAGACTCACTGATAGATATAGAACACTATGGACTCACCAGCAGAGACTCACTGATAGATATTGAACACTATGGACTCACTGATAGATATAGAACACTATGGACTCACTGATAGATATAGAACACTATGGACTCACTACCAGAGACTCACTGATAGATATAGAACACTATGGACTCACCAGCAGAGACTCACTGATAGATATTGAACACTATGGACTCACTGATAGATAATGAAACACTATGGACTCACTGATAGATATAGAACACTATGGACTCACTGATAGATATAGAACACTATGGACTCACTGATATATATAGAACACTGTGGACTCACTGATAGATATAGAACACTATGGACTCACTGATAGATATAGAACACTATGGACTCACTGATAGATATAGAACACTATGGACTCACCAGCAGAGACTCACTGATAGATATAGAACACTATGGACTCACTGATAGATATAGAACACTATGGACTCACTGATAGATATAGAACACTATGGACTCACTGATAGATATAGAACACTATGGACTCACCAGCAGAGACTCACTGATAGATATAGAACACTATGGACTCACCAGCAGAGACTCACTGATAGATATAGAACACTATGGACTCACTGATAGATATAGAACACTATGGACTCACTGATAGATATAGAACACTATGGACTCACCAGCAGAGACTCACTGATAGATATAGAACACTATGGACTCACTGATATATATAGAACACTATGGACTCACTGATAGATATAGAACACTATGGACTCACTGATAGATATAGAACACTATGGACTCACCAACAGAGACTCACTGATAGATATAGAACACTATGGACTCACTGATAGATATAGAACACTATGGACTCACTGATAGATATAGAACACTATGGACTCACTGATAGATATAGAACACTATGGACTCACCAGCAGAGACTCACTGATAGATATAGAACACTATGGACTCACCAACAGAGACTCACTGATAGATATAGAACACTATGGACTCACTGATAGATATAGAACACTATGGACTCACTGATAGATATAGAACACTATGGACTCACCAACAGAGACTCACTGATAGATATAGAACACTATGGACTCACCAACAGAGACTCACTGATAGATATAGAACACTATGGACTCACTGATAGATATAGAACACTATGGACTCACTGATAGATATAGAACACTATGGACTCACCAACAGAGACTCACTGATAGATATAGAACGCTATGGACTCACTGATAGATATAGAACACTATGGACTCACTGATAGATATAGAAACACTATGGACTCACTGATAGATATAGAACACTATGGACTCACTGATAGATATAGAACACTATGGACTCACTGATAGATATAGAACACTATGGACTCACTGATAGATATAGAACACTATGGACTCTCCAACAGAGACTCAATGATAGATATAGAACACTATGGACTCACCAGCAGAGACTCACTGATAGATATAGAACACTATGGACTCACTGATAGATATAGAACACTATGGACTCACCAGCAGAGACTCACTGATAGATATAGAACACTATGGACTCTCCAGCAGAGACTCACTGATAGATATAGAACACTATGGACTCACCAGCAGAGACTCACTGATAGATATAGAACACTATGGACTCACCAGCAGAGACTCACTGATAGATATTGAACACTATAGACTCACCAACAGAGACTCACTGATAGATATAGAACACTATGGACTCACCAGCAGAGACTCACTGATAGATATTGAACACTATGGACTCACTGATAGATATAGAACACTATGGACTCACTGATAGATATAGAACACTATGGACTCACTACCAGAGACTCACTGATAGATATAGAACACTATGGACTCACCAGCAGAGACTCACTGATAGATATTGAACACTATGGACTCACTGATAGATATTGAACACTATGGACTCACTGATAGATATAGAACACTATGGACTCACTGATAGATATAGAACACTATGGACTCACTGATATATATAGAACACTGTGGACTCACTGATAGATATAGAACACTATGGACTCACTGATAGATATAGAACACTATGGACTCACTGATAGATATAGAACACTATGGACTCCACCAACAGAGACTCACTGATAGATATAGAACACTATGGACTCTCCAGCAGAGACTCACTGATAGATATAGAACACTATGGACTCACTGATAGATATAGAACACTATGGACTCACTGATAGATATAGAACACTATGGACTCACTGATAGATATAGAACGCTATGGACTCACCAGCTCGCTTTCTCCTGTTGTGCTATCTACAAACAAACAAGTGTTCTTTCTAGGGAACTACAGTAAGCTTCATAATGTAAAATTATGTGACAGGTGAAATGAAGAACGCAATCTGCTTTATCTCAAGTTGACTGCAGGTATTAACTTAAAAAGTAGCTACACATATTAAAATTGAAAAACTTTAAAGAAATAGTTTTGAAGGTATTGAAAAACCATCCCGTGGCTATTTCCAAATACCCCGGTATACGGTATACCACCCAAGCCTATCCAGGACTCAGTTGCACAGGGCGGGGTTCAGACCCAGGGCCCCGAGCTTAATGATGAGCTTGGAGGATACTATGGTGTTGAATGCTGAGCTGTAGTCAATGAACAGCATTCTGACGTAGGTATTCCTCTTGTCCAGATGGGATAGGGCAGTGTGCAGTGCGATGGCGATTGCATCATCCGTGGATCTGTTGGGGCGGTAAGCGAATTGCAGTGGGTCTAGTTTGTCAGGTAAGGTGGAGGTGATACGGTCCTTAATTAGCCCCTCAAAGCACTTCATGATGACAGAAGTGAGTGGTACGGGGCGATAGTCATTTATACTGAAGAAACATATAAACGCACCATGCAACAATTTCAAAGATTTTACTGAGTTACAGTTCATAGAAGGAAATCAGTCAATTGAAATAAATTCATTAGGCCCTAATCAATGGATTTCACGTCTGGGCACGGGCACAGCCATGGGTGGGCCTGGGAGGGCATAGGCCCACCCACTGGGGAGCCAGGTCCAGCCAATTAGAATGAGTTTTTCCCCACAAAAGGGCTTTATTACAGACAGAAATACTCCTCCCTCAAAACGTGAGACATCTGTGGCATTGTGTTGTGTGAAAAAACTGCACATTTTAGAGTGGCCTTTTATTGTCCCCAGCACAAGGTGCACCTGTGTAATGATCATGCTGTTTAATCAGCTTCTTGATATGCCACACCTGTCAGGTGGATGAATTATCTTGGCAAAGGAGAAATGCTCACTAACAGGGATATAAACAAATTTGTGCAAAAATGAGAGAGAAATAAGCTTTTTGTGCGTATGGAAAATTGTTGCGTTTATATTTTTGTTCAGTTACCTTCGCTTTCTTGGGTACAAGAACAATGGTGGACATCTTGATGCAAAAGGGGACAGCAGACTGGGATATGGAGCGATTGAATATGTCCGTAAACACTCCAGCCAGCTGATCTGCACCGGCTCTGAGGATGCGGCTTGGGATGCCGTCTGGGCCGGCAGCCTTACGAGGGTTAACGCGCTTAAATGTCTTACTCACGTCGGCCACGGAGAACGAGAGCCCACATTCCTCGTGAGCGGAGGGGGGCCCGCGTCTGCGGCTCAATGTTGTTTTCCTCAAAGCATCTATCCACGGTTTTTGGTTTGGATAAGTTCTAATCGTCACAGTGGGAACAACATCCTCTATGCTCTTCCTGATGAACCCAGTCACCGAGACAGTGTCGACGTCTTCCTGATGAACCCAGTCACCGAGACAGTGTCGACGTCTTCCTGATGAACCCAGTCACCGAGACAGTGTCGACGTCTTCCTGATGAAACCCAGTCACCGAGACAGTGTCGACGTCTTCCTGATGAACCCAGTCACCGAGACAGTGTCGACGTCTTCCTGATGAACCCAGTCACCGAGACAGTGTCGACGTCTTCCTGATGAACCCAGTCACCGAGACAGTGTCGACGTCTTCCTGATGAACCCAGTCACCGAGACAGTGTCGACGTCTTCCTGATGAACCCAGTCACCGAGACAGTGTCGACGTCTTCCTGATGAACCCAGTCACCGAGACAGTGTCGACGTCTTCCTGATGAACCCAGTCACAGAGACAGTGTCGACGTCTTCCTGATGAACCCAGTCACCGAGACAGTGTTGACGTCTTCCTGATGAACCCAGTCACCGAGACAGTGTCGACGTCTTCCTGATGAACCCAGTCACCGAGACAGTGTCGACGTCTTCCTGATGAACCCAGTCACCGAGACAGTGTCGACGTCTTCCTGATGAACCCAGTCACCGAGACAGTGTCGACGTCTTCCTGATGAACCCAGTCACCGAGACAGTGTCGACGTCTTCCTGATGAACCCAGTCACCGAGACAGTGTCGACGTCGATACTATTCTCAGAGGCAACCAGCAACATTTCCCAGTCCGCGTGATCAAAACAATCTTGAAGCATAGATTCCGATTGGTCAGACCAACATTGAACAGTCCTCTCCACGGGTGCTTCCTGTTTAAGTTTAGATTTAGATGAGATTTTAGTCATTTAGCAGATGCTCTTATCCAGAGCGACTTACAGTTAGTGAATGCATACATTATTTTTTTCATACTGGCCCCCCGTGGGAATCGAACCCTCAACCCTGGCGTTGCAAACGCCATGCTCTACCAACTGAGCTACATCCCTGCCGGCCATTCCCTCCCCTAACCTGGACGACGCTGGGCCAATTGTGCGCCGCCCCATGGGTCTCCCGGTCGCAGCCGGCTACGACAGAGCCTGGATTTCTTCCTATAGGTGGGAAGGAGCAGATGGAGGCGTGATCTGAGGGCCTTGTAGACGTCCAGGAATGGAGAGAGGCAATGATCCAGAGTAGGTGATGCGTGTGTAGCAGAGGAGATGTGTTGATATTATTCAAGTCCCCAGCTACAACTACAATAAATGCGGTTTCCAGTTTGTTTCCATAGTTCAGCGTAGTTCCTTGAGAGACGCCGTGGTGTCGGCTTGGGGGGGGGGAATATACACGGCTGTGACGATGACCGAATAACATTTTCTCGGGAGGTAATGCGGTCGGCATTTGAAGGCGAGGTATTCCAGATCGGGAGAACAAAAGGACTTGAGTTCCTGTACGTTACCACAATCACACCACGAGTTGTTAATCATTAAACAAACCCCTCCACCTTTCTTCCTGTCCGCGCGATGGACGGAGAACCCCGCTGGCTGAATGGAACGGGGCAATATATCCTGAGAGAGCAATGATTCCGTAAAACAGAATATGTTACAGTCCCTGATGTCTCTCTGGAAGGAGATCCTCGCCCTGAGCTCGTCTACTTTATTGTCCAGGGACTGAACATTAGCGAGTAATATACTCTGAAGTGGTGGATGGTGTGCACGCCTCCTGAGTCTGACTAGTGACCGCCGATGAAATGTCCAAAAGTTATTTCCGGCTGTAGGTAATAATACAAGAAACGCTCTGAGCAAATAATGTAAGAAGAAAAATAAAGAAATACTGCAAAGTTTCTAGGAGCAATCATGGCCTTCTACCCCTGTAATCATGGCCTTCTACCCCTGTAATCATGGCCTTCTACCCCTGTAATCAGGGCCTTCTACCCCTGTAATCATGGCCTTCTACCCCTGTAATCATGGCCTTCTACCCCTGTAATCATGGCCTTCTACCCCTGTAATCATAGCCTTCTACCCCTGTAATCATGGCCTTCTACCCCTGTAATCATGGCCTTCTACCCCTGTAATCATGGCCTTCTACCCCTGTAATCATGGCCTTCTACCCCTGTAATCAGGGCCTTCTACCCCTGTAATCAGGGCCTTCTACCCCTGTAATCATGGCCTTCTACCCCTGTAATCATGGCCTTCTACCCCTGTAATCAGGGCCTTCTACCCCTGTAATGAGCACACATCATTTTTTCGTGACGTTGTCAGGCAACCCGTATATATAAGAAGCTACAGTAGAAGTGAAGACTCAGTTAAAAATGAAATAGAAGTTTACTCACCTTCTGTCATAGTCCATACTGGTCCTCTGACGGTCTGTCTCTCTCTCTCTCTCTACAGTCGCAGCATTTCCACACCCTGAAAGCACAACAGTCACAATTGTACATTTTACTTACGGTATTGGTAGGTCATCATTCTGCTCAACGTAACGCTATAGGCAGTGAATGAGACCAATAGCATCCTGTAGCTATAGAGGCCTGCTACACTCGGAGAGAGAGACCGTCCGTCCGTCTGTCTGTCTGTCTGTCTGTCTGTCTGTCCGCCGTGGGAACTAAATTACTAAAAGCCTGTTGAATAATGCATGAATCTAAATATAGGCCTCTTAGGCAGCAAAGTGAAACAGACACAGAGGTACAGTACACACACACACACACACACACACACACACACACACACACACACACACACACAGACACACACACACACACACACACACACACACAGGTACAGTACACACACACACACACACACACACACACACACACACACACACAGACACACACACACACACACACACACACACAGGTACAGTACACACACACACACACACACACACACACAGGTAAACGGGCTAGTGGTCCACTAAACAGACACAGTGAGTCAGACGATAGCCAGGTTCTACCTGCGGTTGGCTGCTAGAACATTGTGACGCAGGACGGTTTGTTCTTTGCAGTGCGCTGTTAAAAACAGACTACTGCTGTGTAATGCTGCGATGCTTCTATTTAGGTCACTGCTGCTGGAGTGGGATAGAAAATATTGGTTCCTACTGTAGCTACGGTATAGTTTTGGGCAGGCTGACCTGCTTCCTGTCCACTGCACACACACCTTGAAGAATGACACTCTCTCCCCCTCTCCACACGCCTTTAACCAAGGTGGTGAGAAACCGACAAGTGACACAGCAAAGATCTACAGCAAGGGATGGGCAACTTCGATGGGGGGTTGGTGGGGACCCACAAGAAATCTTAACTCATCATGAGGTGCAGCAGTGGCTTGCGGGTCTGCGTACCCACACCCGTACCCACACCCGTACCCACATCCGTACCCACATCCGTACCCACACCCGTACCCACACCCGTACCCACACCCGTACCCACATCCGTACCCACATCCGTACCCACACCCGTACCCACACCCGTACCCACACCCGTACCCACATCCGTACCCACACACCCGTACCCACACCCGTACCCACAACCGTACCCACACCCGTACCCACACCCGTACCCACACCCGTACCAACACCCGTACCCACACCCGTACCCACATCCGTACCCACACCCGTACCCACACCCGTACCCACACCCGTACCCACACCCGTACCCACACCCGTACCCACACCCGTACCCAGACCCGTACCCACATCCGTACCCACATCCGTACCCACATCCGTACCCAGACCCGTACCCACACCCGTACCCAGACCCGTACCCACACCCGTACCCAGACCCGTACCCACATCCGTACCCACATCCGTACCCACACCCGTACCCAGACCCGTACCCACACCCGTACCAACACCCGTACCCACATCCGTACCAACACCCGTACCCACACCCGTACCCACACCCGTACCAACACCCGTACCCACACCCGTACCCACACCCGTACCCACACCCGTACCAACACCCGTACCCACACCCGTACCCACACCCGTACCAACACCCGTACCCACACCCGTACCAACACCCGTACCCACATCCGTACCCACACCCGTACCCACATCCGTACCCACACCCGTACCCACATCCGTACCCACATCCGTACCCACATCCGTACCCACATCCGTACCCACACCCGTACCCACACCCGTACCCACACCCGTACCCAGAGCCGGCCCTTGCCTTTTGGGGCCCTAAGTGACATTGTGTTGCCCCGCCCAATTCTACACATTTTGGGGTGGAGAGAAAATGTTGCAGCTTTAAAACCAGTTTAATGCAGTTCTACAAATCTTGCCACAAACTTGCAGTTTTCCAGCAAATTTCCTGCAATTCTACAAATTGCCATTGGGTGGACGGAAATGTTTGGTGTTTTTTAATATTACAGTGCCCTCCACAATTATTGGCACCCCTGTTTAAGATGTGGTCGAGGACTTCCAAAAATTCTCTTTTTTTTTTAAACAACATAGAACCCAAATGCAAAAAAAAGAGAAAAATCCAACCTTTTATTGAAGTACATTACTTTGGTGTAAAAAAAAAATCACACATTTAGAAAAAAAAAAACTTGAAATCATGTGTCCCACAATTATTGGCACCCCTGATGTTAATACTTTGTACAATCCCCTTTTGCCAACAAGACAGCACTTAATCTCCTCCTATAACATTTCACAAGATTGGAGAACACAGAGAGAGGGATCTTTGACCATTCTTCTTTGCACAATCTTTCTAGATCATCCAGTGTCCTGGGTCCTCTCTTATGCACTCTCCTCTTTAGCTCGCCCCACAGGTTTTCGATTGGGTTGAGGTCTGGGGACTGAGATGGCCATGGGAGGACCTTGAGTTTGTGACTGCTGAACCATTTTTGTGTAGATTTTGCCACATGTTTTGGATCATTATCCTGCTGAAAGACCCAATGACGACCAATCTTCAGCTTTCTGGCAGAGGCCATCAGGTTTTTATTTAAAATGTCCTGGTAGTTCAAAGCGTTCATAATGCCATGCACCCTAACAAGGTTCCCAGGGCCTTTGGAAGAGAAACAGGCCCACAGCATCACAGATCCTCCACCATACTTCACGGTGGGCATGAGGTGCTTTTCGGCATACTCATCTTTTGTTTTACGCCAGACCCACTTAGAGTGTTTGTTGCCAAAAAGCTCAATCTTAGTCTCATCTGACCAAAGCACACAATCCCAGTTGAAGTCCCAGTGCCGCTTAGCAAACTCCAGACGTTTACGTTTGTTAGTGTTAGTGAGAAAAGGCTTTTTCCTTGCATGCCTCCCAAACAGCTTGTTGGCATGTAGAGAGCGTCTGATGGTTGTTTTGGAGACTTTGTGACCCCAAGATGCCACTCTTTGATGCAATTCTGTGACAGTGAGCTTAGGACTTTTTTTTACTTCTCTTACCATCCTCCTCACTGTGCGTTGTGGCAAGATAAACTTGGGACCTCTTCCAGCCTTGTTTGTCACTGTTCCAGTTGTTTTAAACTTCTTAATGATTCCTCTGACTGTAGATACGGGCAAGTTAAGGCGAGTGGCTATTTTCTTGTAGCCATTGCCTGACTTATGAAGGTCGACACAAATCTGCCTTACTTGAATGGTGTGTTCTCTTGTCTTTGCCATGTTGACAAATGGGTAAGAGAATTAGGCCTCTGTGTCACGTCATATTTATACCCCAGGGAAACAGGAAGTCATGAATTACTAATTAAAAGTTCCTAGATACCCTGACCAACTTTAGCAACTACAGAAAAATATATTTTTTAAAAAATCAATTAAAATTTTCAGTGGAATTGTTAGGGGTGCCAATAATTGTGGGACACATGATTTCAAGTTTATTTTTTTTTAAATGTGTGATTTTTTTTTTTACCACCTAAGTAATGTACTTAAATAAAAGGTTGGATTTTTCTCTTTTTTTGCATTTGGGTTCTATGTTGTTTAAAAAAAAAAGAGAATTTTTGGAAGTCCTCGACCACATCTTAAACAGGGGTGCCAATAATAGTGGAGGGCACTGTATATCTGAGTGAGAGTTACTAACAAAATCAAATGGGGGCCCCCACGGTCGGTAATTCGACCATGATTACTACCAGTTTAGATAGCTGGCTAGAATAACTTACCAATCCAAAAAAACATTCGCTGGCATGGGCTAAATGAGTGTCAGTAGCTGTTTCCATACAAATATTACAAAATCTGTACAAAGAAAATATGCAAATTTTCCCACCAGTGGTGTGTTTCCACCAAACGGACTTGTTGCGGATAAAAATCAGTGCGTGATGACGTAGTGCAAACAACATGTACTTTTTTGCTTAAGTTTTCATGTACCGAATAAAAATCAAAAGTTCAATGTGTTTCTATGGCATTTTCAACTCTACTGATAGTTTTGTCACAAAAAAGGTTGCGTTAAATAGCAAATGTGCCCACTCTGGTCTTGGCACGTGCGCGCTAGACAACAGCTCGCAGATACAGGGCGGGTAGGCTAGTCTACACGATGAGATTATTATGGATAAGAGAGAGAATATTTGTATTTGTCAAACGGCAGTCGAGCATCGATCATCATGTCACCTGAATAAGACCCTCAATATTTATTGAAAGGAGCATCAAGATCACTATGTACTTTCACCACTAAGCAGGCGGGAGCTTAGCCAGCTAGTCCTGAGGAGGACTCTGTTACACAGCAGGCGGGAGCTTAGCCAGCTAGTCCTAAGGAGGACTCTGTTACACAGCAGGCGGGAGCTTAGCCAGCTAGTCCTAAGGAGGACTCTGTTACACAGCAGGCGGGAGCTTAGCCAGCTAGTCCTAAGGAGGACTCTGTTACACAGCAGGCGGGAGCTTAGCCAGCTAGTCCTAAGGAGGACTCTGTTACACAGCAGGCGGGAGCTTAGCCAGCTAGTCCTAAGGAGGACTCTGGTACACAGCAGGCGGGAGCTTAGCCAGCTAGTCCTAAGGAGGACTCTGGTACACAGCAGGCGGGAGCTTAGCCAGCTAGTCCTAAGGAGGACTCTGGTACACAGCAGGCGGGAGCTTAGCCAGCTAGTCCTGAGGAGGACTCTGTTACACAGCAGGCGGGAGCTTAGCCAGCTAGTCCTGAGGAGGACTCTGGTACACAGCAGGCGGGAGCTTAGCCAGCTAGTCCTAAGGAGGACTCTGGTACACAGCAGGCGGGAGCTTAGCCAGCTAGTCCTAAGGAGGACTCTGGTACACAGCAGGCGGGAGCTTAGCCAGCTAGTCCTAAGGAGGACTCTGGTACACAGCAGGCGGGAGCTTAGCCAGCTAGTCCTAAGGAGGACTCTGGTACACAGCAGGCGGGAGCTTAGCCAGCTAGTCCTAAGGAGGACTCTGGTACACAGCAGGCGGGAGCTTAGCCAGCTAGTCCTAAGGAGGACTCTGGTACACAGCAGGCGGGAGCTTAGCCAGCTAGTCCTAAGGAGGACTCTGGTACACAGCAGGCGGGAGCTTAGCCAGCTAGTCCTAAGGAGGACTCTGGTACACACAGCAGGCGGGAGCTTAGCCAGCTAGTCCTAAGGAGGACTCTGGTACACAGCAGGCGGGAGCTTAGCCAGCTAGTCCTGAGGAGGACTCTGTTACACAGCAGGCGGGGAGCTTAGCCAGCTAGTCCTGAGGAGGACTCTGGTACACAGCAGGCGGGAGCTTAGCCAGCTAGTCCTAAGGAGGACTCTGGTACACAGCAGGCGGGAGCTTAGCCAGCTAGTCCTAAGGAGGACTCTGGTACACAGCAGGCGGGAGCTTAGCCAGCTAGTCCTAAGGAGGACTCTGGTACACAGCAGGCGGGAGCTTAGCCAGCTAGTCCTAAGGAGGACTCTGGTACACAGCAGGCGGGAGCTTAGCCAGCTAGTCCTAAGGAGGACTCTGGTACACAGCAGGCGGGAGGCAGGGGCGACACTGTGTGCTAGCTAACTAGCAAGCTAGCTAGTTAGCTAGCACACGGTGTTGCCCCCGCCTCCCGTCTGCTGTACTAGCTGGAGGCGGGGATGACCGGTAGACAGTGTCCTTCGCCCCGCCTCCCGCCAGGATCGAAAGAACTCTGATAATAATTTTATTTCAACAGTGTCACAAGCTTTAAGATGTCGTGCTTCAATGGGGTGCTCAAATCAAATTATATTGGTCACATACACATGTTTAGCAGATGCTATTGCGGGTGTAAATAAATGCTTGTGTTCCTACAGTGCAGTAGTATCTAACAATTCACACAAATCTAAAAGTAAAATAATGGAATTAAGAAATATATAAATATTAGGACGAGCAATGTCGGAGTGGCATTGACTAAAATTCAGTAGAATAGAATAGAATATAGCATATACATATGAGATGAGCCGGGGTTCTGACCCAGGGCCTCGAGCTTAATGATGAGCTTGGAGGGTACTATGGTGTTGAATGCTGAGCTATAGTCAATGAACAGCATTCTGACGTAGGTATTCCTCTTGTCCAGATGGGATAGGGCAGTGTGCAGTGCGATGGCGATTGCATCGTCTGTGAATCTATTGGGGCGGTAAGCAAATTGAAGTGGGTCTAGGGTGTCAGGTAAGGTAGAGGTGATATGATCCTTGACTAGTCTCTCAAAGCACTTCATGATGACAGAAGTGAGTGCTACGGGGCGATAGTCATTTAGTTCAGTTACCTTTGCTTTCTTGGGTACAGGAACAATGGTGGACATCTTGAAGCAAGTGGGGACAGCAGACTGGGATAGGGAGAATATGTCTGTCACGGTTTCGGCCGAGGCTGCTCCTCCTCCTTGCTCGGGCAGGCTTCGGCGGTCGTCGTCCCCGGAGTACTAGCTGCCACCGTTGTATGTTTCATGTTCGTTTGGTTTTGTCTTGATGTTGTACACCTGTTTCCAGTTAGTGTTCATTAGTGTCCTATTTAGTTCTCGTTGTGTTTGTCAGGTGTTGTGTGTGATTGCTCTTCTGTTTGGTGTTCTGTGCTACGTGTTTCCCTCCAGTGTTTGGAGAGGTTTTTTCGCACATGTTAGTGCGCCTTTTGTTTGACGCCTGTGTGCGCCTTTATTTCGCCTCCGGGCTTGTTGAGCTCGTGTACTACGTGAATATTTCACTAAAGTCTTTTGGACTTAGTTTCTGCGTCCTGCGTTTGATTCCTGCACCACACCCACCTTCAGCACCCGTGACAATGTCCGTAAACACTCCAGCCAGTTGGTCTGCGCATGCTCTGAGGACGTGGCCGGCAGCCTTGCGAGGGTTAACACGCTTAAATGTCTTACTCACGTTGCCCATGGAGAACGAGAGCCCACAGTCCTTGGGAGCGAGCCATGTCGGTGGCACTGTGTTATCCTCAAAGTGGGCGAAGAAGGTGTTTAGCTTTTCGGAAGCAAGACGTCGGTGTCGGCGACGTGGCTGGTTTTCCCTTTGTAATCCGTGATTGTCTGTAGACCCTGCCACATACGTCTCGTGTCTGAGCCGTTGAATTGCGACTCCTCTTTGTCTCTGTACTGACGTTTTGCCTGTTTGATTGCCTTACGGAGGGAATAACTACACTGTTTGTATTCAACCATATTCCCAGTCACCTTGCCATGGTTAAATGGGGTGGTGCTGCCATCTATCCACAGTTTCTGGTTTGGGTTGGTTTTAATAGTCCCCGTGGGAACAACATCCCCTATACACTTCCTGATGAACTCAGTCACATCGTCCGTGTATACGTCAATGTTATTCTCAGAGGCTCCCGGAACATATCCCAGTCCGCGTGATCAAAACAATGTTTTGTTTGAGTTTCTGCCTATAGGAAGGGAGGATCAAAATGGAGTCGTGAAAACGAGTACTATAGTCAATGTGTTGATAGAACTTCGGTAGTGTTTTCCTCAGATTTGTTTTGTTAAAATCCCCAGCCACAATAAATGCGGCCTCGGGATATGTGGTTTCCAGTTTGCACAAAGTCCAGTGTAGTTCCTTGAGGGTTGCCGTGGTATCGGCTTGAGGGGGAATATACACGGTTGTGACTATAACTGAAGAGAATTCTCTTGGGAGGTAATACGGTCTGCATTTGATTGTGAGGTATTCTAGGTTGGGTGAACAAAATGACTTGTTTCTGTATGTTATCACAATCACACCATGAGTAGTTAATCATGAAACATACACCACCGCCTTTCTTCTTCCCGGAGAGTTCTTTATTCCTGTCTGCGCGATGTACTGAGAACCCAGCTGGCTGAATGGACGGGGACAGTGTATCCGGAGAGAGCCATGATTCTGTGAAACAGAGTATGTTACAATCCCTGATGTCTCTCTGGAAGGAGATCCTCGCCCTGAGCTCGTCTACTTTATTGTCCAGAGACTGAACATTAGCGAGTAATATACTCGGAAGCGGTGGATGGTGTGCACGCCTCCTGAGTCGGACTAGAAGTCCACTCCGAATACCTCTTCTCCGCCGGTGGCGTCTTGGAGCAGCCTCTGGGATAAATTAAATTGCCCTGGGGGGTACGAACAAAGGATCCAATTCGGGAAAGTCGTATTCCTGGTCGTAATGCTGGTGAGTTACCGCCGCTCTGATATCCCAAAGTTATTTCCGGCTGTATGTAATAACACAAAAAACGTTCTGTGCTAATAATGTAAGAAATAACACACAAAAAAACAAAATACTGCAAAGTTGCTTAGGAGCTAGAAGCAGAGCTGCCATGTGCGTCGGCACCATCTTGCCACCTCAGTAGCGCTTTGAAGGTTTTACATTAGAGATTTGAATTTGTAAAGCCTAAAAAGTTGCCTGCCATTATGTCAGATCATGACATGTCAGTTCAAATACATTTTTACCTGACAAATTATTTGATGGCCTGCAAAAATGTGTGTAGACCAGAAAATGGCTCTCTCCTCACTATCTATTGTTCCTGCAGTGAGGAATTACAATATTCAGATAATATATTTTTTTAATGATCTTATCTGCAGATAATCGTTGTCTGGAGGTCAAAAAGCAGCAGCAACAAATCAGGGGGCCAAATGAACGGCTCTTTCACAGATGCAATTCGGTTCCTGACGTTCACCAAAAAGAGCCGCTCAAAGAGAGCCGTTCGTTCGCGAACGACCCGTCACTATTGCCCAGCTCTGATCTACAGTAACAGATAGCAAACGGGTCTTTCTGTTTTGTCTGTCATAATATTTGACAGCTCCACCGAGAGACGGGCAGTGAATCGACCACCCGGCACCGATGTAAATAAAATACGTCATTGTACCCACTGACCCTCGATGACCGACAGTCCGACACACGAAACCAACCACCACAGACTGAACGGGGCACCGCAAACTGCCCGCATGCACTGATGCACAGAATAATAATTTATAATTGCAGATACATTTCCGGGATTGCTTGCAAACATAACACAGTAAATATAATAGAACGAGTAATATTTAGTTAACGGCCAGCTGATTGTGCTGTGAAGGTGGTTAGCCAATGTACGCGATTAGCTTTAGGACCAGTTTAGACAGCATATAGACGATGCAATAAGACGCTCGTTATTGTGCAAATCATAAATATCTTACCTTCCTCACGTTACGTTTTTGGTGTAATGATATTTGTCTACATGTATTCGCTAGCTACTGAGTGATGGAGGGTGTGTTAGTTCGGTTCCAAAAAGTATATTTGCAAAATGGCTACATTTTGTGTACTTGGGCGGTGCTGATAGTTGTTTCGACTATGTGATTGGTGTATACAACGCAGACATACTTTCTCCGGGAATATGATTGGACGACAGTGAATCATTAAAGTTAATTTACGCAGGACAGGACACGAGATCCATACGAATACGATAAAAAGTATTGAAAAACTGTTATGTTATTGTTCTTTCTCTGTCGATTTCAGTGCTACAACATGATACTATTCCACTGTTATGTCAGTACTACAACATGATACTATTCCACTGTTATGTCAGTGCTACAACATGATACTATTCCACTGTTATGTCAGTAGTACTACATGATACTATTCCACTGTTATGTCAGTGCTACAACATGATACTATTCCACTGTTATGTCAGTGCTACAACATGATACTATTCCACTGTTATGTCAGTGCTACAACATGATACTATTCCACTGTTATGTCAGTACTACAACATGATACTATTCCACTGTTATGTCAGTACTACATGATACTATTCCACTGTTATGTCAGTGCTACAACATGATACTATTCCACTGTTATGTCAGTACTACAACATGATACTATTCCACTGTTATGTCAGTACTACTACATGATACTATTCCACTGTTATGTCAGTTCTACTACATGATACTATTCCACTGTTATGTCAGTACTACTACATGATACTATTCCACTGTTATGTCAGTTCTACTACATGATACTATTCCACTGTTATGTCAGTTCTACTACATGATACTATTCCACTGTTATGTCAGTTCTACTACATGATACTATTCCACTGTTATGTCAGTTCTACTACATGATACTATTCCACTGTTATGTCAGTACTACTACATGATACTATTCCACTGTTATGTCAGTACTACTACATGATACTATTCCACTGTTATGTCAGTACTACAACATGATACTATTCCACTGTTATGTCAGTACTACAACATGATACTATTCCACTGTTATGTCAGTACTACAACATGATACTATTCCACTGTGATGTCAGTACTACTACATGATAATATTAGACTGTTATGTCAGTACTACTACATGATACTATTCCACTGTTATGTCAGTTCTACTAAATGATACTATTACACTGTTATGTCAGTACTACTACATGATACTATTCCACTGTTATGTCAGTACTACTACATGATACTATTCCACTGTTATGTCAGTACTACAACATGATACCATTCCACTGTTATGTCAGTACTACTACATGATACTATTCCACTGTTATGTCAGTACCACAACATGATACTATTCCACTGTTATGTCAGTACTACAACATGATACTATTAGAATGTTATGTCAGTACTACTACATTATACTATTCCACTGTTATGTCAGTACTACAACATGATACTATTCCACTGTTATGTCAGTACTACATGATACTATTCCACTGTTATGTCAGTACTACAACATGATACTATTCCACTGTTATGTCAGTACTACATGATACTATTCCACTGTTATGTCAGTACTACAACATGATACTATTCCACTGTTATGTCAGTACTACATGATACTATTCCACTGTTATGTCAGTACTACAACATGATACTATTCCACTGTTATGTCAGTACTACAACATGATACTATTCCACTGTTATGTCAGTACTACTACATGATACTATTCCACTGTTATGTCAGTTCTACTACATGATACTATTCCACTGTTATGTCAGTTCTACTACATGATACTATTCCACTGTTATGTCAGTACTACTACATGATACTATTCCACTGTTATGTCAGTACCACAACATGATACTATTCCACTGTTATGTCAGTACTACAACATGATACTATTAGAATGTTATGTCAGTACTACTACATTATACTATTCCACTGTTATGTCAGTACTACAACATGATACTATTCCACTGTTATGTCAGTACTACATGATACTATTCCACTGTTATGTCAGTACTACAACATGATACTATTCCACTGTTATGTCAGTACTACATGATACTATTCCACTGTTATGTCAGTACTACAACATGATACTATTCCACTGTTATGTCAGTACTACATGATACTATTCCACTGTTATGTCAGTACTACAACATGATACTATTCCACTGTTATGTCAGTACTACAACATGATACTATTCCACTGTTATGTCAGTACTACTACATGATACTATTCCACTGTTATGTCAGTACTACAACATGATACTATTCCACTGTTATGTCAGTACTACTACATGATACTATTCCACTGTTATGTCAGTACTACAACATGATACTATTCCACTGTTATGTCAGTACTACTACATGATACTATTCCAATGTTATGTCAGTACTACTACATGATACTATTCCACTGTTATGTCAGTACTACAACATGATACTATTCCACTGTTATGTCAGTACTACTACATGATACTATTCCACTGTTATGTCAGTACTACATGATACTATTCCACTGTTATGTCAGTACTACAACATGATACTATTAGAATGTTATGTCAGTACTACTACATGATACTATTCCACTGTTATGTCAGTACTACTACATGATACTATTCCACTGTTATGTCAGTACTACTACATGATACTATTCCACTGTTATGTCAGTACTACTACATGATACTATTCCACTGTTATGTCAGTACTACTACATGATACTATTCCACTGTTATGTCAGTACAACTACATGATACTATTAGAATGTTATGTCAGTACTACTACATGATACTATTCCACTGTTATGTCAGTACTACAACATGATACTATTCCACTGTTATGTCAGTACTACAACATGATACTATTCCACTGTTATGTCAGTACTACTACATGATACTATTAGAATGTTTTGTCAGTACTACAACATGATACTATTCCACTGTTATTACTAGTACATGTTATTACATTGTACTTTGTATTACAACACAATATATTACATATTATATACATACAATACATGGTATTACATTCCAACTCACAAATCAAATCAGTAGGGCTCCTTAAACTGGTCTGAATATACCGCGACATGATAGGACAGGTCACTAATAAAACATTGACAGTAACAATTCCTCTGTATTGAAACATGCAGACAACACAACTCGCATTCAAGACCGAGATAAATCAATTACAATCAAGCCTGAATACCTTAAAAATAACTTTATTTTCGAAAAGCCTTCAGAAGAAATACTAAGATGTCATATTGTACAAAAAGATAACAGATCGTTCCCCTCCCCCCTAACCTCCCAGACAGCCAGATAAAACAGAGTACAATACTGAAGCTTCTTTTTCTCAGGTATAATTTACTTAAGAAGAACTTAAAAGAAAACATTTTTTTAGCTATGCAAAATGAGTAAAAAGCAGAGGACAGAACAGTAACGATACAGTATTTGGGGAAACGTAATAATGATCAATGTGCCCTCTCGTTTTTTTTCGGCACATAGCAAATTTCAGGTCTGCTGAGCACAACCTCTGGTGCACGTTTACTGTGAACACTGAGGCTGTATCCGCTTTAAGTTACATTTATAACAGTGGCCAAGTAGGCTACTGTGGCTAGTTAATCATAATGTAGGCCTACCAGAGTGGCCTACCATCAAAAAATATGGAGAAAATGCATCCCATAACATTTTAACATGGAAATAGCCGTTCTATCATTCAGCCTACAGTAGCAGCCCAAAAAACATTTAGGGATTGACATTAACCCTTTTTATCCACTTGTCCTTTAGACAAGGAGGTGACTGAAAATGTTGTGTTGTTTGATGCAAGAAACCACTTTACAAAATAAAATGAATTATTCCCATACCATTATTACAGAGAATCAGACAAATTATGCTACCCTCTGCCTATTGGCTACTTTAGCTTATTCAAGCATGTCTCAAAATACAACACTGCCCCTTTAAGACAGAATTTGCTTTTCAAAGATGGCTAGAAATGTACAGGTACTGTGCTCTTGACAGAAGCAAACACATTGCTGACTAAATTTGTCCCGGGAGCTGTGCGCCCACGCAGTTTAGAGGGAACATTGATAATTATAAAATAACAATAACAGTAATAGTACATGGAAGATATAATAACCTGAATGGAGAAGGTAGGACATGGAAGTTAACTTTAAGGGCAGGTTTCCCAGACACAGATTAAGTTTAGGCTGAGTTTCGTTTAGTACTAAAAAGCATGCTTAACGGAGAATCTCCATTGAAATTGTTTTTTTTTTTAGTTCAGGACTAGGTTTAATCTGTGTCTGGGAAACTGGCCCTAAATATCAATCGCTTTTTTAAATAAACCCACTTTTTTGAAGCCTCTTTAGACTGTTGGGATGCAGCATACTTCAACTGTTCTCTCTGTAGATCAAGTTTCCAATCTCTCGAAAATCCTCTCCTCTACCCTTCTCTCTCCTACTCTTCCACTCACTCTCTCCATCACTCCCACTGATTACCCCACACACATTACCCCACACACAAAAAGACTAAAACATGAAAATAACTGTTTTCATCTAAGGTATATTAAAATGCTCCAAATATAAAATCCTTTGTAGATCTTTATTTCAGTCTAAACAGCTGTCGGTGTAATGACCACAGAGATCCTAGAACTACAGTTGAATTCTAATATATTGGCACCCTTAAAATAATTCACAATTTCTTCTAAAATAAGTTGACGTTAAAAAAAACTTTTGGTGTTCATACGTACATTTGTTTGATTAACAACTGCACAGGACCAAGAAAATTAAACTAACTTCTAAGTCAAAAGATGTCCTGGACTAAACTACTCCTGGACTAAACTACTCCTGGACTAAACTACTCATTTGGTTGGAGGCAGGTGATTCTCTTTATACTGTGCCATTTTATCTCCCCAACCAGTCTCAACCAGTCTCAACCAGTCTTACAGTACTGACGACACAACCAGTCTCAACCAGTCTTACAGTACTGACGACACAACCAGTCTCAACCAGTCTTACAGTACTGACAACACAACCAGTCTCAACCAGTCTTACAGTTCTGACAACACAACCAGTCTTACAGTACTGACAACACAACCAGTCTCAACAAGTCTTACAACACAACCAGTCTCAACCAGTCTTACAGTTCTGACAACACAACCAGTCTTACAGTACTGACAACACAACCAGTCTCAACCAGTCTTACAACACAACCAGTCTTAGCCAGTCTTACAGTACTGACAACACAACCAGTCTTAGCCAGTCTTACAGTACTGACAACACAACCAGTCTCAACAAGTCTTACAACACAACCAGTCTTAGCCAGTCTTACAGTACTGACAGCACAACCAGTCTTACAGTACTGACAACACAACCAGTCTTAGCCAGTCTTACAGTACTGACAACACAACCAGTCTTAGCCAGTCTTACAGTACTGACAACACAACCAGTCTCAACAAGTCTTACAACACAACCAGTCTTAGCCAGTCTTACAGTACTGACAGCACAACCAGTCTTACAGTACTGACAACACAACCAGTCTCAACAAGTCTTACAGTACTGACAACACAACCAGTCTCAACCAGTCTTACAGTACTGACAACACAACCAGTCTCAACCAGTCTTACAGTACTGACAACACAACCAGTCTTACAGTACTGACAACAACCAGTCCCAACCAGTCTTACAGAACTGACAACACAACCAGTCTCAACCAGTCTTACAGTACTGACAACACAACCAGTCTTACAGTACTGACAACACAACCGGTCTTAGCCAGTCTTACAGTACTGACAACACAACCAGTCTTACAGTACTGACAACACAACCTGTCTCAACCAGTCTTACAGTACTGACAACACAACCAGTCCCAACCAGTCTTACAGAACTGACAACACAACCAGTCTCAACCAGTCTTACAGTACTGACAACACAACCAGTCTCAACCAGTCTTACAGTACTGACAACACAACCGGTCTCAGCCAGTCTTACAGTACTGACAACACAACCAGTCTTACAGTACTGACAACACAACCGGTCTCAGCCAGTCTTACAGTACTGACAACACAACCGGTCTCAACCAGTCTTACAGTACTGACAACACAACCAGTCTCACAGTACTGACAACTCAACCAGTCTCAGCCAGTCTTACAGTACTGACAACACAACCAGTCTTACAGTACTGACAACACAACCAGTCTTACAGTACTGACAACACAACCGGTCTCAGCCAGTCTTACAGTACATGGATTGGACACATAGAAACGTGATACCCAAAAATGGAGATTAGACACAGCTCACACACCTATCTCTCTCTCACACACACACACACACACACACACACGCAGCTTCCTCTATATATTACCCTGAAGGCAGTGGACAGGTGAAACAGCTTCCTGTATATAGTAACCTGAAGGCAGTGGACAGGTGAAACAGCTTCCTCTATATAGTAACCTGAAGGCAGTGGACAGGTGAAACAGCTTCCTCTATATAGTAACCTGAAGGCAGTGGACAGGTGAAACAGCTTCCTCTATATAGTAACCTGAAGGCAGTGGACAGGTGAAACAGCTTCCTCTATATAGTCACCTGAAGGCAGTGGACAGGTGAAACAGCTTCCTCTATATAGTCACCTGAAGGCAGTGGACAGGTGAAACAGCTTCCTGTATATATACACTGAACAAAAATATAAATGCAACATGTAAAGTGTTGGTCCCATGTTTCATGAGCTGAAATCAAAGATCCCAGAAATGTTCTATACGCACAAAAAGCTTATTTCTCTCACATTTTGTGCACAAATTTGTTTACATCCCTGTTAGTGAGCATTTCTCCCTTTCCAAGATAATCCACCCACTTGACAGGTGTTGCATATCAAGAAGCTGATTAAACAGCATGATCATTACACAGGTGCACCTTGTGCTGGGGACAATAAAAGGCCACTCTAAAATGTGCAGTTTTGTCACACAACACAATGCCACAGATGTCTCAAGTTTTGAGGGAGCGTGCAATTGGCAAAGCTGTTGCCAGATAATTTAATGTTAACTTCTCTACCATAAGCCGCCTCCAACGTCATTTTAGAGAATTTGGCAGTACTTCCAAATGACCTCAGAACCGCAGACCATGTGTAACCATGGCAGCCCAGGATCTCCACATCGTCTGAGACCAGCCACCCGGACAGCTGATGAAACGGGAGTATTTCTGTCTGTAATTAAGCTCTTTAGTGGGAAAAATCTCATTCTGATTTGCTGGGCCTGCTCCCCTGCCCAGTCATGTGAAATCCATAGATTAGGGCCTAATGATTGTATTTAAATTGACTGATTTCCTTATATGAACTGTAACTCAGTAAAATCTTTGAAATTGTTGTATGTTGCGTTTATATTTTTGTTCAGTATAGTAACCTGAAGGTAGTGGACAGGTGAAAAACTAACAGCTTCCTGTCTATAGTAACCTGAAGGCAGTGGACAGGTGAAACTAACAGCTTCCTGTCTATATTATAGTGACCTGAAGGCAGTGGACAGGAGAACCTTTAAACTAAGGCCAGCTGGGTTGACCAGGAGAGGAGAACCTTTAAACTAAGGCCAGCTGGGTTGACCAGGAGAGGAGAACCTTTAAACTAAGGCCAGCTGGGTTGACCAGGAGAGGAGAACCTTTAAACTAAGGCCAGCTGGGTTGACCAGGAGAGGAGAACCTTTAAACTAAGGCCAGCTGGGTTGACCAGGAGAGGAGAACCTTTACACTAAGGCCAGCTGGGTTGACCAGGAGAGGAGAACCTTTAAACTAAGGCCAGCTGGGTTGACCAGGAGAGGAGAACCTTTACACTAAGGCCAGCTGGGTTGACCAGGAGAGGAGAACCTTTAAACTAAGGCCAGCTGGGTTGACCAGGAGAGGAGAACCTTTAAACTAAGACCAGCTGGGTTGACCAGGAGAGGAGAACCTTTAAACTAAGGCCAGCTGGGTTGACCAGGAGAGGAGAACCTTTAAACTAAGGCCAGCTGGGTTGACCAGGAGAGGAGAACCTTTAAACTAAGGCCAGCTGGGTTGACCAGGAGAGGAGAACCTTTAAACTAAGGCCAGCTGGGTTGACCAGGAGAGGAGAACCTTTAAACTAAGGCCAGCTGGGTTGACCAGGAGAGGAGAACCTTTACACTAAGGCCAGCTGGGTTGACCAGGAGAGGACTACTTTCTCCATTCCTCCTCTAGGTCTCATGGCACAGCTCCATATCAAAACGACACGGTACACATTATCTTTCCCAAATAGACCCCTAGCCCCTTCACCCCTAGGCACTAGTGTACTTCTGACAGGATTGGATAAGTGTAACAACAATGTGGCCACATTTCCACCTAGCCCATCAGGGTTGTATTCATTACTAAACACCGTAACAAAATGTATAGCAATGGAAGATGGAAAAAAAGCATTTCTTATTGGAAAAGTTAAAGGTGTTTCAGTCTGTTTTCTTCTGTTCGGTGACTAATGAACATGACCCCGGGACGAGCCACTGTAGTTCCATAAAGTATCACTTCCGTATCCTGTGGATATAATAATAATAATAATAATAATATGCCATTTAGCAGACGCTTTTATCCAAAGCGACTTACAGTCATGCGTGCATACATTTTTTTTTGTGTATGGGTGGTCCCGGGGATCGAACCCACTACCCTTGGCGTTCCAAGCGCCGTGCTCTACCAGCTGAGCTACAGAGGACCAGGGGACCAGGGGACCAGAGGACCAGAGGACCAGGGGACCAGAGGACCAGGGGACCAGGGGACCAGGGGACCAGAGGACCAGAGGACCAGGGGACCAGAGGACCAGGGACCAGGGGACCAGGGGACCAGAGGACCAGAGGACCAGAGGACCACATATGACAAATAAACGTTTGATTTACTGTTGATACCTATCCAATTCTTTCAGATCTAGTGCTTTCTGTGGTTCTCCCCTCACCTCCCCAATCACCAGTACCCAAAATACACCCTACTACCTCTATGGTACCAATATGGTACGTTGCCCACAGGCACAGATCTGAGACCAGTTTTAAGCCTACCCCTCAAAGGGATGGTGCACCATTTTGGCAATAAAGCCCTTTAACTACTTACCCAGAGTCAGATGAACTCGTGGATAAAAAAATATCATGCCCCCAGTGTAGTTTAAAGGAAGTTGAAGTAAGTTTTGTGAGCCTTTGATAACTAGCGTTAGCGTAATGACTGGAAGTCTATGGTATCAGCTAGCTGATTGCGCTAACGCTAGCTGATCCCATAGAACAGGGATCATCAACTAGATTCAGCCGCAGGATGATTATTTCTTGAGCGGATGGTCAGGAACATAATCACACATAATTTGTAGACTGCAAATTGACCGCAAGACGCCCAAACAGACATATACATTGACTAAAACATTATCATTTCAAACCTTGCTTACATTTGTATATGATCACATCTATCTCTCTATTATGAGTGAGAATACTTTGGAACAGATTTCCAAAATCAAAATCACTTGGAGCTGATTTTCAGAATTTTTCACAGTCTTTATGTCCAGCAATAAAATAACTTCCGGGGGCCAAATAAAATCGGGACGCCAGTTGAGGAACCCTATCATAGACTTCCAGTCATTGCCAAAACGTCACACTATCCCTTTAATGATTACAATTATATTTTGGGAGGGAAAAACTGGTCCTAGATCAGTGTCCAGGGGCAACTTCTCCCTGGGGCCTATAACAGTGTGCAGGCATTCTTCTTGGCACGTTTCTTGGCCTGTAGCGCCGCCCTGGTGGCCATCTCGAACACCTCCCTGACTCCGTCCTTGGTCTTGGCTGAACATTCCTGGTAGCCGTATGCACTGATCCTGTTAGCCATGTCTCTGCCCTCCTCCGACTTCACTGGCTCCTAGATAGGGGAAGAGAGAGAGAGAAATACATATTTTGTTTAGAGAGAGGGAGACGGGGAAGAGTTGACCTGTCCATCACACACACAGGTTTCATCTTGGAGAGAGAGACAGAAGATGTCTCTGCTACAGGGAGAAGGGTGTGACGGCCGGCCGACCAACAACCTGCCCGCTTGACCCTATCCCCTCCTCTCTTCTCCAGACCATTTCCGGAGACCTTCTCCCTTACCTCACCTCGCTCATCAACTCATCCTTGACCGCTGGCTATGTCCCTTCCGTCTTCAAGAGAGCGAGAGTTGCACCCCTTCTCAAAAAACCTACACTCGATCCCTCCGATGTCAACAACTACAGACCAGTATCCCTTCTTTCTTTTCTCTCCAAAACTCTTGAGCGTGCCGTCTTTAGCCAACTCTCTTGCTATCTCTCTCAGAATTACCTTCTTGATCCAAACCAGTCAGGTTTCAAGACTGGTCATTCAACTGAGACTGCTCTTCTCTGTGTCACGGAGGCTCTCCGCACTGCTAAAGCTAACTCTCTCTCCTCTGCTCTCGTCCTTCTAGACCTATCCGCTGCCTTTGATACTGTGAACCATCAGATCCTCCTCTCCACCCTCTCCGAGTTGGGCATCTCCGGTGCGGCTCACTCTTGGATTGCATCCTACCTGACAGGTCGCTCCTACCAGGTGGCGTTGGGAGAATCTGTCTCCGCACCACGTGCTCTCACCACTGGTGTCCCCCAGGGCTCAGTTCTAGGCCCTCTCCTATTCTCGCTATACACCAAGTCACTTGGCTCTGTCATATCCTCACATGGCCTCTCCTATCATTGCTACGCAGACGACACACAACTAATCTTCTCCTTTCCCCCTTCTGATAACCAGGTGGCGAATCGCATCTCTGCATGTCTTGCAGACATATCGGTGTGGATGACGGATCACCACCTCAAGCTGAACCTCGGCAAGACGGAGCTGCTCTTCCTCCCGGGGAAGGACTGCCCGTTCCATGATCTCGCCATCACGGTTGACAACTCCGTTGTGTCCTCCTCCCAGAGTGCAAAAAGCCTTGGCCTGTCGTTCTCCGCTAACATCAAGGCGGTGACCCGATCCTGCAGGTTCATGCTCTACAACATTCGGAGAGTACGACCCTGCCTTACACAGGAAGCGGCACAGGTCCTAATCCAGGCACTTGTCATCTCCCGTCTGGATTACTGCAACTCGCTGTTGGCTGGGCTCCCTGCCTGTGCCATTAAACCCCTACAACTCATCCAGAATGACGCAGGCCGTCTGGTGTTCAACCTTCCCAAGTTCTCTCACGTCACCCCCCTCCTCCGCACACTCCACTGGCTTCCAGTTGAAGCTCGCATCTGCTACAAGACCATGGTGCTTGCCTACGGAGCTGTGAGGGGAACGGCACCTCCGTACCTTCAGGCTCTGATCAGACCCTACACCCAAACGAGGGCATTGCGTTCATCCATCTCTGGCCTGCTGGCCCCCCTACCTCTACGGAAGCACAGTTCCTGCTCAGCCCAGTCAAAACTGTTCGCTGCTCTGGCACCCCAATGGTGGAACAAGCTCCCTCATGACGCCAGGACAGCGGAGTCACTCAACACCTTCCGGAGACACTTGAAACCCCACCTCTTTAAGGAATACCTGGGATAGGATAAAGTAATCCTTCTACCCCCCCTTACCCCACCCCAAAGAAAAAAAAAGGAAAAGAAAAAAAACATATTGTAAAGTGGTTATCCCACTGGCTATAAGGTGAATGCACCAATTTGTAAGTCGCTCTGGATAAGAGTGTCTGCTAAATGACGTAAATGTAAATGTACCTGTTTCATCTTGGCCAGCTCCCTGCGTGTGTGTTCATCGTTCCTCAGGTCCTTCTTGTTGCCCACGAGGATGATGGGAACATTAGGACAGAAGTGTTTCACCTCCGGAGTCCACTTCTCTGGAATGTTCTCTGGAGGGAGAGAGACATGTTAGTGGGTGGGTGTGTCGTGTTCAGCTAACTCCTCTGACTCTGTGTCATTAGTCGTATGTACATACTATACACCAGAGGTATTGAACTCTGACCCTACGAGGTCCGGAACCTGCTGCTTTTTGGTTCTACCTGATCATTAATTATACCCGCCTGGTGTCCCAGGTCTAAATCAGTCCCAGACTAGAGGGAAACAATAGAAACCCACCTGGTGTCCCAGGTCTAAATCAGTCCCAGACTAGAGGGAAACTGGCTTGGCGGTGCTACACCGTCCTGCTGTGTGTGGTGTGTGTTACCTAAGCTGTCGGGGCTGTCTACAGAGAAGCACATGAGTATAACGTCGGTGTCGGGGTAGGAGAGAGGCCTCAGTCGGTCATAGTCCTCCTGTCCTGCTGTGTCCCATAACGCTAACTCCACCTGGGGGAGGGAGGGAGAGGGGGAGAGAGAGAGAGAGAGAGAGGGGAGAGAGAGAGAGGGGAGGGGAGAGAGGGAGGCAGGGGGAGAGAGAGAGAGGGGAGGGGAGGGGAGAGAGGGAGGGAGAGAGGGAGGGAGGCAGGGGGAGAGAGGGAGGGAGGGAGGCAGGGGGAGAGATAGAGAGGGAGGCAGGGGGAGAGAGAGAGAGGGGAGGGGGGAGGCAGGGGGAGAGAGAGAGGGGGGAGAGAGACACATTTACAGTGCATTTGTAAAGTATTCAGACCCCTTGACTTTTTCCACATTTTGTTACGTTACAGCCTTATTCTAAAATTGATTAAATTGTTTTCTTCACACATCAATCTACACACAATACCCCATAATGACAAAGCAAAAACAGGTTTTTAGAATTGTTGGCTAATTTATAAATAAAGAAATTTACATTTACATAAGTATACAGACCCTTCACTCAGTACTTTGTTGAAGCGCCTTTTGAGGTATGACGCTACAAGCTTGGCACACCTGTATTTGGGGAGTTTCTCCCATTCTTCTCTGCAGATCCTCTCAAGCTCTGTCAGGTTGGATGGGGAGCGTTGCTGCACAGCTATTTCCAGGTCTCTCCAGAGATGTTCGATCGGGTTCAAGTCCGGGCTCTGGCTGGGCCACTCAAGGACATTCAGAGACTTGTCCCGAAGCCACTCCTGCGTTGTCTTGGCTGTGTGCTTAGGGTCGTTGTCCTGATGGATGGTGAACATTCACCCCAGTCTGAGGTCCTGAGCGCTCTGGAGCAGGTTTTTAATCAAGGATCTCTCTGTACTTTGCTCCGTTCATCTTTGCCTCGATCTTGAATAGTCTCCCAGTCCCTGCCGCTGAAAAACATCCCAACAGCATGATGCTGCCACCACCATGCTTCACCGTAGGGATGATGCCAGGTTTCCTCCAGACATGACGCTTGGCATTCAGGCCAAAGAGTTCAATCTTGGTTTCATCAGACCAGAGAATCTTGTTTCTCATGGTCTGAGAGTCTTTAGGTGCCTTTTGGCAAACTCATAGCGGGCTGTCATGTGCCTTTTACTGAGGAGTGGCTTCCGTCTTGCCGTTATACCATAAAGGCCTGATTGGTGGAGTGCTGCAGAGATGGTTGTCCTTCTGGAAGGTTCTCCCATCTCCACAGAGGAACTCTAGAGCTCTGTCAGAGTGACCATCGGGTTCTTGGTCACCTCCCTGACCAAGGCCCTTCTCCCCCGATTGCTCAGTTTGGCCGGGCGGCCAGCTCTAGGAAGTGTCTTTATGGTTCCAAACTTCTTCCATTTAAGAATGATGGAGGCCACTGTGTTCTTGGGGACCTTCAATGCTGCAGAAATGTTTTGGTACCCTTCCCCAGATCTGTGCTTCGACACAATCCTATCTCGGAGCTCTACGGACAATTCCTTCGACCTCATGGCTTGGTTTTTGCTCTGACATGCACGGTCAACTGTGGGACCTTACATAGACAGGTGTGTGCCTTTCCAAATCATGTCCAATCAATTGAATTTACCACAGGTGGACTCCAATCAATTTGTAGAAACATCTCAAGGATGATCAATGGAAACAGGAAGCACCTGAGCTCAATTTCGAGTCTCATAGCAAAAGGTCTGAATACTTATGGAAATATGGTAAAAACCTGTTTTCACTTTGTCATTATGGAGTATTGTGTCATTATGGAGTATTGTGTGTAGATTGCTGAGGATTTTTATTTATTTAATCAATTTTAGAATAAGGCTGTAAAGTAACAAAATGTGGAAAAAGAAAAGGGGTCTGAATACTTTCCGAAGGCACTGTACATAGACATTTTAGTCAGTTAGCACAGTGGTTCCCAAACTTTGGGGCGCGCAGTTATACATTTTTATTATTGGAAACTCAGTCCAGCTTTCAACTTACTCTTGATAGTTGTAATAGTAGAACGCAAAAGCTGCAATTTCGTAGCAATTTCGTAGAAGGCTGCAATTTCGTAGAAGTAATAGTAGAACGGAAAAGCCCCCCCCAAAAAATTAAAAATAAAAATAAAAATAAACAATTGTAAAGTGGTTATGCCACTGGCTATAAGGTGAATGCACCAATTTGTAAGTCGCTCTGGATAAGAGCGTCTGCTAAATGACGTAAATGTAAATGATGTTAGTCATTGCAGACCTTAGAGCTATTTATAACTTGTCAGAAACGTCCAGATCAACTAGTCCATGTCAGCTAACGTTTTTTAGCTAGGTTTTTTAGCCCATAGATTTTGTAGTAATGTTCGAGTCACTCAAATATCACATGATATACACATTAGACATTGCTAAATCCCCCCCACCCCACTTGTTGGCGGATACATTTTGCAGGTTTAAAGCTTATTTTCTTCAATTCTACATATTTTGTCAAGGGGTGCAGATACATTTTTGCAGTTTTAAAGCTCATTTTCTTGCAATTCTATTGATTTTGCCGACACTCTTATCCAGGGAAGTTAGTGCATTCATCTTAAGATAGCTAGGTGGAACAACCACAAACCACATATCTCAGTCAGAGTAAGAAACGTTTCAGCAAAATCAGTGCTAGTAGGGATTATTTTTAAAGTCAAGTGCGTGTGTTACTTCACGAAAGGGGGTGGAAACATTTGTCATTATATCCAACCCTTCCAGATGGAAACAAGGGCCTTGGGGTTAGGGCCAAGGGGCTGGTTTGGAATTGGGCCCAAGAGAAAAGGAAAACAAGGTCAGTTTGGTTCGGAACTAGGACCCTGGCTGAGGCTCACCTGTTTGCCGTCGACCTCGATGTCGGCCACATAGTTCTCGAACACAGTGGGCACATAGACCTCTGGGAACTGGTCTTTACTGAAGACGATCAGCAGGCAGGTCTTCCCACACGCGCCGTCTCCCACTATCACCAGCTTCTTCCTGATTGCTGCCATCTACATGATGGGGGAGAAGGAGAGGTGGGGGAGAGAGAGGGGAGAAGGAGAGGTGGATGAGAGAGAGAGAGTGAGAGAGAGAGAGAGAGAGAGAGAGAGAGAGAGAGAGAGAGAGAGAGAGAGAGAGAGAGAGAGAGAAAGAAATAGAGGTGGAGAGAGAGAGGGGGGAGAGGTGGAGGAGAGAGAGAGGGGGGAGAGGTGGAGGAGAGAGAGGGGAGGAGAGGTGGAGGAGAGAGAGAGAGAGGGGGAGAGGTGGAGGAGAGAGAGAGAGGGGGGAGAGGTGGAGGAGAGAGAGAGGGGGGGAGAGGTGGAGGAGAGAGAGAGAGGGGGGGGAGAGGTGGAGGAGAGAGAGAGAGAGAGAGGGGGGAGAGGTGGAGGAGAGAGAGAGAGAGGGGGGAGAGGTGGAGGAGAGAGAGAGAGAGAGGGGGAGAGGTGGAGGAGAGAGAGAGAGGGGGAGAGGTGAGAGGAGAGAGAGAGGGGGAGGAGAGAGAGAGGGGGGAGAGGTGGAGGAGAGAGAGAGGGGGGAGAGGTGGAGGAGAGAGAGAGAGAGAGGGGGGGAGAGGTGGAGGAGAGAGAGAGAGAGAGGGGGAGAGGTGGTGGGAGGAGAGAGAGAGAGAGGGGGGAGAGGTGGAGGAGAGAGAGAGAGAGGGGGGAGAGGTGGAGGAGAGAGAGAGAGAGAGAGAGAGAGAGAGAGAGAGGGGGGGAGGTGGAGGAGAGAGAGAGAGAGAGAGAGAGGGGGGGGGGGTGGAGAGAGAGAGAGAGAGAGAGAGAGAGAGAGAGAGAGAGAGGTGGAGGAGAGAGAGAGAGGGGGGAGAGGTGGTGGAGGAGAGAGAGAGAGAGAGAGAGAGGTGGAGGAGAGAGAGAGGGGGGAGAGGTGGAGGAGAGAGAGAGAGGGGGGAGAGGTGGAGGAGAGAGAGGGGGGGAGAGGTGGAGGAGAGAGAGAGAGACGAGAGACGAGAGAGAGTTTACTGTTAATATTTATTGTTTATTTCACTTTTGTTTACTATCTACTTCCCTTGCTTTGGCAATGTTAACACACGTTTCCCATGCCAATAAAGCCCTTAAATTGAAATTGAATTGAAATTGAAATTGAATTGAGAGAGAGAGACAGACAGAGACAGACGATAGATATTAACCCTCATATTATACCACGCCATCTTCTATCTTTGTTTCTGTTTAGCATCGGTAACTCACAGGCTGCTAGCTACGAACCGATAGTGATATCCAGACTGTAGGCTACTTCACTAAGTTAGCTCAGGGTTTCTTGGTCCTGGGCCTGGGGTTATTTGGTTTCTAGCCCTTAACTAATACACCTGATACAGATGATATGTGTATTAAATATGTGTATTCATATTGACCAGATCATTTTGTTCATGGGCGGCAGGTAGCAGAGTTTAAGAGCGCTGGGCCAACAACTGAAAGGTTGCTGGTTCGAATCCCCAAGCCGACTATGTGAAAAATATCTCAAATGTTCACGAGCAAGGCACTTAACCGTAAGTCACTCTGGGTAACAGCGTCTGCTAAGTGACTAAAATGTAAATGTTCATATGAATGAAATAGTGTTCTCTTTCATATGACCAAAGAAGGATAGCTACATTTCATAAGGATACATGTTTTAGCTAATTACTGTCTCTAACTTAGCTAGCTAAGACTGGCTTGGCCAGCTAACGTTACTAGCTAGCTGTCATTAGCTAGATAATTAGCTAATAAACTAGACAGCAGATACAAAAGTAACCACGAACAATCAGGTAAACAAATTATTAGTGAGAAATCATCTTATGTGTATCCATTTTTTGTAAATAGTTGCCAGTTTAGCTAGGTAGTTTGCTAGGAAAAGACTAACTTAAGGACACGTCTGACGCCCAAACCGATCATTCATTTCATAATTTATACAAATGTGGTTAGGAGTTAAGGGTTTGTTTAAGGTTAGGAGTTAAGGGTTTGTTTAAGGTTAGGAGTTAAGGGTTTGTTTAAGGTTAGGAGTTAAGGGTTTGTTTAAGGTTAGGAGTTAAGGGTTTGTTTAAGGTTAGGAGTTAAAGGTCCGTTTTTGCTAGTCGGTTTAAACGTCAGCTGTGTCCTAATATTATTTTCCAGATAGCCAGCTAGCTTATGCGACAACAAGTTAGCTAGCTTGCTAACGTTAGTGTTTGGTTGTCAAAAACTTATGAGCTCCATTTGCGGTTTTAAAGTCATTTAAGTTATATACAATCATCAATATACGGTTGTTATGCCACTGTGTTTGATAAAGACAGTTAAAAAAAGAAATAGCTAGATTAAAGTTATGCTACCTTTTGTTAGCTCTGTTTCGGTTGTCGCCGTTTCTCTTCCCGTCCGACCTGAATGCCCCGCCCACTTCGGCCTGCCACGCACTGGCAGCAGATGGAGAACTAGATCTACACATCTCTTATAATATATAATATCATCTAGTGTCTTCAAATCATAGTGGAAAGAAACAGTGAAACAATTACATCCATTCCAACCCACCAGTTTTGTTCTGTTTTTATTTATACTTTACAAGAAATAGCAAAACAAACAAAACAAAAAAATCCACATGAATCAAATAAAGGATAGAAGTCAAAGGGTAAAAACAACAAGTCATTAAGAAAGAAACATTCATTTAATAACAATTGTGAATTTAGAAAAAATTGAATTTCAGAAGTTGCTCAAACACCTCTCGCTTATCCCCAGTTTGCTTCACAGTCCTAGCTTACAATAAATACAAAAACAATAGACTTTATAACTGCATGGTATGGATAAGCTACTTTATACTCTCTCTAGCCATCTTTACATTGAATGACTATTACAACACAGTATATTGTTTATTTTATTATTTTATTTTATTGAGTATATTGCAGGTCTACACCACCTTCTAAAGAGTCTGTTGTTGGTTTTCAACCTGAACCTACATAAGAGGTGTTATTATTGGTTCATAACATGTTGATATGTTTCATCATGGTTGTGTGTGAGCAGAGTAACAGACTCTCTGCTCGTCTGTGTGAACGGAATTCTACATACACACACACTCTCGCTGTCTCTCACACACACACACACACACACACACACTCTCGCTGTCTCTCACACACACACACACACTCTCGCTGTCTCTCTCTCTCTCTCTCTCACACACACACACACACACACACACACACACACACACACACACACACACACACTCTCGCTGTCTCTCTCTCTCTCTCTCTCACACACACACACACACACACACTCTCGCTGTCTCTCACACACACACACACTCACACACTCTCGCTGTCTCTCTCTCACACACACACACACTCGCTGTCTCTCACACACACACACACACACACACTCACATTCACACACACACACACTCTCGCTGTCTCTCTCTCTCTCACACACACACACACACAGTGTCCATATATTTGTGAGAGCTATAGGATCACTCTTCTCTTCTCTCCACCCATTGCTGTTTCTTCTCCTCTCTCAGTCCCAGACTCACTCTCAAGCCTCAAGTAGTCAGACCAGTCGGTCGAGATGCTGGTTTCTTGGTTACAACATCGCTACATCACAGCTGTTTGTAATATTCCCATATGTAGTACAGTTTTTGGGCTGCTGGGTGCTATGTTTGTAGGAGGAAGGGACTGGGACCAGAAATCGGCCCATGCATTTCTAACACACCGGACAATTCTTTCCCCCTCGCGGCCCCCATTATTAGCCAAATAATGATAATTCTGCGCAAAACCTCCAATTTCGACAGGTTCACTGGGCTAAAATTGGATCCACATGTCTGGCATTTGTCAGTTTCTGATTTGTAGTATGAGCTGTAGTGATTGGCTGCTGAAAGCTCTGCTTAACAGCTTTTCCGATTGGCTCCTGAATGCTCTGTTTGTAGCATCAAGCTGTAGTGATCGGCTGTCCAGGGTTCACTTCCTGGCGTCGGTAGAAGAGGACGTAGGCCGGTTCTCTGATATAGGAGTCACACTAGACGAGAGAGAAAGATGAAAAAGAAACCATACCAGTTAGTATGATGCAACGCATTGGGGTATGTATTCTAAGCCTACATTGGACATTGGAATGTAGGCAGGATCAACCTAATGTGATGCAGTAGCGTGCGTGTGTGTGCGTGTGCATGTGTCTGTGTGTCACTGACCAGGAGTCATTGTAGCAGCACCATCCTGAACCGTCTCCAGGCAACAGGCTGTGTAGTGGCCCATGTTACCTGTTACAGTGGGGAAAAAAAGTATTTAGTCAGCCACCAATTGTGCAAGTTCTCCCACTTAAAAAGATGAGAGAGGCCTGTAATTTTCATCATAGGTACACGTCAACTATGACAGACAAATTGAGAGAAAAAAATTCCAGAAAATCACATTGTAGGATTTTTAATGAATTTATTTGCAAATTATGGTGGAAAATAAGTATTTGGTCAATAACAAAAGTTTCTCAATACTTTGTTATATACCCTTTGTTGGCAATGACACAGGTCAAACGTTTTCTGTAAGTCTTCACAAGGTTTTCACACACTGTTGCTGGTATTTTGGCCCATTCCTCCATGCAGATCTCCTCTAGAGCAGTGATGTTTTGGGGCTGTCGCTGGGCAACACGGACTTTCAACTCCCTCCAAAGATTTTCTATGGGGTTGAGATCTGGAGACTGGCTAGGCCACTCCAGGACCTTAAAATGCTTCTTACGAAGCCACTCCTTTGTTGCCCGGGCGGTGTGTTTGGGATCATTGTCATGCTGAAAGACCCAGCCACGTTTCATCTTCAATGCCCTTGCTGATGGAAGGAGGTTTTCACTCAAAATCTCACGATACATGGTGGTCCTCTGTAGCTCAGCTGGTAGAGCGCGGCGCTTGTAACGCCAAGGTAGTGGGTTCGATCCCCGGGACCACACATACACAAAAAATGTATGCACGCATGACTGTAAGTCGCTTTGGATAAAAGCGTCTGCTAAATGGCATATTATTATTATATTATTATTATTCATTCTTTCCTTTACACGGATCAGTCGTCCTGGTCCCTTTGCAGAAAAACAGCCCCAAAGCATGATGTTTCCACCCCCATGCTTCACAGTAGGTATGGTGTTCTTTGGATGCAACTCAGCATTCTTTGTCCTCCAAACACGACGAGCTGAGTTTTTTACCAAAATGTTCTATTTTGGTTTCATCTGACCATATGACATTCTCCCAATCCTCTTCTGGATCATCCAAATGCACTCTAGCAAACTTCAAACGGGCCTGGACATGTACTGGCTTAAGCAGGGGGACACGTCTGGCACTGCAGGATTTGAGTCCCTGGCGGCGTAGTGTGTTACTGATGGTAGGCTTTGTTACTTTGGTCCCAGCTCTCTGCAGGTCATTCACTAGGTCCCCCCGTGTGGTTCTGGGATTTTTTGCTCACCGTTCTTGTGATCATTTTGACCCCACGGGGTGAGATCTTGCGTGGAGCCCCAGATCGAGGGAGATTATCAGTGGTCTTGTATGTCTTCCATTTCCTAATAATTGCTCCCACAGTTGATTTCTTCAAACCAAGCTGCTTACCTATTGCAGATGCAGTCTTCCGAGCCTGGTGCAGGTCTACAATTTTGTTTTCTGGTGTCCTTTGACAGCTCTTTGGTCTTGGCCATAGTGGAGTTTGGAGTGTGACTGTTTGAGGTTGTGGACAGGTGTCTTTTATACTGATAACAAGTTCAAACAGGTGCCATTAATACAGGTAACGAGTGGAGGACAGAGGAGCCTTTTAAAGAATAAGTTACAGGTCTGTGAGAGCCAGAAATCTTGCTTGTTTGTAGGTGACCAAATACTTATTTTCCACCATAATTTGCAAATAAATTCATAAAAAATCATACAATGTGATTTTCTGGATTATTTTTTCTCAATTTGTCTGTCATAGTTGACGTGTACCTATGTTGAAAATTACAGGCCTCTCTCATCTTTTTAAGTGGGAGAACTTGCACAATTGGTGGGTGACTAAATACTTTTCCCCCCCACTGTAGGTAGGGCTGTACTGCTGTATAATATCAGGTAGGGCTGTATAATATCAGGTAGGGCTGTACTGCTGTATAATATCAGGTAGGGCTGTATAATATCAGGTAGGGCTGTACTGCTGTATAATATCAGGTAGGGCTGTACTGCTGTATAATATCAGGTAGGGCTGTACTGCTGTATAATATCAGGTAGGGCTGTATAATATCAGGTAGGGCTGTATAATATCAGGTAGGGCTGTATAATATCAGGTAGGGCTGTATAATATCAGGTAGGGCTGTATAATATCAGGTAGGGCTGTATAATATCAGGTAGGGCTGTATAATATCAGGTAGGGCTGTATAATATCAGGTAGGGCTGTACTGCTGTATAATATCAGGTAGGGCTGTATAATATCAGGTAGGGCTGTATAATATCAGGTAGGGCTGTATAATATCAGGTATGGCTGTATAATATCAGGTAGGGCTGTAATGCTGTATAATATCAGGTAGGGCTGTATAATATCAGGTAGGGCTGTACTGCTGTATAATATCAGGTAGGGCTGTATAATATCAGGTAGGGCTGTACTGCTGTATAATATCAGGGCTGTATAATATCAGGTAGGGTAGGGTATAAATATCAGGTAGGGCTGTATAATATCAGGTAGGGCTGTATAATATCAGGTAGGGCTGTATAATATCAGGTAGGGCTGTATAATATCAGGTAGGGCTGTATAATATCAGGTAGGGCTGTATAATATCAGGTAGGGCTGTATAATATCAGGTAGGGCTGTATAATATCAGGTAGGGCTGTATAATATCAGGTAGGGCTGTATAATATCAGGTAGGGCTGTATAATATCAGGTAGGGCTGTACTGCTGTATAATATCAGGTAGGGCTGTATAATATCAGGTAGGGCTGTACTGCTGTATAATATCAGGTAGGGCTGTATAATATCAGGTAGGGCTGTATAATATCAGGTAGGGCTGTATAATATCAGGTAGGGCTGTATAATATCAGGTAGGGCTGTATAATATCAGGTAGGGCTGTACTGCTGTATAATATCAGGTAGGGCTAGGGCTGTATAATATCAGTATAATATAGGGCTGTACTGCTGTATAATATCAGGTAGGGCTGTATAATATCAGGTAGGGCTGTACTGCTGTATAATATCAGGTAGGGCTGTATAATATCAGGTAGGGCTGTAGGGCTAATAATATCAGGTAGGGCTGTATAATATCAGGTAGGGCTGTATAATATCAGGTAGGGGTAGGGCTGTATAATATCAGGTAGGGCTGTATAATATCAGGTAGGGCTGTATAATATCAGGTAGGGCTGTATAATATCAGGTAGGGCTGTATAATATCAGGTAGGGCTGTATAATATCAGGTAGGGCTGCAGGTAGGGCTGTATAATATCAGGTAGGGCTGTAAGGCTGTATAATATCAGGTAGGGCTGTATAATATCAGGTATGGCTGTATAATATCAGGTAGGGCTGTACTGCTGTATAATATCAGGTAGGGCTGTATAATATCAGGTAGGGCTGTATAATATCAGGTAGGGCTGTATAATATCAGGTAGGGCTGTATAATATCAGGTAGGGCTGTATAATATCAGGTAGGGCTGTATAATATCAGGTATGGCTGTATAATATCAGGTAGGGCTGTATACTGCAGGTAGGGCTGTACTGCTGTATAATATCAGGTAGGGCTGTATAATATCAGGTAGGGCTGTATAATATCAGGTAGGGCTGTATAATTGTATAATATCAGCTGTACTGCTGTATAATATCAGGTAGGGCTGTATAATAATATCAGGTAGGGGGCTGTATAATATCAGGTAGGGCTGTATAATATCAGGTAGGGCTGTATAATATCAGGTATGGCTGTATAATATCAGGTAGGGCTGTACTGCTGTATAATATCAGGTAGGGCTGTATAATATCAGGTAGGGCTGTATAATATCAGGTAGGGCTGTATAATATCAGGTAGGGCTGTATAATATCAGGTAGGGCTGTATAATATCAGGTAGGGCTGTATAATATCAGGTATGGCTGTATAATATCAGGTAGGGCTGTATAATATCAGGTAGGGCTGTATAATATCAGGTAGCTGGCTGTATAATATCAGGTAGCTGTAGGGGCTGTATAATATCAGGTAGGGCTGTATAATATCAGGTAGGGCTGTATAATATCAGGTAGGGCTGTCAGGTAGGGCTGTATATCAGGTAGGGCTGTATAATATCAGGTAGGGCTGTATAATATCAGGTAGGGCTGTACTGCTGTATAATATCAGGTAGGGCTGTATAATATCAGGTAGGGCTGTATAATATCAGGTAGGGCTGTACTGCTGTATAATATCAGGTAGGGCTGTATAATATCAGGTAGGGCTGTATAATATCAGGTAGGGCTGTACTGCTGTATAATATCAGGTAGGGCTGCTGTATAATATCATGTAGGGCTGTATAATATCAGGTAGGGCTGTATAATATCAGGTAGGGCTGTACAGGTAGGGCTGTATAATATCAGGTAGGGCTGTATAATATCAGGTATGGCTGTATAATATCAGGTAGGGCTGTACTGCTGTATAATATCAGGTAGGGCTGTATAATATCAGGTAGGGCTGTATAATATCAGGTAGGGCTGTATAATATCAGGTATGGCTGTATAATATCAGGTAGGGCTGTATAATATCTGTATAATAATATCAGGTAGGGCTGTAATATAATCAGGTAGGGCTGTATAATATCAGGTAGGGCTGTATAATATCAGGTAGGGCTGTATAATATCAGGTAGGGCTGTATAATATCAGGTAGGGCTGTATAATATCAGGTAGGGCTGTATAATATCAGGTAGGGCTGTACTGCTGTATAATATCAGGTAGGGCTGTATAATATCAGGTAGGGCTGTATAATATCAGGTAGGGCTGTATAATATCAGGTAGGGCTGTATAATATCAGGTAGGGCTGTATAATATCAGGTAGGGGCTGTATAATATCAGGTAGGGCTGTATAATATCAGGTAGGGCTGTATAATATCAGGTAGGGCTGTATAATATCAGGTAGGGCTGTATAATATCAGGTAGGGCTGTATAATATCAGGTATGGCTGTATAATATCAGGTAGGGCTGTATAATATCAGGTAGGGCTGTACTGCTGTATAATATCAGGTAGGGCTGTATAATATCAGGTAGGGCTGTATAATATCAGGTAGGGCTGTATAATATCAGGTAGGGCTGTATAATATCAGGTAGGGCTGTATAATATCAGGTAGGGCAGGTAGGGCTGTATAATATCAGGTAGGGCTGTATAATATCAGGTAGGGCTGTATAATATCAGGTAGGGCGGTAGGGCTGTATAATATCAGGTAGGGCTGTATAATATCAGGTAGGGCTGTATAATATCAGGTAGGGCTGTATAATATCAGGTAGGGCTGTACTGCTGTATAATATCAGGTAGGGCTGTACTGCTGTATAATATCAGGTAGGGCTGTATAATATCAGGTAGGGCTGTATAATATCAGGTAGGGCTGTACTGCTGTATAATATCAGGTAGGGCTGTACTGCTGTATAATATCAGGTAGGGCTGTATAATATCAGGTAGGGCTGTATAATATCAGGTAGGGCTGTATAATATCAGGTCAGGTAGGGCTGTATAATATCAGGTAGGGCTGTATAATATCAGGTAGGGCTGTACAGGTAGGGCTGTATAATATCAGGTAGGGCTGGCTGTATAATATCAGGTAGGGCTGTATAATATATAATATCAGGTAGGGCTGTATAATATCAGGTAGGGCTGTATAATATCAGGTAGGGCTGTATAATATCAGGTAGGGCTGTATAATATCAGGTAGGGCTGTACTGCTGTATAATATCAGGTAGGGCTGTATAATATCAGGTAGGGCTGTATAATATCAGGTAGGGCTGTATAATATCAGGTAGGGCTGTATAATATCAGGTAGGTAGGCTGTATAATATCAGGTAGGGCTGTATAATATCAGGTAGGGCTGTATAATATCAGGTAGGGCTGTATAATATCAGGTAGGGCTGTAGGGCTGTATAATATCAGGTAGGGCTGTATAATATCAGGTAGGGCTGTATAATATCAGGTAGGTGCTGTATAATATCAGGTAGGGCTGTATAATATCAGGTAGAGGTTGGCTCCAGTTTCTCTTAATGCTTTATTTCAGTTGTGTAATTTTCTCCTCTCCCAATTCTCTCGTCTCCATTCCCCACATAACTTATGTAGAGACATTACATTTACATTTTAGTCATTTAGCAGACCCTCTTATCCAGAGCGACTTACAGTTAAGTGAGTGCATACATTTTTCATACTGGCCCCCCGTTGCAAACGCCATGCTCTACCAACTGAGCTACATCCCTGCCGACCATTCCCTCCCCTACCCTGGACGACGCTGGCTAATTGTTTGCCGCCCCATGGGTCTCCCGATCGCGGCCGGCTACGACAGAGTCTGGATTCGAACCAGGATCTCTAGTGGCACAGCTAGCACTGTGATGCAGTGCCTTAGACCACTGCGCCACTCGGGAGACTGACATTAGTGTGTTGAATTATTGAACCTTTATTTTGACAGGGAAGTCATACTGAGACTAGGGTCTCTTTTTTAGATGAGCCCTGCAGAAATACATCCAACATACTGTATATACAACATACAAAACATATTAATTAAAACAGACCTTGATAAACATTTCTCTGAACTGACCAAAGGGGACCAGAACAAGACACTGAATTCCCCTTTCAGCAGGACAATAACCTAAAACACAAGGCCAAATCTACACTGGAGTTGCTTACCAAGATGACAGTGAATGTTCCTGAGTGGTCGAGTTACAGTTGACTGAAATCTACTTGAAAATCTATGGCAAAACTTGAAAATGGCTGAATTCTGAAAAGAATAATGGGCAAATGTTGCACAATCCAGGTGTGTAAAGCTCTTAGAGACTTACCCAGAAAGACTCACAGCTGTAATCGCTGCCAAAGGTGCTTCTACAAAGTATTGACTCAGGGGTGTGAATACTTATGTAAATGAGATATTTCTGTATTTCATTTTCAATACATTTGCCAAAATTTATAAAAACATGTTTTCACTTTGTCATTATGGGATATTGTATGTAGATGGGTGAGAAAAAAATATATTTAATCCATTTTGAATTTGGGCTGTAAGAACAAAATGTGGAATAAGTCAAGGGGTATGAATACTTTCTTAAGGCACTGTACATAATAATATAATAATAAGCCATTTAGCAGACGCTTTTATCCAAAGCGACTTACAGTCATGTGCGCATACATTTTTACGTATGGGTGGTCCCGGGGATCGAACCCACTACCCTGGCGTTACAAGCGCCGTGCTCTACCAGCTGAGCTACAGAGGACCACAGATAGATAGTATCCCCATAGTCTGAAATAGACATAAAAGTGGCCTGGACATTTTCCTTCATATTAACAAAAGTCAGACATGCTTTGTTTCTGTACAAGAAACCAACGTTGAACTTCAACGTCTTCACCAGCTCAGTGACATATTTTTTTAAATGACAGTTTGTCATCAAGCCAGATACAATGATATTTGTAGGAAGGAACTCATTACAAATTAAGTCATTACAAATTAATTTAGATCTGGGTTATGGGACCTAGAAAACAAAGCATGCATTTTGTTTTGTTTGCATTTAGCACTAACTTTAGATCCAATATTGACCTCTGCAGAGGTTGAAAATCCGACTTCAAATGTGAAAAGGCTTGGCCCACCGACAGAGCAATGGAATACAACTCTATAATTTGCATACAAATGAATATATATATATTTTTACAGCATTACCAATATTATTTATATAGATTGTAAACACTAGTGGGCCGAGTATCGAACCTTGGGGCACCCCTTTATGTAACTCAAGGAACTCAGATTAGACCTCATCAACCTTGACGGCCTGAGTTCTGTCATTGAGATAATTATGAAACCATCGGCAAGCATCAGTACCCAACCCTATGGAGGACAGCTTATTCAACCCTATGGAGGACAGCTTATTCAACCCTATGGAGGACAGCTTATTCAACCCTATGAGGACAGCTTATTCAACCCTATGGAGGACAGCTTATTCAACCCTATGGAGGACAGCTTATTCAACCCTATGGAGGACAGCTTATTCAACTCTATGGAGGACAGCTTATTCAACCCTATGGAGGACAGCTTATCCAACCCTATGGAGGACAGCTTATTCAACCCTATGAGGACAGCTTATTCAAACCTATGGAGGACAGCTTATTCAATCCTATGGAGGACAGCTTATTCAACCCTATGGAGGACAGCTTATTCAACCCTATGGAGGACAGCTTATTCAACCCTATGGAGAACAGCTTATTCAACTCTATGGAGGACAGCTTATTCAACCCTATGGAGGACAGCTTATTCAACCCTATGGAGGACAGCTTATTCAACCCTATGGAGGACAGCTTATTCAACCCTATGGAGGACAGCTTATTCAACCCTATGGAGGACAGCTTATTCAAACCTATGGAGGACAGCTTATTCAATTCTATGAGGACAGCTTATTCAACCCTATGGAGGACAGCATATTCAACCCTATGGAGGACAGCTTATTCAACCCTATGGAGGACAGCTTATTCAACCCTATGGAGGACAGCTTATTCAACCCTATGGAGGACAGCTTATTCAACCCTATGGAGGACAGCTTATTCAACCTATGAGGACAGCTTATTCAAACCTATGGAGGACAGCTTATTCAATCCTATGGAGGACAGCTTATTCAACCCTATGGAGGACAGCTTATTCAACCCTATGGAGGACAGCTTATTCAACCCTATGGAGGACAGCTTATTCAACCCTATGGAGGACAGCTTATTCAACCCTATGGAGGACAGCTTATTCAACCCTATGGAGGACAGCTTATTCAACCCTATGGAGGACAGCTTATTCAACCCTATGGAGGACAGCTTATTCAACCCTATGGAGGACAGCTTATTCAACCCTATGGAGGACAGCTTATTCAAGCCTATGGAGGACAGCTTACTCAACCCTATGGAGGAGGACCCTATGGAGGACAGCTTATCCAACCCTATGGAGGACAGCTTATTCAACCCTATGGAGGACAGCTTATTCAACCCTATGGAGGACAGCTTATTCAAGCCTATGGAGGACCTATGGAGGACAGCTTATCCAACCCTATGGAGGACAGCTTATCCAACCCTATGGAGGACAGCTTATTCAACAGAATAACATGGTCTACAGCACCATTCTGTCTATCATCCAAGGCATTTGCAATATCATTTACAACAAGCATGGTTGCCGTAGTGGTGCTATTTTTAAGTCTGAATCCGGATTTATTAACATTAATACCATTTAAATATAGAAAATAACGTAGCTGTTTGTTGACCAGTGATTCTAATATTTTCGCATAGGGAGCCTGGAAATGGGATCACTACAATCCCCGCCCTTATGGAGTGGAGGCACAAAAGCTGCTTTCCACACTTTGGGGATATTTCCTGATACTAAAGCTATTAAGGACTTTGGTTTCTGTGAGGTGCCAAAAAGAAAAACCTTGACTATCGGTTCCTAAATGACTTGAGGTTGACTGAACATCCATTGAGGCAACTGGAGGCTGTATGTGGGAAGAACAGTTAACTGGAGGCTGTATGTTGGAAGAACAGTTAACTGGAGGCTGTATGTGGGAAGAAGAACAGTTAACTGGAGGCTGTATGTGGGAAGAAGAACAGTTAACTGGAGGCTGTATGTGGGAAGAAGAACAGTTAACTGGAGGCTGTATGTGGGAAGAAGAACAGTTAACTGGAGGCTGTATGAAGAACAGTTAACTGGAGGCTGTATGTGGGAAGAAGAACAGTTAACTGGAGGCTGTATGTGGGAAGAAGAACCGTTAACTGGAGGCTGTATGTTGGAAGAAGAACAGTTAACTGGAGGCTGTATGTGGGAAGAACAGTTAACTGGAGGCTGTATGTGGGAAGAAGAACAGTTAACTGGAGGCTGTATGAAGAACAGTTAACTGGAGGCTGTATGTGGGAAGAACAGTTAACTGGAGGCTGTATGTGGGAAGAAGAACAGTTAACTGGAGGCTGTATGTGGGAAGAAGAACAGTTAACTGGAGGCTGTATGTGGGAAGAAGAACAGTTAACTGGAGGCTGTATGTGGGAAGAACAGTTAACTGGAGGCTGTATGTTGGAAGAAGAACAGTTAACTGGAGGCTGTATGTGGGAAGAAGAACAGTTAACTGGAGGCTGTATGTGGGAAGAAGAACAGTTAACTGGAGGCTGTATGTGGGAAGAACAGTTAACTGGAGGCTGTATGTGGGAAGAAGAACAGTTAACTGGAGGCTGTATGTGGGAAGAACAGTTAACTGGAGGCTGTATGTGGGAAGAAGAACAGTTAACTGGAGGCTGTATGTGGGAAGAACAGTTAACTGGAGGCTGTATGTGGGAAGAACAGTTAACTGGAGGCTGTATGTTGGAAGAACAGTTAACTGGAGGCTGTATGTGGGAAGAAGAACAGTTAACTGGAGGCTGTATGTGGGAAGAAGAACAGTTAACTGGAGGCTGTATGTGGGAAGAAGAACAGTTAACTGGAGGCTGTATGTGGGAAGAACAGTTAACTGGAGGCTGTATGTGGGAAGAACAGTTAACTGGAGGCTGTATGTGGGAAGAACAGTTAACTGGAGGCTGTATGTGGGAAGAACAGTTAACTGGAGGCTGTATGTGGGAAGAAGAACAGTTAACTGGAGGCTGTATGTGGGAAGAACAGTTAACTGGAGGCTGTATGTGGGAAGAAGAACAGTTAACTGGAGGCTGTATGTGGGAAGAACAGTTAACTGGAGGCTGTATGTGGGAAGAAGAACAGTTAACTGGAGGCTGTATGTGGGAAGAACAGTTAACTGGAGGCTGTATGTGGGAAGAACAGTTAACTGGAGGCTGTATGTGGGAAGAACAGTTAACTGGAGGCTGTATGTGGGAAGAACAGTTAACTGGAGGCTGTATGTGGGAAGAACAGTTAACTGGAGGCTGTATGTGGGTAGAACAGTTAACTGGAGGCTGCATGTGGGAAGAAGAACAGTTAACTGGAGGCTGTATGTGGGAAGAAGAACAGTTAACTGGAGGCTGTATGTGGGAAGAACAGTTAACTGGAGGCTGTATGTGGGTAGAACAGTTAACTGGAGGCTGTATGTGGGAAGAACAGTTAACTGGAGGCTGTATGTGGGAAGAACAGTTAACTGGAGGCTGTATGTGGGGAAGAACAGTTAACTGGAGGCTGTATGTGGGAAGAACAGTTAACTGGAGGCTGTATGTGGGAAGAACAGTTAACCGGAGGCTGTATGTGGGTAGAACAGTTAACTGGAGGCTGTATGTGGGAAGAACAGTTAACTGGAGGCTGTATGTGGGTAGAACAGTTAACTGGAGGCTGTATGTGGGAAGAAGAACAGTTAACTGGAGGCTGTATGTGGGAAGAAGAACAGTTAACTGGAGGCTGTATGTGGGAAGAAGAACAGTTAACTGGAGGCTGTATGTGGGAAGAACAGTTAACTGGAGGCTGTATGTGGGAAGAACAGTTAACTGGAGGCTGTATGTGGGAAGAAGAACAGTTAACTGGAGGCTGTATGTGGGGAAGAACAGTTAACTGGAGGCTGTATGTGGGAAGAACAGTTAACTGGAGGCTGTATGTGGGAAGAACAGTTAACTGGAGGCTGTATGTGGGAAGAACAGTTAACCGGAGGCTGTATGTGGGTAGAACAGTTAACTGGAGGCTGTATGTGGGAAGAAGAACAGTTAACTGGAGGCTGTATGTGGGAAGAAGAACAGTTAACTGGAGGCTGTATGTGGGTAGAACAGTTAAACTGGAGGCTGTATGTGGGAAGAAGAACAGTTAACTGGAGGCTGTATGTGGGAAGAACAGTTAACTGGAGGCTGTATGTGGGAAGAAGAACAGTTAACTGGAGGCTGTATGTGGGAAGAACAGTTAACTGGAGGCTGTATGTGGGAAGAAGAACAGTTAACTGGAGGCTGTATGTGGGAAGAAGAACAGTTAACTGGAGGCTGTATGTGGGAAGAAGAACAGTTAACTGGAGGCTGTATGTGGGAAGAAGAACAGTTAACTGGAGGCTGTATGAAGAACAGTTAACTGGAGGCTGTATGTGGGAAGAAGAACAGTTAACTGGAGGCTGTATGTGGGAAGAAGAACAGTTAACTGTAGGCTGTATGTGGGAAGAAGAACAGTTAACTGGAGGCTGTATGTGGGAAGAACAGTTTAACTGGAGGCTGTATGTGGGAAGAAGAACAGTTAACTGGAGGCTGTATGAAGAACAGTTAACTGGAGGCTGTATGTGGGAAGAACAGTTAACTGGAGGCTGTATGTGGGAAGAAGAACAGTTAACTGGAGGCTGTATGTGGGAAGAAGAACAGTTAACTGGAGGCTGTATGTGGGAAGAAGAACAGTTAACTGGAGGCTGTATGTGGGAAGAACAGTTAACTGGAGGCTGTATGTTGGAAGAACAGTTAACTGGAGGCTGTATGTGGGAAGAAGAACAGTTAACTGGAGGCTGTATGTGGGAAGAAGAACAGTTAACTGGAGGCTGTATGTGGGAAGAAGAACAGTTAACTGGAGGCTGTATGTGGGAAGAACAGTTAACTGGAGGCTGTATGTGGGAAGAACAGTTAACTGGAGGCTGTATGTGGGAAGAACAGTTAACTGGAGGCTGTATGTGGGAAGAAGAACAGTTAACTGGAGGCTGTATGTGGGAAGAAGAACAGTTAACTGGAGGCTGTATGTGGGAAGAACAGTTAACTGGAGGCTGTATGTGGGAAGAAGAACAGTTAACTGGAGGCTGTATGTGGGAAGAACAGTTAACTGGAGGCTGTATGTGGGAAGAAGAACAGTTAACTGGAGGCTGTATGTGGGAAGAACAGTTAACTGGAGGCTGTATGTGGGAAGAACAGTTAACTGGAGGCTGTATGTGGGAAGAACAGTTAACTGGAGGCTGTATGTGGGAAGAACAGTTAACTGGAGGCTGTATGTGGGAAGAACAGTTAACTGGAGGCTGTATGTGGGTAGAACAGTTAACTGGAGGCTGTATGTGGGAAGAAGAACAGTTAACTGGAGGCTGTATGTGGGAAGAAGAACAGTTAACTGGAGGCTGTATGTGGGAAGAAGAACAGTTAACTGGAGGCTGTATGTGGGTAGAACAGTTAACTGGAGGCTGTATGTGGGAAGAACAGTTAACTGGAGGCTGTATGTGGGAAGAACAGTTAACTGGAGGCTGTATGTGGGAAGAACAGTTAACTGGAGGCTGTATGTGGGAAGAACAGTTAACTGGAGGCTGTATGTGGGAAGAACAGTTAACTGGAGGCTGTATGTGGGAAGAACAGTTAACCGGAGGCTGTATGTGGGTAGAACAGTTAACTGGAGGCTGTATGTGGGAAGAACAGTTAACTGGAGGCTGTATGTGGGTAGAACAGTTAACTGGAGGCTGTATGTGGGAAGAAGAACAGTTAACTGGAGGCTGTATGTGGGAAGAAGAACAGTTAACTGGAGGCTGTATGTGGGAAGAAGAACAGTTAACTGGAGGCTGTATGTGGGAAGAACAGTTAACTGGAGGCTGTATGTGGGAAGAACAGTTAACTGGAGGCTGTATGTGGGAAGAAGAACAGTTAACTGGAGGCTGTATGTGGGAAGAACAGTTAACTGGAGGCTGTATGTGGGAAGAACAGTTAACTGGAGGCTGTATGTGGGAAGAACACAGTTAACTGGAGGCTGTATGTGGGAAGAACAGTTAACCGGAGGCTGTATGTGGGTAGAACAGTTAACTGGAGGCTGTATGTGGGAAGAAGAACAGTTAACTGGAGGCTGTATGTGGGAAGAAGAACAGTTAACTGGAGGCTGTATGTGGGTAGAACAGTTAACTGGAGGCTGTATGTGGGAAGAAGAACAGTTAACTGGAGGCTGTATGTGGGAAGAACAGTTAACTGGAGGCTGTATGTGGGAAGAAGAACAGTTAACTGGAGGCTGTATGTGGGAAGAACAGTTAACTGGAGGCTGTATGTGGGAAGAAGAACAGTTAACTGGAGGCTGTATGTGGGAAGAAGAACAGTTAACTGGAGGCTGTATGTGGGAAGAAGAACAGTCAACTGGAGGCTGTATGTGGGAAGAAGAACAGTTAACTGGAGGCTGTATGTGGGAAGAAGAACAGTTAACTGGAGGCTGTATGTGGGAAGAAGAACAGTTAACTGGAGGCTGTATGTGGGGAAGAAGAACAGTCAACTGGAGGCTGTATGTGGGAAGAAGAACAGTTAACTGGAGGCTGTATGTGGGAAGAAGAACAGTTAACTGGAGGCTGTATGTGGGAAGAAGAACAGTCAACTGGAGGCTGTATGTGGGAAGAAGAACAGTTAACTGGAGGCTGTATGTGGGAAGAAGAACAGTTAACTGGAGGCTGTATGTGGGAAGAAGAACAGTTAACTGGAGGCTGTATGTGGGAAGAAGAACAGTTAACTGGAGGCTGTATGTGGGAAGAAGAACAGTTAACTGGAGGCTGTATGTGGGAAGAAGAACAGTTAACTGGAGGCTGTATGTGGGAAGAAGAACAGTTAACTGGAGGCTGTATGTGGGAAGAAGAACAGTTAACTGGAGGCTGTATGTGGGAAGAAGAACAGTTAACTGGAGGCTGTATGTGGGAAGAAGAACAGTTAACTGGAGGCTGTATGTGGGAAGAAGAACAGTTAACTGGAGGCTGTATGTGGGAAGAAGAACAGTTAACTGGAGGCTGTATGTGGGAAGAAGAACAGTTAACTGGAGGCTGTATGTGGGAAGAAGAACAGTTAACTGGAGGCTGTATGTGGGAAGAAGAACAGTTAACTGGAGGCTGTATGTGGGAAGAAGAACAGTCAACTGGAGGCTGTATGTGGGAAGAAGAACAGTTAACTGGAGGCTGTATGTGGGAAGAAGAACAGTTAACTGGAGGCTGTATGTGGGAAGAAGAACAGTTAACTGGAGGCTGTATGTGGGAAGAAGAACAGTTAACTGGAGGCTGTATGTGGGAAGAAGAACAGTCAACTGGAGGCTGTATGTGGGAAGAAGAACAGTTAACTGGAGGCTGTATGTGGGAAGAAGAACAGTTAACTGGAGGCTGTATGTGGGAAGAAGAACAGTCAACTGGAGGCTGTATGTGGGAAGAAGAACAGTTAACTGGAGGCTGTATGTGGGAAGAAGAACAGTTAACTGGAGGCTGTATGTGGGAAGAAGAACAGTTAACTGGAGGCTGTATGTGGGAAGAAGAACAGTTAACTGGAGGCTGTATGTGGGAAGAAGAACAGTTAACTGGAGGCTGTATGTGGGAAGAAGAACAGTTAACTGGAGGCTGTATGTGGGAAGAAGAACAGTTAACTGGAGGCTGTATGTGGGAAGAAGAACAGTTAACTGGAGGCTGTATGTGGGAAGAACAGTTAACTGGAGGCTGTATGTGGGAAGAACAGTTAACTGGAGGCTGTATGTGGGAAGAACAGTTAACTGGAGGCTGTATGTGGGAAGAACAGTTAACTGGAGGCTGTATGTGGGAAGAAGAACAGTTAACTGGAGGCTGTATGTGGGAAGAACAGTTAACTGGAGGCTGTATGTGGGAAGAAGAACAGTTAACTGGAGGCTGTATGTGGGAAGAACAGTTAACTGGAGGCTGTATGTGGGAAGAAGAACAGTTAACTGGAGGCTGTATGTGGGAAGAACAGTTAACTGGAGGCTGTATGTGGGAAGAACAGTTAACTGGAGGCTGTATGTGGGAAGAACAGTTAACTGGAGGCTGTATGTGGGAAGAACAGTTAACTGGAGGCTGTATGTGGGAAGAACAGTTAACTGGAGGCTGTATGTGGGTAGAACAGTTAACTGGAGGCTGTATGTGGGAAGAAGAACAGTTAACTGGAGGCTGTATGTGGGAAGAAGAACAGTTAACTGGAGGCTGTATGTGGGAAGAACAGTTAACTGGAGGCTGTATGTGGGTAGAACAGTTAACTGGAGGCTGTATGTGGGAAGAACAGTTAACTGGAGGCTGTATGTGGGAAGAACAGTTAACTGGAGGCTGTATGTGGGAAGAACAGTTAACTGGAGGCTGTATGTGGGAAGAACAGTTAACTGGAGGCTGTATGTGGGAAGAACAGTTAACCGGAGGCTGTATGTGGGTAGAACAGTTAACTGGAGGCTGTATGTGGGAAGAACAGTTAACTGGAGGCTGTATGTGGGTAGAACAGTTAACTGGAAAAGGCTGTATGTGGGAAGAAGAACAGTTAACTGGAGGCTGTATGTGGGAAGAAGAACAGTTAACTGGAGGCTGTATGTGGGAAGAAGAACAGTTAACTGGAGGCTGTATGTGGGAAGAACAGTTAACTGGAGGCTGTATGTGGGAAGAACAGTTAACTGGAGGCTGTATGTGGGAAGAAGAACAGTTAACTGGAGGCTGTATGTGGGAAGAACAGTTAACTGGAGGCTGTATGTGGGAAGAACAGTTAACTGGAGGCTGTATGTGGGAAGAACAGTTAACTGGAGGCTGTATGTGGGAAGAACAGTTAACCGGAGGCTGTATGTGGGTAGAACAGTTAACTGGAGGCTGTATGTGGGAAGAAGAACAGTTAACTGGAGGCTGTATGTGGGAAGAAGAACAGTTAACTGGAGGCTGTATGTGGGTAGAACAGTTAACTGGAGGCTGTATGTGGGAAGAAGAACAGTTAACTGGAGGCTGTATGTGGGTAGAACAGTTAACTGGAGGCTGTATGTGGGAAGAAGAACAGTTAACTGGAGGCTGTATGTGGGAAGAACAGTTAACTGGAGGCTGTATGTGGGGAAGAACAGTTAACTGGAGGCTGTATGTGGGAAGAAGAACAGTTAACTGGAGGCTGTATGTGGGAAGAACAGTTAACTGGAGGCTGTATGTGGGAAGAAGAACAGTTAACTGGAGGCTGTATGTGGGAAGAAGAACAGTTAACTGGAGGCTGTATGTGGGAAGAAGAACAGTTAACTGGAGGCTGTATGTGGGAAGAAGAACAGTTAACTGGAGGCTGTATGTGGGAAGAACAGTTAACTGGAGGCTGTATGTGGGAAGAACAGTTAACTGGAGGCTGTATGTGGGAAGAAGAACAGTTAACTGGAGGCTGTATGTGGGAAGAAGAACAGTTAACTGGAGGCTGTATGTGGGAAGAAGAACAGTTAACTGGAGGCTGTATGTGGGAAGAACAGTTAACTGGAGGCTGTATGTGGGAAGAACAGTTAACTGGAGGCTGTATGTGGGAAGAAGAACAGTTAACTGGAGGCTGTATGTGGGAAGAACAGTTAACTGGAGGCTGTATGTGGGAAGAACAGTTAACTGGAGGCTGTATGTGGGAAGAAGAACAGTTAACTGGAGGCTGTATGTGGGAAGAAGAACAGTTAACTGGAGGCTGTATGTGGGAAGAAGAACAGTTAACTGGAGGCTGTATGTGGGAAGAAGAACAGTCAACTGGAGGCTGTATGTGGGAAGAAGAACAGTTAACTGGAGGCTGTATGTGGGAAGAAGAACAGTTAACTGGAGGCTGTATGTGGGAAGAAGAACAGTTAACTGGAGGCTGTATGTGGGAAGAAGAACAGTCAACTGGAGGCTGTATGTGGGAAGAAGAACAGTTAACTGGAGGCTGTATGTGGGAAGAAGAACAGTTAACTGGAGGCTGTATGTGGGAAGAAGAACAGTCAACTGGAGGCTGTATGTGGGAAGAAGAACAGTTAACTGGAGGCTGTATGTGGGAAGAAGAACAGTTAACTGGAGGCTGTATGTGGGAAGAAGAACAGTTAACTGGAGGCTGTATGTGGGAAGAAGAACAGTTAACTGGAGGCTGTATGTGGGAAGAAGAACAGTTAACTGGAGGCTGTATGTGGGAAGAAGAACAGTTAACTGGAGGCTGTATGTGGGAAGAAGAACAGTTAACTGGAGGCTGTATGTGGGAAGAACAGTTAACTGGAGGCTGTATGTGGGAAGAAGAACAGTTAACTGGAGGCTGTATGTGGGAAGAACAGTTAACTGGAGGCTGTATGTGGGAAGAACAGTTAACTGGAGGCTGTATGTGGGAAGAACAGTTAACTGGAGGCTGTATGTGGGAAGAACAGTTAACTGGAGGCTGTATGTGGGAAGAACAGTTAACTGGAGGCTGTATGTGGGTAGAACAGTTAACTGGAGGCTGTATGTGGGAAGAAGAACAGTTAACTGGAGGCTGTATGTGGGAAGAAGAACAGTTAACTGGAGGCTGTATGTGGGAAGAAGAACAGTTAACTGGAGGCTGTATGTGGGTAGAACAGTTAACTGGAGGCTGTATGTGGGGAAGAACAGTTAACTGGAGGCTGTATGTGGGAAGAACAGTTAACTGGAGGCTGTATGTGGGAAGAACAGTTAACTGGAGGCTGTATGTGGGGGAAGAACAGTTAACTGGAGGCTGTATGTGGGAAGAACAGTTAACTGGAGGCTGTATGTGGGAAAAGAACAGTTAACCGGAGGCTGTATGTGGGTAGAACAGTTAACTGGAGGCTGTATGTGGGAAGAACAGTTAACTGGAGGCTGTATGTGGGTAGAACAGTTAACTGGAGGCTGTATGTGGGAAGAAGAACAGTTAACTGGAGGCTGTATGTGGGAAGAAGAACAGTTAACTGGAGGCTGTATGTGGGAAGAAGAACAGTTAACTGGAGGCTGTATGTGGGAAGAACAGTTAACTGGAGGCTGTATGTGGGAAGAACAGTTAACTGGAGGCTGTATGTGGGAAGAAGAACAGTTAACTGGAGGCTGTATGTGGGAAGAACAGTTAACTGGAGGCTGTATGTGGGAAGAACAGTTAACTGGAGGCTGTATGTGGGAAGAACAGTTAACTGGAGGCTGTATGTGGGAAGAACAGTTAACTGGAGGCTGTATGTGGGAAGAACAGTTTAACCGGAGGCTGTATGTGTGGGAAGAACAGTTAACTGGAGGCTGTATGTGGGAAGAAGAACAGTTAACTGGAGGCTGTATGTGGGAAGAAGAACAGTTAACTGGAGGCTGTATGTGGGAAGAAGAACAGTTAACTGGAGGCTGTATGTGGAAGAAGAACAGTTAACTGGAGGCTGTATGTGGAAGAAGAACAGTTAACTGGAGGCTGTATGTGGGAAGAAGAACAGTTAACTGGAGGCTGTATGTGGGAAGAAGAACAGTTAACTGGAGGCTGTATGTGGGAAGAAGAACAGTTAACTGGAGGCTGTATGTGGGAAGAAGAACAGTTAACTGGAGGCTGTATGTGGGAAGAAGAAACAGTTAACTGGAGGCTGTATGTGGGAAGAAGAACAGTTAACTGGAGGCTGTATGTGGGAAGAAGAACAGTTAACTGGAGGCTGTATGTGGGAAGAAGAACAGTTAACTGGAGGCTGTATGTGGGAAGAAGAACAGTTAACTGGAGGCTGTATGTGGGAAGAAGAACAGTTAACTGGAGGCTGTATGTGGGAAGAAGAACAGTTAACTGGAGGCTGTATGTGGGAAGAAGAACAGTCAACTGGAGGCTGTATGTGGGAAGAAGAACAGTTAACTGGAGGCTGTATGTGGGAAGAAGAACAGTTAACTGGAGGCTGTATGTGGGAAGAAGAACAGTTAACTGGAGGCTGTATGTGGGAAGAAGAACAGTTAACTGGAGGCTGTATGTGGGAAGAAGAACAGTTAACTGGAGGCTGTATGTGGGAAGAAGAACAGTTAACTGGAGGCTGTATGTGGGAAGAAGAACAGTTAACTGGAGGCTGTATGTGGGAAGAAGAACAGTTAACTGGAGGCTGTATGTGGGAAGAAGAACAGTTAACTGGAGGCTGTATGTGGGAAGAAGAACAGTTAACTGGAGGCTGTATGTGGGAAGAAGAACAGTTAACTGGAGGCTGTATGTGGGAAGAAGAACAGTTAACTGGAGGCTGTATGTGGGAAGAAGAACAGTTAACTGGAGGCTGTATGTGGGAAGAAGAACAGTTAACTGGAGGCTGTATGTGGGAAGAAGAACAGTTAACTGGAGGCTGTATGTGGGAAGAAGAACAGTTAACTGGAGGCTGTATGTGGGAAGAAGAACAGTTAACTGGAGGCTGTATGTGGGAAGAAGAACAGTTAACTGGAGGCTGTATGTGGGAAGAAGAACAGTTAACTGGAGGCTGTATGTGGAAGAAGAACAGTCAACTGGAGGCTGTATGTGGGAAGAAGAACAGTTAACTGGAGGCTGTATGTGGGAAGAAGAACAGTTAACTGGAGGCTGTATGTGGGAAGAAGAACAGTTAACTGGAGGCTGTATGTGGGAAGAAGAACAGTTAACTGGAGGCTGTATGTGGGAAGAAGAACAGTTAACTGGAGGCTGTATGTGGGAAGAAGAACAGTTAACTGGAGGCTGTATGTGGGAAGAAGAACAGTTAACTGGAGGCTGTATGTGGGAAGAACAGTTAACTGGAGGCTGTATGTGGGAAGAACAGTTAACTGGAGGCTGTATGTGGGAAGAACAGTTAACTGGAGGCTGTATGTGGGAAGAACAGTTAACTGGAGGCTGTATGTGGGGAAAGAACAGTTAACTGGAGGCTGTATGTGGGAAGAACAGTTAACTGGAGGCTGTATGTGGGAAGAAGAACAGTTAACTGGAGGCTGTATGTGGGAAGAACAGTTAACTGGAGGCTGTATGTGGGAAGAAGAACAGTTAACTGGAGGCTGTATGTGGGAAGAACAGTTAACTGGAGGCTGTATGTGGGAAAGAAGAACAGTTAACTGGAGGCTGTATGTGGGAAGAACAGTTAACTGGAGGCTGTATGTGGGAAGAACAGTTAACTGGAGGCTGTATGTGGGAAGAACAGTTAACTGGAGGCTGTATGTGGGTAGAACAGTTAACTGGAGGCTGTATGTGGGAAGAAGAACAGTTAACTGGAGGCTGTATGTGGGAAGAAGAACAGTTAACTGGAGGCTGTATGTGGGAAGAACAGTTAACTGGAGGCTGTATGTGGGTAGAACAGTTAACTGGAGGCTGTATGTGGGAAGAAACAGTTAACTGGAGGCTGTATGTGGGAAGAACAGTTAACTGGAGGCTGTATGTGGGAAGAACAGTTAACTGGAGGCTGTATGTGGGGAAGAACAGTTAACTGGAGGCTGTATGTGGGAAGAACAGTTAACCGGAGGCTGTATGTGGGTAGAACAGTTAACTGGAGGCTGTATGTGGGAAGAACAGTTAACTGGAGGCTGTATGTGGGTAGAACAGTTAACTGGAGGCTGTATGTGGGAAGAAACAGTTAACTGGAGGCTGTATGTGGGAAAGAAACAGTTAACTGGAGGCTGTATGTGGGAAGAAGAAGTTAACTGGAGGCTGTATGTGGGAAGAACAGTTAACTGGAGGCTGTATGTGGGAAGAACAGTTAACTGGAGGCTGTATGTGGGAAGAAGAACAGTTAACTGGAGGCTGTATGTGGAAGAAGAACAGTTAACTGGAGGCTGTATGTGGGAAGAACAGTTAACTGGAGGCTGTATGTGGGAAGAACAGTTAACTGGAGGCTGTATGTGGGAAGAACAGTTAAACCGGAGGCTGTATGTGGGAAGAAACAGTTAACTGGAGGCTGTATGTGGGAAGAAGAACAGTTAACTGGAGGCTGTATGTGGGAAGAAGAACAGTTAACTGGAGGCTGTATGTGGGTAGAACAGTTAACTGGAGGCTGTATGTGGGAAGAAGAACAGTTAACTGGAGGCTGTATGTGGGAAGAAGAACAGTTAACTGGAGGCTGTATGTGGGAAGAACAGTTAACTGGAGGCTGTATGTGGGAAGAAGAACAGTTAACTGGAGGCTGTATGTGGGAAAGAACAGTTAACTGGAGGCTGTATGTGGGAAGAAGAACAGTTAACTGGAGGCTGTATGTGGGAAGAAGAACAGTTAACTGGAGGCTGTATGTGGGAAGAAGAACAGTTAACTGGAGGCTGTATGTGGGAAGAAGAACAGTTAACTGGAGGCTGTATGTGGGAAGAAGAACAGTTAACTGGAGGCTGTATGTGGGAAGAAGAACAGTTAACTGGAGGCTGTATGTGGGAAGAACAGTTAACTGGAGGCTGTATGTGGGAAGAACAGTTAACTGGAGGCTGTATGTGGGAAGAAGAACAGTTAACTGGAGGCTGTATGTGGGAAGAAGAACAGTTAACTGGAGGCTGTATGTGGGAAGAAGAACAGTTAACTGGAGGCTGTATGTGGGAAGAAGAACAGTTAACTGGAGGCTGTATGTGGGGAAGAAGAACAGTTAACTGGAGGCTGTATGTGGGAAGAAGAACAGTTAGTTAACTGGAGGCTGTATGTGGGAAGAAGAACAGTTAACTGGAGGCTGTATGTGGGAAGAAGAACAGTTAACTGGAGGCTGTATGTGGGAAGAAGAACAGTTAACTGGAGGCTGTATGTGGAAGAAGAACAGTTAACTGGAGGCTGTATGTGGGAAGAAGAACAGTTAACTGGAGGCTGTATGTGGGAAGAAGAACAGTTAACTGGAGGCTGTATGTGGGAAGAAGAACAGTTAACTGGAGGCTGTATGTGGGAAGAAGAACAGTTAACTGGAGGCTGTATGTGGGAAGAAGAACAGTTAACTGGAGGCTGTATGTGGGAAGAAGAACAGTTAACTGGAGGCTGTATGTGGGAAGAAGAACAGTTAACTGGAGGCTGTATGTGGGAAGAAGAACAGTCAACTGGAGGCTGTATGTGGGAAGAAGAACAGTTAACTGGAGGCTGTATGTGGGAAGAAGAACAGTTAACTGGAGGCTGTATGTGGGAAGAAGAACAGTTAACTGGAGGCTGTATGTGGGAAGAAGAACAGTTAACTGGAGGCTGTATGTGGGAAGAAGAACAGTTAACTGGAGGCTGTATGTGGGAAGAAGAACAGTTAGTTAACTGGAGGCTGTATGTGGGAAGAAGAACAGTTAACTGGAGGCTGTATGTGGGAAGAAGAACAGTTAACTGGAGGCTGTATGTGGGAAGAAGAACAGTTAACTGGAGGCTGTATGTGGGAAGAAGAACAGTTAACTGGAGGCTGTATGTGGGAAGAAGAACAGTTAACTGGAGGCTGTATGTGGGAAGAAGAACAGTTAACTGGAGGCTGTATGTGGGAAGAAGAACAGTTAACTGGAGGCTGTATGTGGGAAGAAGAACAGTTAACTGGAGGCTGTATGTGGGAAGAAGAACAGTTAACTGGAGGCTGTATGTGGGAAGAAGAACAGTTAACTGGAGGCTGTATGTGGGAAGAAGAACAGTTAACTGGAGGCTGTATGTGGGAAGAAGAACAGTTAACTGGAGGCTGTATGTGGGAAGAAGAACAGTTAACTGGAGGCTGTATGTGGGAAGAAGAACAGTTAACTGGAGGCTGTATGTGGGAAGAAGAACAGTTAACTGGAGGCTGTATGTGGGAAGAAGAACAGTTAACTGGAGGCTGTATGTGGGAAGAAGAACAGTTAACTGGAGGCTGTATGTGGGAAGAAGAACAGTTAACTGGAGGCTGTATGTGGGAAGAAGAACAGTTAACTGGAGGCTGTATGTGGGAAGAAGAACAGTTAACTGGAGGCTGTATGTGGGAAGAAGAACAGTTAACTGGAGGCTGTATGTGGGAAGAAGAACAGTTAACTGGAGGCTGTATGTGGGAAGAAGAACAGTTAACTGGAGGCTGTATGTGGGAAGAAGAACAGTTAACTGGAGGCTGTATGTGGGAAGAAGAACAGTTAAACTGGAGGCTGTATGTGGGAAGAAGAACAGTTAACTGGAGGCTGTATGTGGGAAGAAGAACAGTTAACTGGAGGCTGTATGTGGGAAGAAGAACAGTTAACTGGAGGCTGTATGTGGGAAGAAGAACAGTTAACTGGAGGCTGTATGTGGGAAGAAGAACAGTTAACTGGAGGCTGTATGTGGGAAGAAGAACAGTTAACTGGAGGCTGTATGTGGGAAGAAGAACAGTTAACTGGAGGCTGTATGTGGGAAGAAGAACAGTTAACTGGAGGCTGTATGTGGGAAGAAGAACAGTTAACTGGAGGCTGTATGTGGGAAGAAGAACAGTTAACTGGAGGCTGTATGTGGGAAGAAGAACAGTTAACTGGAGGCTGTATGTGGGAAGAAGAACAGTTAACTGGAGGCTGTATGTGGGAAGAAGAACAGTTAACTGGAGGCTGTATGTGGGAAGAAGAACAGTTAACTGGAGGCTGTATGTGGGAAGAAGAACAGTTAACTGGAGGCTGTATGTGGGAAGAAGAACAGTTAACTGGAGGCTGTATGTGGGAAGAAGAACAGTTAACTGGAGGCTGTATGTGGGAAGAAGAACAGTTAACTGGAGGCTGTATGTGGGGAAGAAGAACAGTTAACTGGAGGCTGTATGTGGGAAGAAGAACAGTCAACTGGAGGCTGTATGTGGGAAGAAGAACAGTCAACTGGAGGCTGTATGTGGGAAGAAGAACAGTTAACTGGAGGCTGTATGTGGGAAGAAGAACAGTTAACTGGAGGCTGTATGTGGGAAGAAGAACAGTTAACTGGAGGCTGTATGTGGGAAGAAGAACAGTCAACTGGAGGCTGTATGTGGGAAGAAGAACAGTCAACTGGAGGCTGTATGTGGGAAGAAGAACAGTCAACTGGAGGCTGTATGTGGGAAGAAGAACAGTTAACTGGAGGCTGTATGTGGGAAGAAGAACAGTTAACTGGAGGCTGTATGTGGGAAGAAGAACAGTTAACTGGAGGCTGTATGTGGGAAGAAGAACAGTCAACTGGAGGCTGTATGTGGGAAGAAGAACAGTCAACTGGAGGCTGTATGTGGGATAAACAGTCAAGAAGAACAGGCAACTGACAGGCCCAGACCAGTATGACCACCATTTCTTTCAAAGGCTGCTGAGATAAAATGCTGATTAAAAGCATCACAAATCTGAACCTTGGCCCAGGCTTGATTTCTTATCAAGGGGCATGTTTATCAGCCAGAAGTAAAAACAGGGTCTGGTATGCAGCTAGTTGATAAAGCTCTGAATAATATAGATCATGAAGGAACACCTGGGATAGGGCAGCCATAGGGCAGTGATGATGGCTGATATCATTTGGTATCTCTAATGCAAGCCATAGGGCACTGGTGGCTGATATCATTTGGTATCTCTAATGCAAGCCATAGGGCATGTGGTCGTTGATATCATTTGGTATCTCTAATGCAAGCCATAGGGCAGCGGTCGCTGATATCATTTGGTTTCTCTAATGCAAGCCATAGGGCAGTGGTCGCTGATATCATTTGGTATCTCTAATGCAAGCCATAGGGCAGTGGTCGCTGATATCATTTGGTATCTCTAATGCAAGCCATAGGGCAGTGGTCGCTGATATCATTTGGTTTCTCTAATGCAAGCCATAGGGCAGTGGTCACTGATATAATTTGGTTTCTCTAATGGAAGCCATAGGGCAGTGTGTGGCTGATATCATTTGGTATCTCTAATGCAAGCCATAGGGCACTGGTGGCTGATATCATTTGGTATCTCTAATGCAAGCCATAGGGCAGTGGTCGTTGATATCATTAGGTATCTCTAATGCAAGCCATAGGGCAGTGGTCGTTGATATCATTTGGTATCTCTAATGCAAGCCATAGGGCAGTGGTCGTTGATATCATTTGGTTTCTCTAATGCAAGCCATAGGGCAGTGGTGGCTGATATCATTTGAAAAAAACACCACTAGCCAAATACTTATGGGGACAGTGAGTCAGGATAAGGTCAATCAATGAGGAGTTTGCTGGGTTTTCTACATTCATCTGAGTGGGTTTCGTCATCAGCAGAGCCAAGCTGAACTCAAGACAGATATTCTTAAACTGATCTGAGGTGTGTGTTAACCAATCAAGATTCAGATCTCCTAACACAACCAGTTTCGATACCAGAAAGGGTTTTAAATAATCAGAAATAATAGAAACAGCCTCCACCAAAGCGTCTGGGGGGGCGGTAGACCAGACCAATACATATATGCATATTTTGGTTTATGGACACTTTTATAACCAACAGCTCACATAATTTTTGGGGACAGAGATGCTAAGAGAGCATGATGCCGTAAGAGAAGATCTAAATAAATAGTCAACCCTCCCCTTTTTTAGTCACATCTGAAAATGTTGACATCAGGCTTCGCACCTTTATATGTAACAGTCTAAGCTTTATATGTAACAGTCTAAGCTTTATATGTAACAGTCTAAGCTTTATATGTAACAGTCTAAGCTTTATATGTAACAGTCTAAGCTTTATATGTAACAGTCTAAGCTTTATATGTAACAGTCTAAGCTTTATATGTAACAGTCTAATGTAACTTTATATGTAACAGTCTAAGCTTTATATGTAACAGTCTAAGCTTTATATGTAACAGTCTAAGCTTTATATGTAAACAGTCTAAGCTTTATATGTAACAGTCTAAGCTTTATATGTAACAGTCTAAGCTTTATATTTATAGCTTTATATGTAACAGTCTAAGCTTTATATGTAACAGTCTAAGCTTTATATGTAACAGTTTTATATGTAACAGTCTAAGCTTTATTATAACAACAGTCTAAGCTTTATATGTAACAGTCTAAGCTTTATATGTAACAGTCTAAGCTTTATATGTAACAGTCTAAGCTTTATATGTAAGTCTAAGCTTCTAAGCTTTATATGTAACAGTCTGCTTTAAAACAGTCTAAGCTTTATATGTAACAGTCTAAGCTTTATATGTAACAGTCTAAGCTTTATATGTAACAGTCTAAGCTTTATATGTAACAGTCTAAGCTTTATATGTAACAGTCTAAGCTTTATATGTAACAGTCTAAGCTTTATATGTAACAGTCTAAGCTTTATATGTAACAGTCTAAGCTTTATATGTAATGTAACAGTCTAAACAGTCTAAGCTTTATATGTAACAGTCTAAGCTTTATATGTAACAGTCTAAGCTTTATATGTAACAGTCTAAGCTTTATATGTAACAGTCTAAGCTTTATATGTAACAGTCTAAGCTTTATATGTAACAGTCTAAGCTTTATATGTAACAGTCTAAGCTTTATATGTAACAGTCTAAGCTTTATATGTAACAGTCTAAGCTTTATATGTAACAGTCTAAGCTTTATATGTAACAGTCTAAGCTTTATATGTAACAGTCTAAGCTTTATATGTAACAGTCTAAGCTTTATATGTAACAGTCTAAGCTTTTATAATGTATACAGTCTAAGCTTTATATGTAACAGTCTAAGCTTTATATGTAACAGTCTAAGCTTTATATGTAACAGTCTAAGCTTTATATGTAACAGTCTAAGCTTTATATATGCTTTATAACAGTCTAAGCTTTATATGTAACAGTCTAAGCTTTATATGTAACAGTCTAAGCTTTATATGTAACAGTCTAAGCTTTATATGTAACAGTCTAAGCTTTATATGTAACAGTCTAAGCTTTATATGTAACAGTCTAAGCTTTATATGTAACAGTCTAAGCTTTATATGTAACAGTCTAAGCTTTATATGTAACAGTCTAAGCTTTATATGTAACAGTCTAAGCTTTATATGTAACAGTCTAAGCTTTATATGTAACAGTCTAAGCTTTATATGTAACAGTCTAAGCTTTATATGTAACAGTCTAAGCTTTATATGTAACAGTCTAAGCTTTATATGTAACAGTCTAAGCTTTATATGTAACAGTCTAAGCTTTATATGTAACAGTCTAAGCTTTATATGTAACAGTCTAAGCTTTATATGTAACAGTCTAAGCTTTATATGTAACAGTCTAAGCTTTATATGTAACAGTCTAAGCTTTATATGTAACAGTCTAAGCTTTATATGTAACAGTCTAAGCTTTATATGTAACAGTCTAAGCTTTATATGTAACAGTCTAAGCTTTATATGTAACAGTCTAAGCTTTATATGTAACAGTCTAAGCTTTATATGTAACAGTCTAAGCTTTATATGTAACAGTCTAAGCTTTATATGTAACAGTCTAAGCTTTATATGTAACAGTCTAAGCTTTATATGTAACAGTCTAAGCTTTATATGTAACAGTCTAAGCTTTATATGTAACAGTCTAAGCTTTATATGTAACAGTCTAAGCTTTATATGTAACAGTCTAAGCTTTATATAACAGTAAGCAGTCTAAGCTTTATATGTAACAGTCTAAGCTTTATATGTAACAGTCTAAGCTTTATATGTAACAGTCTAAGCTTTATATGTAACAGTCTAAGCTTTATATGTAACAGTCTAAGCTTTATATGTAACAGTCTAAGCTTTATATGTAACAGTCTAAGCTTTATATGTAACAGTCTAAGCTTTATATGTAACAGTCTAAGCTTTATATGTAACAGTCTAAGCTTTATATGTAACAGTCTAAGCTTTATATGTAACAGTCTAAGCTTTATATGTAACAGTCTAAGCTTTATATGTAACAGTCTAAGCTTTATATGTAACAGTCTAAGCTTTATATGTAACAGTCTAAGCTTTATATGTAACAGTCTAAGCTTTATATGTAACAGTCTAAGCCCTCTGTCAGACTGGAAACAGCAGGAGTATCCATGGAGACAAGAGTCAATAGAACTGGATGAGCTAGCCACAATGGGCTTCCTGATTGGATTAAAAGTTGCAGAGCTAATAATAGAATTCAGGTAAATGTGCACAACATTACTACTGACAATATAAAATACCGTTGAGGAGCTTGATTTGAGGGGTGAGAAAGGTGAGAGAGGGAGAGAGAGAGGGTGAGAGGGGGAGAGAGTGTGAGGTAATCATCCCTAATATTTTCTCTCTGGATCTTGCCGTCTAAACGTAGCTGTTATTTTGTCCCTAACCTTACTGTAGACCTGATGGGAACAATGGGATTCTCATAGCTGTGTGTGGAAGAGGGGAAGAGACTAAGAGGGGAAGAGACTAAGAGAGGAAGAGACTAAGAGGGGAAGAGACTAAGAGGGGAAGAGACTAAGAGGGGAAGAGACTAAGAGGGGAAGAGACTAAGAGGGGAAGAGACTAAGAGGGGAAGAGACTAAGAGAGGAAGAGACTTAGAGAGGAAGAGACTAAGAGAGGAAGAGACTAAGAGAGGAAGAGACTAAGAGAGGAAGAGACTTAGAGAGGAAGAGACTAAGAGAGGAAGAGAGACTTAGAGGAAGAGACTTAGAGAGGAAGAGACTAAGAGAGGAAGAGACTAAGAGGGGAAGAGACTAAGAGGGGAAGAGACTAAGAGAGGAAGAGACTAAGAGGGGAAGAGACTAAGAGAGGAAGAGACTAAGAGACTAAGAGACTAAGAGAGGAAGAGACTAAGAGGGGAAGAGACTAAGAGAGGAAGAGACTAAGAGACTAAGAGACTAAGAGAGGAAGAGACTAAGAGAGGAAGAGACTAAGAGAGGAAGAGACTAAGAGGGGAAGAGACTAAGAGGGGAAGAGACTAAGAGAGGAAGAGACTTAGAGAGGAAGAGACTAAGAGAGGAAGAGACTTAGAGGAAGAGACTTAGAGAGGAAGAGACTAAGAGAGGAAGAGACTAAGAGGGGAAGAGACTAAGAGAGGAAGAGACTAAGAGAGGAAGAGACTTAGAGAGGAAGAGAGGAAGAGACTAAGAGGGGAAGAGACTAAGAGAGGAAGAGACTAAGAGGGGAAGAGACTAAGAGAGGAAGAGAGGAAGAGACTAAGAGAGGAAGAGACTAAGAGAGGAAGAGACTAAGAGAGGAAGAGAGGAAGAGACTAAGAGAGGAAGAGACTAAGAGAGGAAGAGACTAAGAGAGGAAGAGACTAAGAGAGGAAGAGACTAAGAGACTAAGAGACTAAGAGACTAAGAGAGGAAGAGACTAAGAGAGGAAGAGACTAAGAGAGGAAGAGACTAAGAGAGGAAGAGACTAAGAGAGGAAGAGACTAAGAGAGGAAGAGACTAAGAGAGGAAGAGAGGAAGAGACTGAGAGACTAAGAGAGGAGGAGACTAAGAGAGGAAGAGACTAAGAGAGGAAGAGACTAAGAGAGGAAGAGACTAAGAGAGGAAGAGACTTAGAGAGGAAGAGACTTAGAGAGGAAGAGACTAAGAGAGGAAGAGACTAAGAGAGGAAGAGACTAAGAGAGGAAGAGACTAAGAGAGGAAGAGACTAAGAGAGGAAGAGACTAAGAGAGGAAGAGACTAAGAGAGGAAGAGACTAAGAGAGGGAGAGACTAAGAGAGGAAGAGACTAAGAGAGGAAGAGACTAAGAGAGGAAGAGACTAAGAGAGGAAGGGACTAAAGACTAAGAGACTAAGAGAGGAAGAGACTAAGAGAGGAAGAGACTTCATAGGTTTTTTAGTTTATTATCAACAAGTAAAATAAAAAACAATTAAAAAATACCCACGTCACTCATCACATTTACTTTCATTAATAATGCCTTGAATCTGTACAGGTTATTAATGTGATCAGTAATCACAGCTAACATCGCAGGGAGTTTCAACTTCACTTCAAACACCTATATGGCACAAAGGCCGCTCTCTAGACACATATTATAATTACATGAATACATTATTACATAATATTCTAGAAGAGTTTATCCTGATGATTGAATCTTTTGGAACTTGATCTACCTCAGAGCTCCAAAGCATGTTAGCCTGGTCCCAGATCTGTCTGTGCTCCTGCGTACCCCATTGTCATCGTTCTGCATGACGATTCCATAACGAGTTGACAAGACAGCACAAACAGGCTGGCACCCAGGCTAGAAGGCACATTACATTACGAGCCAATAATATTCTAACATCACCCCCTTTCTCCCCTTATAAACTGTACTGACCAGCGTACAAATCCTTCATGTTTAACGTCACCCCCACCTCTAAATACCTCATGGGACTATTGATAAGCAATTAGTTGATCAGTCTTTGATTTGATTGGTCTAGTCTGTCTGTCACTGATCACTCTGCTCGGTCATTGACTGCTCTGGTCTGCCATCTCGGTGTCTGAGCTCAGACTCAGCTCTGCGATGTGGTAGAGGGCGAGGTCTGGGGAGAGGCGGGACGACATCGGTGATTGGCTGACCTGGGCGTCCCTGTCTCGTGATTGGACCATGGCCTGGCGCAGGCAGGAGATCCACTGCTGCTTGTTGAATGAGTCGTTGGCCTGGAGACTGTGGGACTGGGCCTTAGAGCGCCCCCTACTGGACACCCTGAAACAGTTACGCACTGACACACACACACGGGAGGGAGGAGAGAGAGAACAGAGACAGAGAGCGAAGAGAGAGAGAATGGGGAAAGAGAGAGAGAGGAGAGAGAGAACAGAGACAGTGGAGAGAGAGAACAGAGACAGAGAGCGAAGAGAGAGAGAATGGGGAGAGAGAGAGGAGAGAGAATGGGGAGAGAGAGAGAGAGAGAGGAGAGAGAGAGAGAATGGGGAGAGAGAGAGAGGAGAGAGAGAGAGAATGGGGAAAGAGAGAATGGGGAGAGGAGAGAGAGAATGAGAGAGAGAGAGAGAGAGAGAATGGGGAAAGAGAGAGAGGAGAGAGAATGGGGAGAGAGAGAATGAGAGAGAGAGAATGAGAGAGAGAGAATGGGGAGAGAGAGAGAGAGAGAGAGAGAGAGAGAGAGAGAGAGAGAGAGAGAGAGAGAGAGAGAGAGAGGAGAGAGAGAATGGGGGAGAGAGAGAGAGGAGAGAGAGAATGGGGAAAGAGAGGAGAGAGAGAATGGGGAGAGAGAGAGAATGGGAGAGAGAGAGAGAGAGGAGAGAGATAATTGGGAGAGAGAGAATGGGAAGAGAGAATGGGGAAAGAGAGAATGGGAAGAGAGAATGGGGAAAGAGAGAGTGAGGAGAGAGAGAATGGGGAAAGAGAGAGAGAGAGAGGAAAGAGAGAGAGAGAGAGAGAGAGGAGAGAGAGAGGAGAGAGAGAGAATGGGGAAAAGAGAGAGAGGAGAGAGAAAGAGAGAGAGGAGAGAGAATGGGGGGAGAGAGAGGAGAGAGATAATGGGGGAGAGAGAATGGGGAGAGAGAGGAGAGAGAGAATGGGGGGAGAGAGAGGAGAGAGAGAATGGGGAGAGAGGAGAGAGAATGGAGAGAGAGAGAGGAGAGAGAGAATGGGGAGAGAGAGGAGAGAGAATGGAGAGAGAGAGAGAATGGGGAGAGAGAGAGAGAGAGAGAATGGGGAGAGAGAGAGAATGGGGAGAGAGAGAGAGAAAATGGGGAGAGAGAGAGAGAGAGAGAGAGAGAGAAAATGGGGAGAGAGAGAGAGGAGAGAGAGAATGGGGAGAGAGAGAGAGAGGAGAGAGAGAATGGAGAGAGTCATCATCATGGTCCAAACCTGTTTTATGCACCATTCAGTAATATTCCGTTTAAAACAGACGCTGTATAAGCACTCCCTCCATACCTTTGTCGTTGCCGCTGGTGAAGGCCCCCCTGAAGGCCCCTCCTCCCCCGCCGCCCTCCCCGTCAGGTAGCTCTTCTAGGTGGAGTGTGGTGGTGGGGAGGGGCTGGCGGTACACCTGAAAGACCACGCCCCCTTCTCTGTCCTCCACCGAGCGCGTCAGAACCAGACACAGCTCAAACAGGAACACATGGAGCTTCTACAGACAGGAAGAGACTATACTTTATTACATGAATGACATACAACACAGCTCAAACAGGAACACATGGAGATTCTACAGGAGGACATACAGTACCAGTCAAAAGTTTGGACACACCTACTCATTCAAGGGTTTTTCTTTATTTTTACTATTTTCTACATTGTAGAATAATATTGAAGACATCCAAACTATGAAATAACACGTATGGAATCGTGTAGTAACCAATAAAGTATTAAACAAATCAAAATATATTTTATATTTGAGATTCTTCAAATAGCCACCCTTTGCCTTGATGACAGCTTTGCACACTCTTGGCATTCTCTCAACCAGCTTCACCTGGAATGCTTTTCCAACAGTCTTGAAGGAGTTCCCACATATGCTGAGCACTTGTTGGCTGCTTTTCCTTCACTCTGCGGTCCAACTCATCCCAAATCACCTCAATTGGGTTGAGGTCGGGGATTGTGGAGGCCAGGTCAAGTGATGCAGCACTCCATCACTCTCCTTCTTGGTAAAATAGCCTTTACACAGCCTGGAGGTGTGTTGGGTCATTGTCCTGTTGAAAAACAAATGATAGTCCCACTAAGCCCAAACCAGATGGGATGGCGTATCGCTGCAGAATGCTGTGGTAGCCATGCTGGTTAAGTGTGCCTTGAATTCTAAATAAATCACAGAGTGTCACCAGCAAAGCACCTCCACACCATAACACCTCCTCCTCAATGCTTTACGGTGGGAACCACACATGCGGAGATCATCCGTTCACCCGTTCTCACAAAGTCACGGTGGTTGGAACCCAAAATCTCAAATTTGGACAAATTTCCACGGGTCTAATGTCCATTGCTCGTGTTTCTTGGCCCAAGCAAGTCTCTTCTTCTTATTGGTGTCCTTTAGTAGTGGTTTCTTTGCAGCAATTTGACCATGAAGGCCTGATTCACGCAGTCTCCTCTGAACAGTTGATGTTAAGATGTGTCTGTTACTTGAACTCTGAAGCATTTATTTGGGCTGCAATTTCTGAGGCTGATAACTCTAATGAACGTATCCTCTGCAGCAGAGGTAACTCTGGGTCTTCCTTTCCTGTGGCGGTCCTCATGAGAGCCAGTTTCATCTTAGCGCTTGATGGTTTTTGCGACTGCACTTGAAGAAACTTTCAAAGTTCTTGACATTTTCCGTATTGACTGACCTTCATGTCTTAAAGTAATGATGGACTGTCGTTTCTCTTTGCTTATTTGAGCTGTTCTTGCCATAATATGGACATCAAATAGGGCTATCTTCTGTATACCCCCCCTACCTTGTCACAACACAACTGATTGGCTTTAAAGAAGGCACACCTGTTAATTGAAATGCATTCCAGGTGCCAAGAGTGTGCAAAGCTGTCATCAAGGCAAAGGGTGGCTATTTGAAGAATCTCAAATATAAAATATATTTTGATTTGTTTAACACTCTTTTGGTTACTACATGATTCCATATGTGTTATTTCATAGTTTTGATGTCTTCACTATTATTCTACAATGTAGAAAATAGTAAAAATAAAGAAAAACCCTTGAATGAGTAGGTGTGTCCAAACTTTTGACTGGTAGTGTATATACACACACAATACACCATAATGACAAAGCAAAACTGGTTTTTAGAAATTGCTGTTTTCGCTTTGTCATTATGGGGTTTTGTGGTCCTCTGTAGAGCACGGCGCTTGTAACGCCAGGGTAGTGGGTTCGATCCCTGGGACCACCCATACGTAAAAATGTATGCACACATGACTGTAAGTCGCTTTGGATAAAAGTGTCTGCTAAATGGCATATTATTATTATTATTATTATTATATTATAGATTGATGAGGAAAACAATTAATTTAATCAATTTTAGAATAAGGCTGTAACGTAACAAAATGTGGAAAAAGTCAAGGGGTCTGAATACTTTCTGAAGGCACTGTATAAAGTAGTTACCTCAGAAACACAACACTGGCTCCAAGCCACCTAACATTTGTTTTTGTTTTTGTAACAAAAAAATGTTTAAATCAGGGGAACCCATTGAGACCAGGGTCTCATTTTCAATTTCAAGACAACAAATTCAACACGAACATACCAATACAAAATGTATCAAAACTACAGGTTACAATTTCAAAAACTACAATTTCAATACCACATATGCTCACCACTGATGTTGAAATAGTAGTTTTTGAAATTGTAACCTGTAGTTTTGATACATTTTGTATTGGTATGTTCGTGTTGAATTTGTTGTCTTGAAATTGAAAATGAGACCCTGGTCTCAATGGGTTCCCCTGTTACAAAAAAAAATAATGCAAATCTCATTTAACGAATTTAACATTAGACTCCTTTATTGCCCAGGGAATCAAGACGGAGTTCTGCAGGTTATTCCAAAAACGGGGGACATTAAAACTGAAGGCGAATTTACCTAATTCGGTGGAGACCCGAGGAACCGCAAGAGTTAACCAACCCTGTGATTGGTGGAGACCCGAGGAACCGTAAGAGTTAACCAACCCTGTGATTGGTGGAGACCCGAGGAACCGAAAGAGTTAACCAACCCTGTGATTGGTGGAGACCCGAGGAACCGTAAGAGTTAACCAACCCTGTGATTGGTGGAGACCCGAGGAACCGTAAGAGTTAACCAACCCTGTGATTGGTGGAGACCCGAGGAACCGTAAGAGTTAACCAACCCTGTGATTGGTGGAGACCCGAGGAACCGTAAGAGTTAACCAACCCTGTGAACGGGTAACTCGTCTTTTTATACTTCAATAATGAAGTGAGGTAAGTTGGAAGCTTGTGTAGTAGAGCTTACGAGGGACAGACAGACAGACAGACAGACAGACAGACAGACAGACAGTACCTGTCCCTTGTTGTTCTTCAGTTCTCCGTGGCAGTAGAGGAATCGTGACAGCTGGATCTCAGGGAGCCGTTGGCCCTCCTCCAGGTAAGCCAAGCCCCGCCTATAGAACTGACACTCCGCCTCCCCGGTCTTTCTGTCCACCTCTGATACGATGGACTGGACCAACTCCAACTGGGGGGGGGGGGATAACATATCTGATACGACGGACTGGACCAACTCCAACTGGGGGGGGAGTGAGGTGTGTGTGTGTATGTGAATCAACTAATCAATCAGGCGACCGGACCGATCAATCAGCCAATAAATTAATGAATGAAACAACCAATCAATGTGTGTGTGTGTGTCCTCACAGCGTCAGGCAGTGTGTCTTCGTCGGGGTGATCTGGGGGCGTGCTCTTCAGAATCTCCCGTAGCAATAGCGGGTATTTGACCAATCGGCTGCGAGGGAGGTCCAGGAAGTTCCAGAGGTCCAACTTCCTGCTAAAAGACGACTCCTGGCACAGACGAAGGAATTGCTCCACTCGCTTCTGCTGCTTCTTCATGTCCAACAGGGCCTTAGTCAATACAATCAATTAACCAATCAACAATCATTCAATCAATCAATCAGTCAATCAAACGCTTATCCTGTTTCTTCATGTCCAACATGGCCTTAATGACCAATCAATAAACCTTCAATCAGTGCATCAATTAACCACTCATCAAATTAACCAATCAAATCAACCAATCAAACACGCTGCTTCTGCTTCTGGTCCAACAGGGCCTGGACCAATCAATGAACCAATCAATAGTTTAAGCAAAAGACAAATCAATCTATTAGCCAATCAGTCCGTCAGTCAATCAATAAATCAATGTAGCAATCAATCAGTCAATAAACAGCAAACCTAATATGATGACAGCGATGGGGAGAAACTCCCTACCTAGGAAGAAAGTTGAGAGGAAACACTCACCTTAGCCTCCACCTGGTTACAGCAATATGTCACATACGCCCCTAGACAGGGGAACTAGAAGGAAAGAGAGAGAGAGAGAGAGAGAGGGAGAGAGAGAGAGAGAGAGAGATAGAGAGAGAGAGAAGGAGAAGGAAGAGAGAGAGAGGGATAGGGAGAGAGAAAGAGAGATAGAAAGGGAGAGAGAAAGAGGAAGAGATAGGGAGTGAGCGAGAGAGAGAGAGAGAAGGAGAAGGGAGAGAGAGAGGGATAGGGAGAGAGAAAGAGAGAGAGAGAAGGAGAAGGAAGAGAGAGAGGGATAGATAGACATGGTTTACAAAGTGCATTCACTTCTCCCTCTCTTCTCTTCCAGTCCTCGGTTTCCATGGTGATGGTTTCTCACCCAGTTGAAGAGTGTTTGTCCTATCGCCCCAACAGTCTTCTCTGATCCTCTCAGGCGTTCCAGCCGAGCCAAGAGATCTACAATCAGACCAGACCAAACAAACAGAACCATCAAGATAAATATACTGCACCTGAATACAGACAAGAAATGAGATATCTAAAAAGAGACCTTGAAGAGGAGGATTGTGGCCTGTGTGTATGTGTATATATGTGTGTGTGTGTGTGTGTGTATATGTGTGTGTGTGTTTGCGTGTTACCTTCATGGAGGGGTATGAGAGAGTCCAGAGTACCAAAGATCTGTCCCAGTTCACTCTCAGTCATGATGTCCAACTTCAGCATGGGCTCATAGTAGACCTGGAACACCACAGAGTTAGTTCATAGTACACCTGGAACACCACAGAGTTAGTTCATAGTACACCTGGAACACCACAGAGTTAGTTCATAGTACACCTGGAACACCACCGAGTTAGTTCATAGTACACCTGGAACACCACAGAGTTAGTTCATAGTACACCTGGAACACCACCGAGTTAGTTCATAGTACACCTGGAACACCACAGAGTTAGTTCATAGTACACCTGGAACACCACAGAGTTAGTTCATAGTACACCTGGAACACCACAGAGTTAGTTCATAGTACACCTGGAACACCACAGAGTTAGTTCATAGTAGACCTGGAACACCACAGAGTTAGTTCATAGTACACCTGGAACACCACAGAGTTAGTTCATAGTAGACCTGGAACACCACAGAGTTAGTTCATAGTAGACCTGGAACACCACAGAGTTAGTTCATAGTAGACCTGGAACACCACAGAGTTAGTTCATAGTAGACCTGGAACACCACAGAGTTAGTTCATAGTAGACCTGGAACACCACAGAGTTAGTTCATAGTACACCTGGAACACCACAGAGTTAGTTCATAGTACACCTGGAACACCACAGAGTTAGTTCATAGTACACCTGGAACACCACAGAGTTAGTTCATAGTACACCTGGAACACCACCGAGTTAGTTCATAGTACACCTGGAACACCACAGAGTTAGTTCATAGTAGACCTGGAACACCACCGAGTTAGTTCATAGTACACCTGGAACACCACAGAGTTAGTTCATAGTATACCTGGAACACCACCACACAGTTAGTTCATAGTACACCTGGAACACCACAGAGTTAGTTCATAGTATACCTGGAACACCACACAGTTAGTTCATAGTACACCTGGAACACCACAGAGTTAGTTCATAGTACACCTGGAACACCACAGAGTTAGTTCATAGTACACCTGGAACACCACACAGTTAGTTCATAGTACACCTGGAACACCACAGAGTTAGTTCATAGTACACCTGGAACACCAGAGTTAGTTCATAGTACACCTGGAACACCAGAGTTAGTTCATAGTACACCTGGAACACCACAGAGTTAGTTCATAGTACACCTGGAACACCACAGAGTTAGTTCATAGTACACCTGGAACACCACCGAGTTAGTTCATAGTACACCTGGAACACCACAGAGTTAGTTCATAGTACACCTGGAACACCACAGAGTTAGTTCATAGTACACCTGGAACACCACAGAGTTAGTTCATAGTACACCTGGAACACCACAGAGTTAGTTCATAGTACACCTGGAACACCACAGACACATACAGTATAAACCATAGCACTGGAACACAGTACCAGGAGCACCAGTTGGAAACAGACCGATGGACACAGACCGTTTTGCAGTGTGTGAGTGATGTCAACAGAAAGAGAGGAAAAGTATAACTGTAACATGCAGGAAACCTGGGTGAACAGTTGTAGCGTGTGAATCAGGTGGACAGGTACCTTTTTAACCAGACTGAGATCCTCAATCAGCTGTCTCTCTCCCTCAGTCAACTCATAGATCACCTAGTAGAGAGAGAGAGAGAGAGAGAGAGGGGGAGAGAGAGAGAGAGACAGAGAGAGAGAGAGAGAGACAGAGAGAGACAGAGAGAGACAGAGACAGAGACAGAGAGAGAGAGAGAGACAGAGACAGAGACAGAGAGAGAGAGAGAGAGAGAGAGAGAGAGAGAGAGAGAGAGAGAGAGAGAGAGAGAGAGAGAGAGAGAGAGAGAGAGAGAGAGAGAGAGAGAGAGAGAGAGACAGAGAGAGACAGAGAGAGACAGAGAGAGACAGAGAGAGAGAGAGAGAGAGAGAGAGAGAGAGAGAGAGAGAGAGAGAGAGACAGAGAGAGACAGAGAGAGACAGAGACAGAGAGAGAGAGAGACAGAGACAGAGACAGAGACAGAGACAGAGAGAGAGAGAGACAGAGAGAGAGAGACAGAGACAGAGACAGAGAGAGAGAGACAGAGACAGAGAGAGAGAGAGACAGAGAGACAGAGAGACAGAGAGAGAGAGAGAGAGAGAGAGAGAGAGAGAGAGAGAGAGAGAGAGGGTATTTACTAGGGTATTTACTAGGGTATTTACTAGGGTATTTACTAGGGTATTTACTAGGGTATTTACTAGGGTATTTACTAAGCACTGCCACCTACATGACAGGGGACACCAGTCATCTTCACTACTACTGACTGCAGATTCTGTTTAACCCTGGAAACCCAACACACTCCGCAGCACACTACAACATCTACTACTACTGACTGCAGATTCTGTTTAACCCTGGAAAACCCAACACACTCCGCAGCACACTACAACATCTACTACTACTGACTGCAGATTCTGTTTAACCCTGGAAACCCAACACACTCCGCAGCACACTACAACATCTACTACTACTGACTGCAGATTCTGTTTAACCCTGGAAACCCAACACACTCCGCAGCACACTACAACATCTACTACTACTGACTGCAGATTCTGTTTAACCCTGGAAACCCAACACACTCCGCAGCACACTACAACATCTACTACTACTGACTGCAGATTCTGTTTAACCCTGGAACACTCCGCCAACAACACTGACTGCAGCAGAAACCCAACACTACAACATCTACTACTACTGACTGCAGATTCTGTTTAACCTACACAACCATCGTTCACCGGAAACCCAACACACTCCGCAGCACACCTCACACCACAAAGAAGAAAACACACTTCCACAGCAACAGGCACACAGGGGTATCACATCTGATCAGTTCTGAAACAGGAAGTCCTGCCATCTCACTTCCTTTTTTCATCTCCCATGGCAGAGGCCTTTAACAGGAAATGAAACAGCAACTGATGCCCCAACCAGACACGACACAATACAGTCTTTACTACCCTATACCACACCACAGCCCAGGCCTGGGTTAGATCAAATCAGGTGGATTATTTTTTTTTAGGGGGTAGATCAGCTTTAATATTGCAGATTGTACATTCCATCAATGTAATTGTCTGCATCACTTCCAATCCCCCATATGTTTTAAACACTAAAATAACACATCCTAGATCTGAATGAATGAAATAATCTTATTAAAAAGTTTTTTCTTTACATAGTTGAATGTGCTGACAACAAAATCACACAAAAATTATCAATGGAAATCAAATTTATCAACCCATGGAGGTCTGGATTTGGAGTCACCCTCAAAATTAAAGTGGAAAACCACACTACAGGCTGATCCAACTTTGATGTAATGTCCTTAAAACAAGTCAAAATGAGGCTCAGTAGTGTGTGTGGCCTCCACGTGCCTGTATGACCTCCCTACAACGCCTGGGCATGCTCCTGATGAGGTGGCGGATGGTCTCCTGAGGGATCTCCTCCCTGGACTAAAGCATCCGCCAACTCCTGGACAGTCTGTGGTGCAACGTGGCGTTGGTGGATGGAGCGAGACATGATGTCCCAGATGTCCTCAATTGGATTCAGGTCTGGGGAATGGGTGGGCCAGTCCATAGCATCAATGCCTTCCTCTTGCAGGAACTGCTGACACACTCCAGCCACATGAGGTCTAGCATTGTCTTGCATTAGGAGGAACCCAGGGCCAACCGCACCAGCATATGGTCTCACAAGGGGTCTGAGGATCTCATCTCGGTACCTAATGGCAGTCAGGCTACCTCTGGCGAGCACATGGAGGGCTGTGCGGCCCCCCAAAGAAATGCCACCCCACACCATGACTGACCCACCGCCAAACCGGTCATGCTGGAGGATGTTGCAGGCAGCAGAACGTTCTCCACGGCGTCTCCAGACTCTGTCACGTCTGTCACATGTGCTCAGTGTGAACCTGCTTTCATCTGTGAAGAGCACAGGGCGCCAGTGGCGAATTTGCCAATCTTGGTGTTCTCTGGCAAATGCCAAACGTCCTGCACGGTGTTGGGCTGTAAGTACAACCCCCACCTTTGGACGTCGGGCCCTCATACCACCCTCATGGAGTCTGTTTCTGACCGTTTGAGCAGACACATGCACATTTGTGGCCTGCTGGAGGTCATTTTGCAGGGCTCTGGCAGTGCTCCTCCTGCTCCTCCTTGCACAAAGGCAGAGGTTGCAGTCCTGCTGCTGGGTTGTTGCCCTCCTACGGCCTCCTCCACATCTCCTGATGTACTGGCCTGTCTCCTGGTAGCGCCTCCATGCTCTGGACACTACGCTGACAGACACAGCAAACCTTCTTGCCACAGCTCGCATTGATGTGCCATCCTGGATGAGCTGCACTACCTGAGCCACTTGTGAGGGTTGTAGACTCCGTCTCATGCTACCACTAGAGTGAAAGCACCGCCAGCATTCAAAAGTGACCAAAACATCAGCCAGGAAGCATAGGAACTGAGAAGTGGTTTGTGGTCACCACCTGCAGAACCACTCCTTTATTGGGGGGTGTCTTGCTAATTGCCTATAATTTCCACCTGTTGTCTATTCCATTTGCACAACAGCATGTGACATTTATTGTCAATCAGTGTTGCTTCCTAAGTGGACAGTTTGATTTCACAGAAGTGTGATTGACTTGGAGTTACATTGTGTTGTTTAAGTGTTCCCTTTATTTTTTTGAGCAGTGTATATATATATATATTTTTAAATAAAGAGATCTCGTCCTGTAACTCATCATAATGATACACATACATATACATATATATACACATATACACACACATACATACCCACATACATACGTACATACAGTGGGGGAAAAAGTATTTAGTCAGCCACCAATGGTGCAAGTTCTCCCACTTCAAAAGATGAGAGAGGCCTGTAATTTTCATCATAGGTACACGTCAACTATGACAGACAAATTGAGGAAAAAAAATCCAGAAAATCACTTTGTAGGATTTTTAATGAATTTATTTGCAAATTATGGTGGAAAATAAGTATTTGGTCACCTACAAACAAGCATGATTTCTGGCTCTCACAGACCTGTAACTTCTTCTTTAAGAGGCTCCTCTGTCCTCCACTCGTTACCTGTATTAATGGCACCTGTTTGAACTTGGTATCAGTATAAAAGACACCTGTCCACAACCTCAAACAGTCACACTCCAAACTCCACTATGGCCAAGACCAAAGAGCTGTCAAAGGACACCAGAAACAAAATTGTAGACCTGCACCAGGCTGGGAAGACTGAATCTGCAATAGGTAAGCAGCTTGGTTTGAAGAAATCAACTGTGGGAGCAATTATTAGGAAATGGAAGACATACAAGACCACTGATAATCTCCCTCGATCTGGGGCTCCACGCAAGATCTCACCCCGTGGGGTCAAAATGATCACAAGAACGGTGAGCAAAAATCCCAGAACCACACGGGGGGACCTAGTGAATGACCTGCAGAGAGCTGGGACCAAAGTAACAAAGCCTACCATCAGTAACACACTACGCCGCCAGGGACTCAAATCCTGCAGTGCCAGACGTGTCCCCCTGCTTAAGCCAGTACATGTCCAGGCCCGTCTGAAGTTTGCTAGAGTGCATTTGGATGATCCAGAAGAGGACTGGGAGAATGTCATATGGTCAGATGAAACCAAAATATAACTTTTTGGTAAAAAACTCAACTCGTTGTGTTTGGAGGACAAAGAATGCTGAGTTGCATCCAAAGAACACCATACCTACTGTGAAGCATGGGGGTGGAAACATCATGCTTTGGGGCTGTTTTTCTGCAAAGGGACAAGGACGACTGATCCGTGTAAAGGAAAGAATGAATGGGGCCATGTATCGTGAGATTTTGAGTGAAAACCTCCTTCCATCAGCAAGGGCATTGAAGATGAAACGTGGCTGGGTCTTTCAGCATGACAATGATCCCAAACACACCGCCCGGGCAACGAAGGAGTGGCTTCGTAAGAAGCATTTCAAGGTCCTGGAGTGGCCTAGCCAGTCTCCAGATCTCAACCCCATAGAAAATCTTTGGAGGGAGTTGAAAGTCCGTGTTGCCCAGCGACAGCCCCAAAACATCACTGCTCTGGAGGAGATCTGCATGGAGGAATGGGCCAAAATACCAGCAACAGTGTGTGAAAACCTTGTGAAAACATTTGACCTGTGTCATTGCCAACAAAGGGTATATAACAAAGTATTGAGAAACTTTTGTTATTGACCAAATACTTATTTTCCACCATAATTTGCAAATAAATTCATTAAAAATCCTACAATGTGATTTTCTGGATTTTTTTTTCTCATTTTGTCTGTCCTAGTTGACGTGTACCTATGATGAAAATTACAGGCCTCTCTCATCTTTTTAAGTGGGAGAACTTGCACAATTGGTGGCTGACTAAATACTTTTTTTCCCCACTGTACATACATATATACACATACATATCCTTTAAAAATATATATATACATTCCCCTTTATTACTTTCCAACCCCACCACCCCTTCCCTAATTGGAGTAAACTAGTGAACAACAATGCTTAGGCCTCTACTTCCAGCTTATACTAAATATCTACATTTTATGGACACAGTCTATTTTACAATAATTATATATATATTTTATTTTTTTCTCCTGAACTTCCTCTACTCTCAACCTCTCCGATCATTTTCATGATGTCCATCCGGTTTGCTTCTATATGCCATATCTTTCTAACTGTGCTCCTTCACAAAAGCTTCCAACATACAACCTATATACTTATTATGGACACAGTATGCTTACATTATTAGTTATCTTGTTATTATTTGTTGTTATTTGTTATTAGTCCCATCCTTCAACTCTATTCAATACCTCCCATCTATCTCTTAACACCATCCATATAGGATTTCTATTTGCCATATATATTTCAACTGTACTGTGATGTTTTACAAAAATTCTGAACTTTTCTATTCTCATTGTTTCAACAGATTGTGAATTAAAAATAAACATTTTTGCTAAAAGTATTATTATATTATTGATCGATTGACTATGACTTTTCAGATCACCCAGTAATGCTATCTGCAAGGTTAGCTCCAGGTAAATATTGCAATCCTTTAGCCATTCCTGGACCTGTGTCCAAAAACAAGCTACAAATGGACAGTACCAAAACAAATGATCTAATGATTCTGTCTCTTCACAGCAAAATCTGCAGAGCTGGGAAGATTGTATCCCCCATATAAATAACATTCTATTGGTAGCAAGAATTTTATATAATAATTTAAATTGAAAGATTCTAATTTTTGAATCCGGTGTCGTTTTGCGTATCAGTTCATAAACACTATGCCATGGGATCGGTACGTAAAAAATCTCTTCCCAACTATTTTGCAATCTATATGGGACGGCTGTCAATCCTTTAGTCCTTAAATGAAACTGATATACTTTTTTTATTTATCACAGTTTTCCTTAACCAATTATGTTCTTTAATGCAAGGCCGACAGACAAGTTCCTTACTTTCTCCCCCTTCCACTTTCCTCTTCCACTTTTGCGGTAAGGCTGCAATTATTTGGTTGTAGTTTTGGGTAGAGCAGACATTTCCATATGTTTTTATTAGCTGCATGTGTGACATAACTCAACCAGTCCTACCGATGATATCATTTACGAAGATTATACCTTTTTTAAACATTTTGTCAAAAAAAAAAGGTTTTTTATCAATTAGTATATTTGAGTTTAACCACAATATTTGTTGCATTATTTGTTCTGTCATTTCTGTAGGATTACATTGAAATTGCAACCAACTTTCTATGGCTTGTTTTAGAAATAGTGATATTTGGGAGATTATTTCCTTTTCAAATAACTGAAAGTGAGATGTTGTAATCTGAATAAAGGGAAAAAGGCCATTCTTGAACATGGGGTGAGACAATCTTATTAATTTGCTAGAGAACCAGTTCAGATTTAAGTATAACTTTTGTATGACTGAAGCTTTTAGTGATAGGTCTAATGCTTTAATATTTAATCATTTCTGTCCTCCGAATTCATATTCATTATATAAATAGGCCAGTTTAATTTTGTCTGGCTTGCCGTTCCAAATTAAATGGAATATTTTTTTCTCATATAATTTAAAAAACTGTTCGCTAGGCATAGGCAAGACCATAAGCAAATATGGTAGGCAAGCCATCAGACCATTTTATTGGTAAACTACATGGTAATGTAAAAATTGTATTTTTTTGTGATCCAATACGTAATATAGTACATTTGTCATAATTTGGTTGTAATCCAGACAGGTTAGAAAATGTATCTAGATCCTCTATGAGGCTGTGTAGGGATTCTAGTTGTGGATTTAAAAGAAAACATGAATCATCAGCGTACAATGACACCTTTGTTTTTAAGCCCTGGATTTCTAATCCCTTGATATTATTGTTGGATCTGATTTTAATAGCTAACATCTCGATGGCCACAATAAATAGATATGCCGATAGTGGACAACCTTGTTTCACTCCTCTTGACAGTTTAAAACTTTCTGAGAAATAGCCATTATTTACTATTTTACACCTAGGGTTACTTACATGATTTTGACCCATTTTATAAGAGATTCTCCAAAATTGAAATGCTCCAGGCATTTATATATAAACCCCAGTCGTACTTTATCAAATGCCTTTTCGAAGTCTGCTATGAATACCAGGCCTGGTTTCCCAGATTTTCCATAGTGTTCTATTGTTTCCAGTACTTGCCTTATATTATCTCCAATGTATCGTCCATGTAAAAAACCTGTCTGATCAGGATGAATAATGTCCGACAATACCTTTTTAATTCTATGTGCTATACATTTTGCTAGAATTTTTGCATCACAACACTGAAGTGTAAGGGGCCGCCAATTTTTTTAATGGACTGGATCTTTATATTTTCCACTTGTATCCTGTTTCAGTAATAATAAGATCAGACCTTCTTGAGTGTCAGATAATCTACCATTTACATAGGAGTGGTTAAAACATGCTAATAACGGTCCTCTTAGTATATCAAAAAAGGTTTGGTATACCTCGACTGGTATGCCATCCAACCCTGGAGTTTTCCCGGACTTAAAGTCTTTAATTGCATCCAGAAGTTCCTCCTCTGTAATTTCACCTTCACATGAGTCTTTCTGTATGGCTGTTAATTTTACATTATCAATAGAAAAAAAATCTCTACAATTAGCTTCAGTTAGAGGAGATGGAGGCGACTGAAACGAAAACATATGCTTAAAGTACTTTGTTTCCTCCTTCAAAATATAATTTTGTGAATCATGGGTGACTCCGTCAATTGTAACCAGTTTCATTAAATTCTTTTTGGTAGCATTCCTATGTTGAAGATTAAAATATTATTTTGTGCATTTTACGCCATATTCCATCCAGTTTGCTTTATTTGTATAATATATTACACTTGATCTTTCTTGAATAAGTTTCTCCATTTCTTTTTGTTTTTCCTCTAATTTATTCTGAGCCTCTATGTTACAGTTTTTATTGCCATCTATCTGTTCTGTTAGACCTATTTCCTTTGTTAGCATAAACTCTTTTGACCTAAATTGCTTTTGTTTTCGAGATGAGTACTGAATTGCATGGCCTCTAAAGGCACATTTAAAGGTGTCCCATACAATAAGGGGATTCGCTGTACCTATGTTATGTCGGAAAAAGTCAGTTATAAATTCCATTGTCCTAGTTAAAAATAAATTATCATCCAAAAGGCTTTGATTAAATTTCCAATATCCTCGCCCACGTGGAAATTCAGTAAGAGTAGTGTATATGCCTATTATATGATGGTCCGACCGTATTCTGTCCCCTATCAACACTTTTTAAACTTTTGGTGCCAACGAGAATGAGATAAGAAAGAAGTCAAGACGACTAGCTTGATTCAGTCTCCGCCATGTATATCTCACTAGATCAGTATATTTAAGCCTCCATATATCTACTAGTTCTAATGTACCCATGACATTCACAATTTCCTTAAGAGCATGTGGGTGATTGTTTGTGGTGTGATTTCCTTTTCGGTCCATTGAGCTATTTAAAACAGTATTATAATCCCCCACCATAATAATATTGTCTTGAATTGCTTGCAGGGTTGATAATTTATTATATATATTGTCAAAGAAGTGTGGATCATCATTATTTGGTCCGTAAAGGTTAATGAGCCATATCTGTTTATGGTCCAATAACATATTTAAAATAATCCATCTACCTTGCGTATCTATTTGGACAATTTGCACATTTGGGATCGAAATTACTATTAATTAATATCATCACCCCTACTACCATCGTCTCTACTACCTTATACCACACCACAGCCCAGGCCTGGGTTAGATCAAATGTTAGTGTTGGGCTGGAACAAAACATGCACACCCTAGTCTGTAGCTCTCCAGAACTACGCTAGCAGACCACTGACCTGACGTCATAAACAAGCTCCTAACATGGATTGGCGTAGGCATGGTTAGTGGGAGTTTTCACCACCTTGTTTCTTAATGCAGTTTCCTTTCGTTTCCTTTCAAATCAGTGAAGGGAAGTGAACAAGTGCACACTTTGGGAGGAAGGAGAGATCATTGGGACATAGCTCTAACCCCTGACCTCCGACCCCTGTAAGACTAACCCCAGACATCTAACAATAACCCCTGACCTCCGACCCCTGTAAGACTAACCCCAGACATCTAACAATAACCCCTGAACTCCGACCCCTGTAAGACTAACCCCAGACATCTAACAATAACCCCTGACCTCCGACCCCTGTAAGACTAACCCCAGACATCTAACAATAACCCCTGACCTCCGACCCCTGTAAGACTAACCCCAGACATCTAACAATAACCCCTGACCTCCGACCCCTGTAAGACTAACCCCTGACCTCCGACCCCTGTCAGACTAACCCCTGACCTCCGACCCCTGTCAGACTAACCCCTGACCTCCGACCCCTGTAAGACTAACCCCTGACCTCTTGTCGTTTGATCTCCTTGGCCGTGAGGTCGTGACTCTCCACTGTGTCGCTCCAGCATTGGCTACTGCGTCGCCGTGGGAACGACGAGGCCTTCTGTCGCGAACGAATAGGAGCGGGGGGCAAAGGTCGTGCCTCTGTCCGGAAACTGATGGAACGCTGAGAGGAGAGAGAGAGACACACTACGGGTTGAGACATGCATATTACACATCCTTACACATATTTGAATTTAGACAATACGTGTTTCCTCCATCCTCAGTCTCTGATGTACTAGAGCAGGGTTTCCCAATGCTAGTCTGGAAGGTTGTGCGTGTGTGTAGTCTATGTGCAAGAGTGTGTGTGTATTCTCTGTGTGTGTGTGTGTGTGTGTGTTCTCTGTGTGTGTCTGTGTGTGTGTTCTCTGTCTGTGTGTGTGTGTTTCTCTGTGTGTGTGTGTTCTCTGTGTGTGTGTGTGTGTTCTCTGTGTGTGTGTGTGTGTGTTCTCTGTGTGTGTGTGTGTTCTCTGTGTGTGTGTGTGTGTTCTCTGTGTGTGTGTGTGTGTTCTCTGTGTGTGTGTGTGTTCTCTGTGTGTGTGTGTGTTCTCTGTGTGTGTGTGTGTTCTCTGTGTGTGTGTGTGTGTGTTCTCTGTGTGTGTGTGTGTTCTCTGTGTGTGTGTGTGTTCTCTGTGTGTGTGTGTGTGTTCTCTGTGTGTGTGTGTGTTCTCTGTGTGTGTGTGTGTTCTCTGTGTGTGTGTTCTCTGTGTGTGTGTGTGTTCTCTGTGTGTGTGTGTTCTCTGTGTGTGTTACCGTTATACTCTTCCCAAAGCGTTTCAGGACAGGTGTTTTGACTGGGGTGATGATGCCTGTGACTCCTCCCCCTTTCCCCACCGGCTTAACCCTTTTATTGCTGGGCTCCTGGGATGAAACATGCATCTTAGACATGGATGAAACACGCCTCAGAGACATGGATGAAACACGCCTCAGAGACATGGATGAAACATGCATGACATGTGGATGAAACACGCCTCAGAGACATGGATGAAACATGCCTCAGAGACATGGATGAAACATGCCTCAGAGACATGGATGAAACATGCCTCAGAGACATGGATGAAACACGCCTCAGAGACATGGATGAAACACGCCTCAGAGACATGGATGAAACATGCATGACATGTGGATGAAACATGCCTCAGAGACATGGATGAAACACGCCTCAGAGACATGGATGAAACACGCCTCAGAGACATGGATGAAACATGCATGACATGTGGATGAAACACGCCTCAGAGACATGGATGAAACACGCCTCAGAGACATGGATGAAACACGCCTCAGAGACATGGATGAAACACGCCTCAGAGACATGGATGAAACACGCCTCAGAGACATGGATGAAACACGCCTCAGAGACATGGATGAAACACGCCTCAGAGACATGGATGAAACATGCCTCAGAGACATGGATGAAACATGCCTCAGAGACATGGATGAAACACGCCTCAGAGACATGGATGAAACACGCCTCAGAGACATGGATGAAACATGCCTCAGAGACATGGATGAAACACGCCTCAGAGACATGGATGAAACATGCATGACATGTGGATGAAACACGCCTCAGAGACATGGATGAAACACGCCTCAGAGACATGGATGAAACATGCATGACATGTGGATGAAACACGCCTCAGAGACATGGATGAAACATGCCTCAGAGACATGGATGAAACACGCCTCAGAGACATGGATGAAACACGCCTCAGAGACATGGATGAAACACGCCTCAGAGACATGGATGAAACACGCCTCAGAGACATGGATGAAACACGCCTCAGAGACATGGATGAAACACGCCTCAGAGACATGGATGAAACACGCCTCAGAGACATGGATGAAACACACCTCAGAGACATGGATGAAACACGCCTCAGAGACATGGATGAAACACGCCTCAGAGACATGGATGAAACACGCCTCAGAGACATGGATGAAACACGCCTCAGAGACATGGATGAAACACGCCTCAGAGACATGGATGAAACACGCCTCAGAGACATGGATGAAACACGCCTCAGAGACATGGATGAAACATGCCTCAGAGACATGGATGAAACATGCCTCAGAGACATGGATAAAACATGCCTCAGAGACATGGATGAAACACGCCTCAGAGACATGGATGAAACACGCCTCAGAGACATGGATGAAACATGCCTCAGAGACATGGATGAAACATGCATGACATGTGGATGAAACACATTGAACAGTTGTGGAGTCATCCCTTAGACTACACCTCGCCATGGTTGACATCATACACACACCTCAGAGTCCTTCATCAGGTCTGACATCATATCTTCATCTTCATCGTCACCCTGCCAGAAATAACCAATCACAGAAGAGAATTAAGTCAGTCAAAATCAAAGTTTACTGGTCACAGATTTACAGATGCAGCAAAATGATTCATCCAGAAAAATATAAATAAATGAAGAAATATCAGAACAAGCAATGTCTGAGACCAGAATATAAATATATATATATACATATAATATCAATCAATCAATGAGCTAGAGATAGATTGAGACAGAAAGAGGAGAGATGGCGAGAGAGAAAGAGAGACAGAAGAGAGAGAGAGAGAGGGAGGAGAGATATTGTTGCAGGCTCAGTTCCTGTTTCCTGTGTGAGTCTGTAGAAGAGGAAGAGAGATGTAGTAGTTGAGTCATATCTGAAATGGCTGCCGTAACACTTAGTTACCACATCTATCTACTACAGATGCTAGTGACTGGAAGACAATACTTTTAAGTTCTTATCTATTTAATATAGTGACTGGACTATTCATACATTTTACTATTAAAAGTTATTTAAAAAAATATATATACACTGCTCAAAAAAATAAAGGGAACACTAAAATAACACATCCTAGATCTGAATGAATGAAATAATCTTATTAAAAACTTTTTTCTTTACATAGTTGAATGTGCTGACAACAAAATCACACAAAAATTATCAATGGAAATCAAATTTATCAACCCATGGAGGTCTGGATTTGGAGTCACACTCAAAATTAAAGTGGAAAACCACACTACAGGCTGATCCAACTTTGATGTAATGTCCTTAAAACAAGTCAAAATGAGGCTCAGTAGTGTGTGTGTGGCCTCCACGTGCCTGTATGACCTCCCTACAACGCCTGGGCATGCTCCTGATGAGGTGGCGGATGGTCTCCTGAGGGATCTCCTCCCTGGACTAAAGCATCCGCCAACTCCTGGACAGTCTGTGGTGCAACGTGGCGTTGGTGGATTGAGCGAGACATGATGTCCCAGATGTGCTCAATTGGATTCAGGTCTGGGGAACGGGCGGGCCAGTCCATAGCATCAATGCCTTCCTCTTGCAGGAACTGCTGACACACTCCAGCCACATGAGGTCTAGCATTGTCTTGCATTAGGAGGAACCCAGGGCCAACCGCAACAGCATATGGTCTCACAAGGGGTCTGAGGATCTCATCTCGGTACCTAATGGCAGTCAGGCTACCTCTGGCGAGCACATGGAGGGCTGTGCGGCCCCCCAAAGAAATGCCACCCCACACCATGACTGACCCACCACCAAACCGGTAATGCTGGAGGATGTTGCAGGCAGCAGAACGTTCTCCACGGCGTCTCCAGACTCTGTCACGTCTGTCACGTGCTCAGTGTGAACCTGCTTTCATCTGTGAAGAGCACAGGGCGCCAGTGGCGAATTTGCCAATCTTGGTGTTATCTGGCAAATGCCAAACATCCTGCAAGTGTTGGGCTGTAAGCACAACCCCCACCTGTGGACGTCGGGCCCTCATACCACCCTCATGGAGTCTGTTTCTGACCGTTTGAGCAGACACATGCACATTTGTGGCCTGCTGGAGGTCATTTTGCAGGGCTCTGGCAGTGCTCCTCCTGCTCCTCCTTGCATAAAGGCGGAGGTAGCGGTCCTGCTGCTGGGTTGTTGCCCTCCTACGGCCTCCTCCACGTCTCCTGATGTACTGGCCTGTCTCCTGGTAGCGCCTCCATGCTCTGGACACTACGCTGACAGACACAGCAAACCTTCTTGCCTCAGCTCGCATTGATGTGCCATCCTGGATGAGCTGCACTACCTGAGCCACTTGTGTGGGTTGTAGACTCCGTCTCATGCTACCACTAGAGTGAAAGCACCGCCAGCAATCAAAAGTGACCAAAACATCAGCCAGGAAGCTTAGGAACTGAGAAGTGGTCTGTGGTCACCACCTGCAGAACCACTCCTTTATTGGGGGGTGTCTTGCTAATTGCCTATAATTTCCACCTGTTGTCTATTCCATTTGCACAACAGCATGTGACATTTATTGTCAATCAGTGTTGCTTCCTAAGTGGACAGTTTGATTTCACAGAAGTGTGATTGACTTGGAGTTACATTGTGTTGTTTAAGTGTTCCCTTTATTTTTTTGAGCGGTGTATATGACTGAGAAATACAGGGTGTCAGCACCATAGTTAAAACCCTTCCTGACCTTTCAGCTATCAGTGATGAGGAGAGGAAAACATGTCGCAGTAGAGACAGAGAGCAGAGATGAAGAGAGTTGCAGTGTTCAGTCACGTCAGTCAGTCAGTGTCCCTGTTTCTGTCTGTCAACGGTCTGTTCTGCTGAGGTTTCGCTCTGTGCTCTGTTCTGTTGAAGTCTGTGGCTGCAGAGGTGATGCTCAGTTTCCGCTAAAACAGACAGAGCGAGAAAGAGATTGATGAAGAGGGGGAGAGAGAAACTGCGAGAGGAAAAGAGAGAGCCAGGAAGTGTAGAACAGAGAGTTTGAGAGAAAGATGAAGATATGATTCTGAGGCGGCATATCACTCACTCTGTCCTCTGTGATTGTGACGATGGTCTCAGAGCCCGGGTCCTGCTTTCTCTTTTTCTACAGACACACACACTGACTTAGCGATACAGAGACTTCAAATCAGGGCTTCTCAAAGTGGTTTATTATATCAATATCAAATCATTTCTGGGTAACAATGAACTACCTTACTGTGATTCTTTTCAATTAAAATGGTTAAAAATAAACAAAAAATAGCTTCATATCACTATTAGCACTGGTCCTTTAATTAATATTACCAACAGCAGATTGGTGTGTGTTAAACATCAGAATAAGTTTAAAGTGTGTAATATTTATGTTCTTAACCCTGGGCAACATGGGCCTGGGAAGCTCACAGGAATATTGGTATGTACAGTACTCCATTTTAAAAATTTATTTTACATAAATGCGCTGTAATTTAAGCTTTAAAACTACAAAGTTTTCTCTCTGCCTCATGGCAAGATGTGTTGAATTGCAGAATATTAGCTTTAAAGCTACAACAAAAAATCTCTCTCTGCCCCATGACAAAAATGGGTGGAATTGCAGGAAATTAGCTTGAAAACTACTAAATGTTCTCTCTGATGCCAAGAGGAAGGCCTTCTAAATGTTTTTTTCTCCAGACCCGAGACTTGGTTTGTCCAGCACGGCAGACGTCATAGTAAAACTCCTTCTAGACTATTTTTTTATTACACTTGAGTTGTGTTCTGATGATGAGGGAGTCCCTGATGAATGTGCTACTCAGATTAGTAGTAAGCAACCTGAGAGAGAAACTTACTCCTGCATGGTCTGGGGGGCTGCTGGAATGGGCTTCCCTTTGTCCATCAGACCTAGAAAACACATCAAAGGTCACACAGACACCGAAAGACAGAGACAGAATAACGTTAAGCACTGCATTGATAATATGGTCATTGGAACAGGAAGACAGAAAGCACAGTGAGAAGTAGAAGCAGGAAGGTACCTCCACCTTTAGACTAACTCTAGGGCCTCGTCCCAATACTACTAACATGCATCCCTCAAGGGCCTCGTCCCAATACTACTAACAGGCACCCCTCCTCTAGGGCCTCGTCCCAATACTACTAACATGCACCCCTCCTCTAGGGCCTCGTCCCAATACTACTAACATGCACCCCTCTAGGGCCTCGTCCCAATACTACTAACATGCACCCCTCTAGGGCCTCGTCCCAATACTACTAACATGCATCCCTCTAGGGCCTCGTCCCAATACTACTAACAGGCACCCCTCCTCTAGGGCCTCGTCCCAATACTACTAACATGCACCCCTCCTCTAGGGCCTCGTCCCAATACTACTAACATGCACCCCTCTAGGGCCTCGTCCCAATACTACTAACATGCACCCCTCCTCTAGGGCCTCGTCCCAATCCTACTCACATGCACCCCTCCTCTAGGGCCTCGTCCCAATACTACTAACATGCATCCCTCAAGGGCCTCGTCCCAATACTACTCACATGCACCCCTCCTCTAGGGCCTCGTCCCAATACTACTAACATGCACCCCTCCTCTAGGGCCTCGTCCCAATCCTACTCACATGCACCCCTCCTCTAGGGCCTCGTCCCAATACTACTAACATGCACCCCTCCTCTAGGGCCTCGTCCCAATACTACTAACAGGCACCCCTCCTCTAGGGCCTCGTCCCAATACTACTAACATGCATCCCTCCTCTAGGGCCTCGTCCCAATACTACTAACATGCACCCCTCCTCTAGGGCCTCGTCCCAATACTACTAACATGCACCCCTCCTCTAGGGCCTCGTCCCAATACTACTAACATGCACCCCTCCTCTAGGGCCTCGTCCCAATACTACTAACATGCATCCCTCAAGGGCCTCGTCCCAATACTACTAACATGCACCCCTCCTCTAGGGCCTCGTCCCACTACTACTCACATGCACCCCTCCTCTAGGGCCTCGTCCCAATACTACTAACATGCACCCCTCCTCTAGGGCCTCGTCCCAATACTACTAACATGCACCCCTCCTCTAGGGCCTCGTCCCAATACTACTAACATGCACCCCTCCTCTAGGGCCTCGTCCCAATACTACTAACATGCACCCCTCCTCTAGGGCCTCGTCCCAATACTACTAACATGCACCCCTCCTCTAGGGCCTCGTCCCAATACTACTAACATGCACCCCTCCTCTAGGGCCTCGTCCCAATCCTACTAACATGCACCCCTCCTCTAGGGCCTCGTCCCAATACTACTAACATGCACCCCTCTAGGGCCTCGTCCCAATACTACTAACATGCACCCCCCCCCCCCCCCCCCCCGCCCCAAAATGGAACAAGGCCCATTTTGACCCTACAGACTAGTCCACCCCAGCAGACAAAACCTCCTAACAATGCTTTATATGACATAGAGGTAGGGTGAGGGGGAAGGGAGAGGTAGGGTGAGGGGGAAGGGAGAGGTAGGGTGAGGGGGAAGGGAGAGGTAGGGTGAGGGGGAAGGGAGAGCTCAGCGAGGGGGAGAGAGTCAGAGAAAAGCAAGAGAACATACCCGGAAGTCCATGCGTAGCCTTCAGTCTCTCTCTCCATCATCCCTCGTTTCCTCTGTCATCAAAGCATCGTCTCCAACACACAGACCATCCTCCAAGAGACTCCAAAACACAAGTTAAAATAATAAGTGGATCCTAACTTCGCTCCTCTCCTCCCTCCACCACGTTCACCTGTCGCTCCTCTATTCTGGTTCTTCCCAGAGACGGCGAGAGAGAGAGAACAAACTCCTCCCTTCCTCCCCCGCTCTTCCTCTTGCACCCTCGTACCAAACCACATCCTCTGACAGAACATCTTCATGTATCCGCTGTGTTCGGTTTCCAACACCGAGGCACAGACAATTGAACCCTGTTAACGATACTGACTCATACTGTGCAGATGACTGGTCAATGAAACACATCAGAAATACTGATCATAGAAACCTGACAGTGTTGTCAAATTACAGGAGGAAGTGAGCCAGTTGGCCTGGTTACAGGAGGTAGTGAGCCAGTTGGCCTGGTTCATCAGAAATACTGATCATAGAAACCTGACAGTGTTGTCAAATTACAGGAGGAAGTGAGCCAGTTGGCTTGGTTCACTACTCTACCTGATAAAGGCAGGAGGAAGTGAGCCAGTTGGCCTGGTTACAGGAGGAAGTGAGCCAGTTGGCCTGGTTACAGGAGGTAGTGAGCCAGTTGGCCTGGTTACAGGAGGAAGTGAGCCAGTTGGCCTGGTTACAGGAGGTAGTGAGCCAGTTGGCCTGGTTACAGGAGGTTGTGAGCCAGTTGGCTTGGTTCACTACTCTACCTGATAAAGGCAGGAGGTAGTGAGCCAGTTGGCCTGGTTCACTACTCTACCTGATAAAGGCAGGAGGAAGTGAGCCAGTTGGCCTGGTTACAGGAGGTAGTGAGCCAGTTGGCCTGGTTACAGGAGGAAGTGAGCCAGTTGGCCTGGTTACAGGAGGTAGTGAGCCAGTTGGCCTGGTTACAGGAGGTAGTGAGCCAGTTGGCCTGGTTACAGGAGGAAGTGAGCCAGTTGGCCTGGTTCACTACTCTACCTGATAAAGGCAGGAGGAAGTGAGCCAGTTGGCCTGGTTACAGGAGGTAGTGAGCCAGTTGGCCTGGTTACAGGAGGAAGTGAGCCAGTTGGCCTGGTTACAGGAGGTTGTGAGCCAGTTGGCTTGGTTCACTACTCTACCTGATAAAGGCAGGAGGAAGTGAGCCAGTTGGCCTGGTTACAGGAGGTAGTGAGCCAGTTGGCCTGGTTACAGGAGGAAGTGAGCCAGTTGGCCTGGTTACAGGAGGTAGTGAGCCAGTTGGCCTGGTTACAGGAGGTAGTGAGCCAGTTGGCCTGGTTACAGGAGGAAGTGAGCCAGTTGGCCTGGTTCACTACTCTACCTGATAAAGGCAGGAGGAAGTGAGCCAGTTGGCCTGGTTACAGGAGGTAGTGAGCCAGTTGGCCTGGTTACAGGAGGAAGTGAGCCAGTTGGCCTGGTTACAGGAGGTAGTGAGCCAGTTGGCCTGGTTCACTACTCTACCTGATAAAGGCTTTGACAACATGAGCAAAGCAGCAACATGTTGGTTCTCCTAGCCTGGTTAGTGGTCAGTGGTCAGCGCCAAACGGAAGGGGAGGGACCTAACTGAATTTGGCCAATAAGAAACGCTCGTTCTTATTTTCCGTTACTACAGTATGCATTTATGATTACAACCCTGGTGGTCTTTTCCAGGGCAGTGTTGAGCAGGTACAAAACCCTGGTGGTCTTAGCCAGGGCAGTGTTGAGCAGGTACACAACCCTGGTGGTCTTAGCCAGGGCAGTGTTGAGCAGGTACACAACCCTGGTGGTCTTAGCCAGGGCAGTGTTGAGCAGGTACACAACCCTGGTGGTCTTAGCCAGGGCAGTGTTGAGCAGGTACAAAACCTGGAACAGATTTGAAACGCTGAGATACATATGCTGAGTTTACACAGGCAGCCCAATTGTGATCTTTTATTCACTAATTGAGTCTTTTGACCAATCAGATCAGCTTTTTTGCCAATAACTGGGGGAAAGGATCAGAATTGGGCTGCCTGTGTAAACTCAGCCATAGTGAAGTGGACACACCTTATTAATAAAGCTTAGCATAAACACCTCTGTTGTACATTTGACATGGAAGTGGCTTAACGCAGAGACAAACCCAACAGAAACCAGGTCATGGTTCCCTCTCCTCTGTAAATAGCATTCTCACGTCAAAGGGACTTTGGGTCTTTGAAAATTTGCACTATAGAAATATAATGTATTATTAACTATTAAAACACATTACATCACTATCCCTTGAACGCAGCCCGCGACGCGGTTAGCCATTGTGGCTGGGACCGCGGATTGTCCCGGTTTGTGGCTGTCTAGATCCCTGCTGTTTGTTGTTTTCAATCTTCCCTGTGACCTACCCTGTCTGGAGCTGTTGTCGAGGACAGTGGCGTCTCTCTATCACACGTGAAGGATCTTTTAAACAAACAAAAAGAGTTCTACAAGCAGTTGTTACAACAACAAGAAAATAGCTTCAAGTGTTTTGTCCAAATACTGGTGGATTCGACTAATAAAAGAATGGACGACCTGACCAGAGAGGTCCAGAACCTGAAGAACAGTTTGCAGTTCTCCCAGGGTCAGCTCGATGAGTTGAAACAGGAGAACGGCAAGATTACAGCAATCTGTAAGTCATTGAGAGAGGACATCAGTTCTGTCTGTGAATCCATGATAACAATGACGGATAAATCTCGAGGGACAATCAAGGTGTAACAACATGGTTCTGGACGGAAATGCAGAATCTCCACATGAGACCTGGACGGAGTCTGAGGACAAAGTGAGGGAAATGATCTCTGAGAAACTGAAGATGGACCACAGGAAGATTGAGGTGGAGCGCGCCCACAGGACTGGAAAACCCACCACCGGCCCAGGTGACAGGCCCAGGCCGATAGTGGTCAAGTTCCTGAGGTTCAAGGACAAGGTAGCTGTTCTGGAAAGAGCCAGGAACTTGAGAGGAACGTATATCTTCCTCAACGAGGACTATCCTGAAGCTGTGCGCCAGAAGAGGAAAGAACTTATCCCAGCCATAAAAGCTGCCAGAGCGCGTGGGGACATTGCTTACATCCGCTATGACAGGCTCATTGTCCACCCTCCTTTCCAGAAGCCTGAAAGGGATGAGAGCCAAGCCTATGGGTTCGTAGCTTCAACCCCGCAGCACACACACACACACACACACAACACTGATTAATGGACTGATTAATGAATGCTGAATGTATTTTTGTTCTCTTGCTTTGTTTGCTCTTTTCAGTATTATGTCTATCGCTGATAAGCAATCCAGGAAAGGGCTGAAAATAGTCCATATTAATATATGTAGCCTTAGAAATAAGGTTCATGAAATCAATAACTTGCCAACATCAGATAACATTCATATATTAGCCATTTCTAAGACTCACTTAGATAATTCATTGGATGATACAGCAGTAGCAATACAAGGATATAACATCTATAGAAGAGACAGGAATGCTTATGGGGGAGGTGTTGCTGTATATATTCAGAGCCATATCCCTGTAATGCTTAGAGAAGATCTTATGTCAGGTGTTATTGAAGTGTTGTGGTTGCAGGTTCACTTGGCACATCTAAAGCCTTTTCTTTTGGGGTGTTGCTATAGGCCACCAAGTGCTAACAGTCAGTATCTAAATAATATGTGTGAAATGCTTTATAGTGTGTGTGATGTAAACAGAGAGATCTACTTTCTTGGGGACCTGAATATTGACTGGTTTTCATTAAGCGGTCTGCTCAAGATGAAGCTTCTCACTGTAACCAGTGCCTGTCATCTGGTTCAGGTTATTAATCAACCTACCAGGGTGTTTACAAACACTACAGGAACAAGATCATCCACATGTATTGATCACATTTTTACTAATACTGTAGAACTTTGTTCTAAAGCTGTATCCGTACCCATTGGATGCAGTGATCACAATATAGTGGCTATATCCAGGAAAGACAAAGTTCCAAAAGCTGGGCCTAAAATAGTGTATAAGAGATCATACAAAAGATTTTGCTATGACACTTACGGGTCCATGGATTGATGAGGAATTGAAAAACTGTATGGTTGAAAGAGACGGGGCAAAAGGAGTGGATAATAAGTCTGGCTGCACATCTGACTGGTTGACTTAATGTAAATTGAGAAATTATGTGACTAAACTCAACAAAAAGAAGAAGAAACTGTATTATGAAGCCAAGATCAATGATATAAAGAATGATGGAAAACAACTTTGGAGTATTTTTAATGAAATTATAGGTAGAAAGACAAATTCAACTCCATCTTTCATCTAATCAGATGGCTTATTCATCACAAAACCATTTGATGTTGCCATGGCAGAACATTGACATTCTTGTCTTGCAGGAAATAACGCACAGAACGAGCAGTATGGCTGGTGGCATTGTCATGCTGGAGGGTCATGTCAGGATGAGCCTGCAGGAAGGGTACCACATGAGGGAGGAGGATGTCTTCCCTGTAACACACAGCGTTGAGATTGCCTGCAATGACAACAAGCTTAGTCCGACGATGCTGTGACACACCGCCCCAGACCATGACGGAGCATCCACCTCAATCCCGCTCCAGAGTACAGGCCTCGATGTAACGCTCGTTCCTTCGACGATAAACTCGAATCCGACCATCACCCCTGGTGAGACAAAACCGTGACTCGTCAGTGAAGAGCACTTTTTGCCAGTCCTGTCTGGTCCAGCGACGGTGGGTTTGTGCCCATAGGCGACGCTGTTGCCTGTGATGTCTGGTGAGGACCTGCCTTACAACAGGCCTACAAGCCCTCAGTCCAGCCTCTCTCAGCCTGTTGCGGACAGTCTGAGCACTGATGGAGGGATTGTGCGTTCCTGGTGTAACTCGGACAGTTGTTGTTGCCATCCTGTACCTGTCCCGCAGGTGTGATGTTCGGATGTACCGATCCTGTGCAGGTGTTGTTACACGTGGTCTGCCACTGCGAGGACGATCAGCTGTCCATCCTGTCTCCCTGTAGCGCTGTCTTAAGCATCTCACAATACGGACATTGCAATTTATTGCCCTGGCTACATCTGCAGTCCTCATGCCTCCTTGTAGCATGCCTAAGGCACGTTCGTTCAGATGAGCAGGGACCCTGGGCATCTTTCTTTTGGTGTTTTTCAGAGTCAGTAGAAAGGCCTCTTTAGTGTCCTAAGTTTTCATAACTGTGACCTTAATTGCCTACCGTCTGTAAGCTGTTAGTGTCTTAACGACCGTTCCACAGGTGCATGTTCATTAATAGTTTATGGTTCATTGAACAAGCATGGGAAACAGTGTTTAAACCCTTTACAATGAAGATCTGTGAAGTTATTTGGATTTTTACAAATTATATTTGAAAGACAGGGTCCTGAAAAAGGGATGTTTCTTTTTTTGCTGAGTTTAATTCTGTTCTTGTCTATTAATGTTCTGTATTATGTCATGTTTCATGATTTGTGTTGACCCCAGGAAGAGTAGCTGCTGCTTTCTCAATAGCTAATGGGGATCCCTAATAAAATACCAAATACATTCCATCACTATGCCTGGGTGAATCATTAACACATTCCATCACTATCCCTGGGTGAATCATTAACACATTCCATCACTATCCCTGGGTGAATCATTAACACATTCCATCACTATCCCTGGGTGAATCATTAACACATTCCATCACTATCCCTGGGTGAATCATTAACACATTCCATCACTATCCCTGGGTGAATCATTAACACATTCCATCACTATCCCTGGGTGAATCATTAACACATTCCATCACTATCCCTGGGTGAATCATTAACACATTCCATCACTATCCCTGGGTGAATCATTAACACATTCCATCACTATCCCTGGGTGAATCATGATGTATTTAGTAAGCCACACTCATATCCTCAAATACATTTCTAAGTTTACCCTAGACATGATTTACTAGCCTAGCCCCACAACTGTTTGTGCGGTCTTGCTGCCTTTACAATGACCACAGGACGTGATAAGACACAAATAGATGTGGGACGAGGCTAGTGCTGCATACTTCTCCCTCAACAGAAACCTTGAGTGAACAGAAAAGAGACATACCATCTTTTACATATTTATTTATTCATCACACTAAGTGCTCCCATGACAGCTATACCAGACCAACTACTACATGCCTCTTACTCTTCCACCACTGTAATGTATCACTGAAAAGTAAACAGAGCTGATGTTCCTAAAAGGTGCAGACTAGTCGTCCCAAAAGAAAACAGGAAACAAAATGAAATAGAGGAAAATAAAATGGAAAACTCAAGTCATGTGACCCCTTTCCCTTAAAGCCAGATAGCGGGGAGAGGGAGGCAGGAGTCACACACACCTGTTCCCGGACCAGCCTGTCAGCCTGCCCCCCTCCCTGAAGACATCTCAGGGGTCAGAGGTCATGTTACAGTTAGGGCCAGGACAGACAGGGGTTCATTTAACGCAAATCTTTATTTACAGTCAAACTAGAATCCAAGGCAGTGATTTTGATTTGGGAGCAAAATAGACTTCCTGCATTTCTGTTTTTACAAATTTGATAACGAAAACCCTTAATTCGCATTACTGGGTCATGTCATGACTTGTGTTTTAAAATGCAAAGCAAGGGTCAGGGGAGGACAGAGGGGTGTAACATGTTGGTTCATAGCCCTGGTACGGTAAGCAGAGGTGTAGGGTTCAGGGAGAGGGTAGCAGAGGTGTAGGGTTCAGGGAGAGGGTAGCAGAGGTGTAGGGTTCAGGGAGAGGGTAGCAGAGGTGTAGGGTTTAGGGAGAGGGTAGCAGAGGTGTAGGGTTCAGGGAGAGGGTAGCAGAGGTGTAGGGTTCAGGGAGAGGGTAGCAGAGGTGTAGGGTTTAGGGAGAGGGTAGCAGAGGTGTAGGGTTCAGGGAGAGGGTAGCAGAGGTGTAGGGTTTTAGAGGGGTAGCAGGGTAGGGCAGAGGTGTAGGGTTCAGGGAGAGGGTAGCAGGGCAGGAGAGGGTAGCAGGGTAGGGTTCAGGGAGAGGGTAGCAGAGGTGTAGGGTTCAGGGAGAGGGTAGCAGGGTTCAGGGAGAGGGTAGCAGAGGTGTAGGGTTCAGGGAGAGGGTAGCAGAGGTGTAGGGTTAAGGGAGAGGGTAGCAGGGTTCAGGGAGAGGGTAGCAGAGGTGTAGGGTTCAGGGAGAGGGTAGCAGAGGTGTAGGGTTCAGGGAGAGGGTAGCAGAGGTGTAGGGTTCAGGGAGAGGGTAGCAGGGTCAGCAGAGAGGTGTAGGGTTCAGGGAGAGGGTAGCAGAGGTGTAGGGTTAAGGGAGAGGGTAGCAGGGTTCAGGGAGAGGGTAGCAGAGGTGTAGGGTTCAGGGAGAGGGTAGCAGGGTTCAGGGAGAGGGTAGCAGAGGTGTAGGGTTAAGGGAGAGGGTAGCAGAGGTGTAGGGTTAAGGGAGAGGGTAGCAGGGTTCAAGGAGAGGGTAGCAGAGGTGTAGGGTTAAGGGAGAGGGTAGCAGAGGTGTAGGGTTCAGGGAGAGGGTAGCAGGGTTCAGGGTTCAGGGAGAGGGTAGCAGAGGTGTAGGGTTCAGGGAGAGGGTAGCAGAGGTGTAGGGTTTAGGGAGAGGGTAGCAGAGGTGTAGGGTTCAGGGAGAGGGTAGCAGGGGTTCAAGGAGAGGGTAGGTAGCAGAGGGTAGCAGAGGTGCAGGGTTCAGGGAGAGGGTAGCAGAGGTGTAGGGTTAAGGGAGAGGGTAGCAGAGGTGTAGGGTTAAGGGAGAGGGTAGCAGGGTTCAGGGAGAGGGGCAGAGGGGTAGCAGGGTTCAGGGAGAGGGTAGCAGAGGTGTAGGGTTAAGGGAGAGGGTAGCAGAGGTGTAGGGTTCAGGGAGAGGGTAGCAGAGGTGTAGGGTTCAGGGAGGGTAGCAGGGTTCAGGGCAGGGTGTAGTAGCAGGTGTAGGGTTCAGGGAGAGGGTAGCAGGGTTCAGGGAGAGGGTAGCAGGGTTCAGGGTTCAGGGAGAGGGTAGCAGAGGTGTAGGGTTAAGGGAGAGGGTAGCAGAGGTGTAGGGTTAAGGGAGAGGGTAGCAGAGGTGTAGGGTTCAGGGAGAGGGTAGCAGAGGTGTAGGGTTCAGGGAGAGGGTAGCAGAGGTGTAGGGTTAAGGGAGAGGGTAGCAGAGGTGTAGGGTTCAGGGAGAGGGTAGCAGAGGTGTAGGGTTAAGGGAGAGGGTAGCAGAGGTGTAGGGTTCAGGGAGAGGGTAGCAGGGTTCAGGGAGAGGGTAGCAGAGGTGTAGGGTTCAGGGAGAGGGTAGCAGGGTTCAGGGAGAGGGTAGCAGGGTTCAGGGAGAGGGTAGCAGGGTTCAGGGAGAGGGCCGAGACACTAAGCCACTAAAGGCTTAGCAGCATTAAAATAACCAGATACACAAAGTCTACAGGTCCAATATACACGCTCCTTTACCCCTCTAGAACCTCCCCACGCCCCTAACCTCCCCACGCCCCTAACCTCCCCACGCCCCTAACCTCCCCACGCCCCTAACCTCCCCTAACCTCCCCACACCCCTAACCTCCCCTAACCTCCCCACACCCCTAACCTCCCCACGCCCCTAACCTCCCCTAACCTCCCCACACCCCTAACCTCCCCACACCCCTAACCTCCCCTAACCTCCCCACACCCCTAACCTCCCCTAACCTCCCACACCCCTAACCTCCCCACACCCCTAACCTCCCCACACCCCTAACCTCCCCACATCAGTTCATAGGGGCTTGTTTGTAAAACTATGTGCATCCCGAATGGCACGCTATATAATGCAATACTTTTGAGTGGTCAAAAGTAGCGTACTATATAGGGAATAGGGTGCCATTTTAGACGCATCCTTAAACACAATCAGGGCTCCAATAACCATTTTAACCAAGTGATGGATCCAAAGCCAAAACCTCTCCTCCCTCAGTGATTCAGTCTCCCCATCCCCGGTGTGTGTGTGTGTGTTCAGTCTCCCCATCCCCGGTGTGTGTGTGTGTGTGTGTGTGTTCAGTCTCCCCATCCCCGGTGTGTGTGTGTGTGTGTGTGTGTGTTCAGCGGATGGTGTATCTGACGTAGGGAACCTCCACATCTTCGTCAGTCAGGTCGTTGCAGCACAGCTCAAACACCAGGGCTTTAACATGCTTCCCCAGCTTCTTCTTAGAAACCTTGGTCACAATCTCAGTCATCCTGCAGAGGAGAGAAGAGGTGACTCAACATTCTCCACCAGGCATCTCTGTCAGGTGGAGAAACCTCCGTTTCCTCAAGTTAAACATTCTGCTCATTCCCGTTGTTGAATGGCCATTTCAGACATCTCAACGAGGGCAGAAACTCCCATATGTGTGTATGTTGGTGTCCATCCTGTCCTAAGTCTGAACAAACAAGGTGAGTTTATAAAGAAGGGAACTCACGGCAACGCCAGCCTCTCCTTGAGTTTAGCTGCAGGCATGAAGAAGGAGTAGAGCATGGAGACTCCCTGAGACAGCATGGTGATCTCCAACTGATGCTCATTCTAGAGAGGGGATGGAAAGGGAAATGTTCTAGAAACTGAACAACGTATACTCAACCATAGAAACACACGAGGGGGCAGGCGTACCTTGAAGTAGTCGAGGAACTGTCGGAGTGTCATCTCTTCTCCACTGGGCTGCAGACCCTTCACCTCAAAACGATCCCACAGTGACCAGTCAATCTCATAGTACTATGAGGAAGAGAGAGCGGAGAAATGGATGGAGAGCGGCGAGATGGATTGAGGGAGGAGAGAGATAGAGGAGCGATGGAGGGAAGTAGAGAGGAGAGGAGAGATGGAGAGAAGTAGAGAGGAGAGATGGAGAGAGGGAGGGAGAGGAGAGGAGAGATGGAGGGAGAGGAGAGATGGAGGGAGAGGAGAGATGAAGGGAGAGGAGAGATGGAGGGAGAGGAGAGATGGAGGGAGGGAGAGGAGAGATGGAGAGATGGAGGGAGAGGAGAGATGGAGGGAGAGGAGAGATGGAGGGAGAGGAGAGATGGAGGGATGGAGGGAGAGGAGAGATGGAGGGAGAGGAGAGATGGAGGGAGAGGAGAGATGGAGGGAGAGGAGAGATGGAGGGAGAGGAGAGATGGAGGGAGAGGAGAGATGGAGGGAGAGGAGAGATGGAGGGAGAGGAGAGATGGAGGGAGAGGAGAGATGGAGGGAGAGGAGAGATGGAGGGAGAGGAGAGATGGAGGGAGAGGAGAGATGGAGGGATGGAGGGAGAGGAGAGATGGAGGGAGAGGAGAGGGGGAGGAGGGAGAGATGAAGTGAGTGAAGAATATCTGTTAGTGCTACAACACCAAATGATTGGCCTGTCTCACAGCACTACACAGAGATCAATATAGGTATTGATTAAACAGTGGATTCTGTCAAGGTATTGATAAGGACATTTCCCTGCAGTTTCACCAGGTCCTACCACATACGTTAGTTCCCATACGGATATGAGCGCTCAGAATAGATTTTTGGATATGCCTGTGCTACAGTAAAGGAGATGGGTAATGTGACAAACTCACAGGGTGAAGCCAAGCTCATTAGCAGTCATCTAACAGTACCCCATCTAACAGTAACCCATGTAATAAAACACCTTTAGGAAATATGCTCTAGACTGCGCAATGTTTCCACTTTGAAGCACAGAAAACGTTTTAATGCACCCTCCCCTAAAGCCACCCCAGACTGTAGGATTCTAGAGATATTATTATTATTATTATTATTATTATTATTATATTATTATTATTATTATTATTATTATATGCCATTTAGCAGATGCTTTTATCCAAAGCGACTTACAGTCATGCGTGCGTACATTTTTACGTATGGGTGGTCCCGGGGATCGAACCCACTACCCTTGGCGTTACAAGCGCCATGCTCTACCAGCTGAGCTACAGAGGACCAGAGAACCGGGGTGTTGCAGTTCCAGACAAAATGTTCACACAGAGGGCAAATTCCTGGGTTGTAAACGATTTTTTGACGTCTTGTTCAGGGTGACAGGGTCAAGGTCTATACTACCGGGCTCGCAGCCCTATCACCCTACTACCGGGCTCGCAGCCCTATCACCCTACTACCGGGCTCGCAGCCCTATCACCCTACTACCGGGCTCACAGCCCTATCACCCTACTACCGGGCTCGCAGCCCTATCACCCTACTACCGGGCTCGCAGCCCTATCACCCTACTACCGGGCTCGCAGCCCTATCACCCTACTACCGGGCTCGCAGCCCTATCACCCTACTACCGGGCTCGCAGCCCTATCACCCTACTACCGGGCTCGCAGCCCTATCACCCTACTACCGGGCTCGCAGCCCTATCACCCTACTACCGGGCTCGCAGCCCTACCACCCTACTACCGGGCTCGCAGCCCTACCACCCTACTACCGGGCTCGCAGCCCTACCACTCTACTACCGGGCTCGCAGCCCTACCACTCTACTACCGGGCTCGCAGCCCTACCACTCTACTACCGGGCTCGCAGCCCTACCACTCTACTACCGGGCTCGCAGCCCTACCACTCTACTACCGGGCTCGCAGCCCTATCACCCTACTACCGGGCTCGCAGCCCTATCACCCTACTACCGGGCTCGCAGCCCTATCACCCTACTACCGGGCTCGCAGCCCTATCACCCTACTACCGGGCTCGCAGCCCTATCACCCTACTACCGGGCTCGCAGCCCTATCACCCTACTACCGGGCTCGCAGCCCTATCACTCTACTACCGGGCTCACAGCCCTATCACTCTACTACCGGGCTCGCAGCCCTACCACTCTACTACCGGGCTCGCAGCCCTACCACTCTACTACCGGGCTCGCAGCCCTACCACTCTACTACCGGGCTCGCAGCCCTACCACTCTACTACCGGGCTCGCAGCCCTACCACTCTACTACCGGGCTCGCAGCCCTATCACTCTACTACCGGGCTCGCAGCCCTATCACTCTACTACCGGCCTCGCAGCCCTATCACCCTACTACCGGGCTCGCAGCCCTATCACCCTACTACCGGGCTCGCAGCCCTATCATTCTACTACCGGGCTAGCAGCCCTATCATTCTACTACCGGGCTCGCAGCCCTATCACTCTACTACCGGGCTCGCAGCCCTATCACTCTACTACCGGCCTCGCAGCCCTATCACCCTACTACCGGGCTCGCAGCCCTATCACCCTACTACCGGGCTCGCAGCCCTATCATTCTACTACCGGGCTCGCAGCCCTATCACTCTACTACCGGGCTCGCAGCCCTACCACTCTACTACCGGGCTCGCAGCCCTATCACTCTACTACCGGGCTCGCAGCCCTATCACTCTACTACCGGGCTCGCAGCCCTATCACTCTACTACCGGGCTAGCAGCCCTATCATTCTACTACCGGGCTAGCAGCCCTATCACTCTACTACCGGGCTCGCAGCCCTATCACCCTACTACCGGGCTCGCAGCCCTACCACCCTACTACCGGGCTCGCAGCCCTACCACTCTACTACCGGGCTCGCAGCCCTATCACTCTACTACCGGGCTCGCAGCCCTATCACTCTACTACCGGCCTCGCAGCCCTATCACTCTACTACCGGGCTCGCAGCCCTATCACTCTACTACCGGGCTCGCAGCCCTATCACTCTACTACCGGGCTCGCAGCCCTATCACTCTACTACCGGGCTCGCAGCCCTATCATTATACTTACTATGCTAGTTTATTAGATGGGACATTTGTAAAATGACATTTAGTTATCTGTGAGAGTATTGGTTAGTTCATGATAGTTCATAGTAGTTGGTAGTAGTTGGTTAGTTCATAGTAGTTGGTTAGTTCATGATGGTTCATAGTAGTTGGTTAGTTCATTGTAGTTGGTTAGTTCATGATGGTTCATAGTAGTTGGTTAGTTCATGATGGTTCATAGTAGTTGATTAGTTGGTAGTAGTTGGTTAGTTGATAGTAGTTGGTTAGTTGGTAGTAGTTGGTTAGTTGATAGTAGTTGGTTAGTTGATAGTAGTTGGTTAGTTGATAGTAATTGGTTAGTTGGTAGTAGTTGGTTAGTTGGTTAGTTGGTAGTAGTTGGTTAGTTGGTAGTAGTTGGTTAGTTGATAGTAGTTGGTTAGTTGATAGTAGTTGGTTAGTTGGTAGTAGTTGGTTAGTTGGTAGTAGTTGGTTAGTTGGTAGTAGTTGGTTAGTTGATAGTAGTTGGTTAGTTGATAGTAGTTGGTTAGTTGATAGTAGTTGGTTAGTTGATAGTAGTTGGTTAGTTGATAGTAGTTGGTTAGTTGATAGTAGTTGGTTAGTTGGTAGTAGTTGGTTAGTTGGTAGTAGTTGATAGTAATTGGTTAGTTGATAGTAGTTGGTTAGTTGATAGTAGTTGGTTAGTTGATAGTAGTTGGTTAGTTGGTAGTAGTTGGTTAGTTGGTAGTAGTTGGTTAGTTGATAGTAGTTGGTTAGTTGATAGTAGTTGGTTAGTTGATAGTAGTTGGTTAGTTGATAGTAGTTGGTTAGTTGATAGTAGTTGGTTAGTTGATAGTAGTTGGTTAGTTGATAGTAGTTGGTAGTAGTTGGTTAGTTGATAGTAGTTGGTTAGTTGATAGTAGTTGGTTAGTTGATAGTAGTTGGTAGTAGTTGGTTAGTTGATAGTAGTTGGTTAGTTGATAGTAGTTGGTTAGTTGATAGTAGTTGGTTAGTTGATAGTAGTTGGTTAGCTGATAGTAGTTGGTTAGTTGATGAAGGCCCAACACCCCCCTCCCCGGTCATGTACCTTGTGGCTGGGAGCAGCGATGGGTTCTGAGAAGGTGAAGAAGGGGAGCGCCAGGTTCATGAAGCCGTTCTTAAACGACTCCAACTTCTTGTGTCCCTGAACGATCTTGATGAGCTCCAGACACACCAGACCCACGACCGCCGCCGTGGTGGTCGCTATCGCAGGAATGATCTTACCAGCTATCAGCTTACTCTGGAGACACAGAGGGAGGAGAGAGAGGGGGAGGAGAGAGAGGGAGGAGAGAGAGGCGGGCGAGAGAGGGAGGAGAGAGAGGGAGGAGAGAGGCGGGAGGAGAGAGGCGGGAGAGGGAGGCGAGAGAGCGAGGAGAGAGAGGCGGGAGGAGAGAGAGGCGGGAGGAGAGAGAGGCGGGTGAGAGGCGGGAGGAGAGAGGCGGGAGGAGAGAGGCGGGAGAGGGAGGAGAGAGAGCGATTAGTAAATGGCGGCTGTGGTGGTTGCCACGGCAGGAATGATCTCTCTGGAGAGGAGCAAGAGACATTTGTACACAATACTTTTGTTTTTGTTTTTTGCTCCAGGCATCTTTAGTCAAAAGTCTGATAGTTGAAATGTGACATCAATGGCTGTGTGTAGGGGGATGTCAATGTGGGAGTGTGTATACACCTTGTGTCTGTCGGCAGGGGGAATGTCGTAGTTCTCTGCTCGCAGGTTGGAGGCAGCCACGATGAAGTCCATGTGGAAATTAGAGTCATCATCCTGGAACACAGTTACCACAGAGAGACATACACACAGTTTACAATCAAACACACAAATGTTAGACAAACAGAGGTGGTAAGGACGACAGGACTTGAAAGGTGTTGTAGGAGAACGATGTCGAGAACACAGAAGTAGAGTAAAGTGAGATGGGAGTAGAGAGAGAGAGAGGGGGGAGATGGGAGTAAAGGGAGAGAGGGGAGTAAAGGGAGAGAGAGGGGGGGGAGATGGGAGTAAAGGGGAGAGAGAGGGGGGAGATGGGAGTAAAGGGAGAGAGAGAGAGGAGTAGAGAGAGAGAGAGAGGAGTAGAAGGAGAGTTCTATACCTTCTCAAAGTCGATGGCAGTGAGTTTAAACTGAGAAGAAGCTTCAGGTCCAGGTAGCAGAGTCTTCAGCTCCTCCAGCCTGTTGTCATCTACACACACACACACACACCCCGCAGACACACACACACACACCCCGCAGACACACACACACACACACCCCGCAGACACACACCCCGCAGACACACACAGACACACCACGCAGACACACCCCAAAGAGAAACACACACGAAGGTTAGGCATACACAGACAGTGTTGATTGTTTTACAGACAGGGAAAGTGGCCAATGACATCCGTAGCAGGGTCATCTCACATGGCCGGTGGCGAGAGGTGGGATCTGTCTTGCTAACACATAATAACAGACAGTCCCATGGTTATTTGACCCTCTTAGTAACCCACTTTAACCCACTGTGTTATGTCAGAAAGCAACGTGTTTCTTTCACTCATGCGTTGGGCCACCCAATTTCATTCGGCAGCAAATGCATTGTGTTATAAAAAAGTAACATTTCTGAGGACACGTCTTTACGCATGCGCTCCAACGGGCTTGTTTTCCTTCTCCAAGTATTGTGTTTAGACAAGATAGTCAACCTTCTACCTGTAGGGTTATCTAAATAATAGTTTCTAGTGATAGTCAACCTTCTACCTGTAGGGATATCTAAATAATAGTTTCTAGCGATAGTCAACCTTCTACCTGTAGGGATATCTAAATAATAGTTTCTAGTGATAGTCAACCTTCTACCTGTAGGGGTATCTAAATAATAGTTTCTAGTGATAGTCAACCTTCTACCTGTAGGAGTTGACTATCACTAGAAACTATTATTTAGATAACCCTACAGGTAGAAGGTTGACTATCGCTAGAAACTATTATTTAGATATCCCTACAGGTAGAAGGTTGACTATCGCTAGAAACTATTATTTAGATATCCCTACAGGTAGAAGGTTGACTATCACTAGAAACTATTATTTAGATATCCCTACAGGTAGAAGGTTGACTATCACTAGAAACTATTATTTAGATATCCCTACAGGTAGAAGGTTGACTATCACTAGAAACTATTATTTAGATATCCCTACAGGTAGAAGGTTGACTATCACTAGAAACTATTATTTAGATACCCCTACAGGTAGAAGGTTGACTATCACTAGAAACTATTATTTAGATATCCCTACAGGTAGAAGGTTGACTATCACTAGAAACTATTATTTAGATATCCCTACAGGTAGAAGGTTGACTATCACTAGAAACTATTATTTAGATATCCCTACAGGTAGAAGGTTGACTATCACTAGAAACTATTATTTAGATACCCCTACAGGTAGAAGGTTGACTACCACTAGAAACTATTATTTAGATATCCCTACAGGTAGAAGGTTGCCTATCACTAGAAACTATTATTTAGATATCCCTACAGGTAGAAGGTTGACTATCACTAGAAACTATTACTTAGATATTCCTACAGGTAGAAGGTTGACTATCACTAGAAACTATTATTTAGATATCCCTACAGGTAGAAGGTTGACTACCACTAGAAACTATTATTTAGATACCCCTACAGGTAGAAGGTTGACTATCACTAGAAACTATTATTTAGATATCCCTACAGGTAGAAGGTTGACTACCACTAGAAACTATTATTTAGATATTCCTACAGGTAGAAGGTTGACTACCACTAGAAACTATTATTTTAATATCCCTACAGGTAGAAGGTTGACTATCACTAGAAACTATTATTTAAATATCCCTACAGGTAGAAGGTTGACTATCACTAGAAACTATTATTTAGATATCCCTACAGGTAGAAGGTTGACTATCACTAGAAACTATTATTTAAATATCCCTACAGGTAGAAGGTTGACTATCACTAGAAACTATTATTTAAATATCCCTACAGGTAGAAGGTTGACTATCACTAGAAACTATTATTTAAATATCCCTACAGGTAGAAGGTTGACTATCACTAGAAACTATTATTTAGATATCCCTACAGGTAGAAGGTTGACTATCACTAGAAACTATTATTTAAATATCCCTACAGGTAGAAGGTTGACTATCACTAGAAACTATTATTTAGATATCCCTACAGGTAGAAGGTTGACTATCACTAGAAACTATTATTTAGATATCCCTACAGGTAGAAGGTTGACTATCACTAGAAACTATTATTTAGATATCCCTACAGGTAGAAGGTTGACTATCACTAGAAACTATTATTTAGATATCCCTACAGGTAGAAGGTTGACTATCACTAGAAACTATTATTTAGATATCCCTACAGGTAGAAGGTTGACTATCACTAGAAACTATTATTTAGATATCCCTACAGGTAGAAGGTTGACTATCACTAGAAACTATTATTTAGATATCCCTACAGGTAGAAGGTTGACTATCACTAGAAACTATTATTTAGATATCCCTACAGGTAGAAGGTTGACTATCACTAGAAACTATTATTTAGATATCCCTACAGGTAGAAGGTTGACTATCACTAACTATTATTTGGAGCAGCCTTCCAGGTAGAAGGTTAATTAGGAAATAAAACTGATCCCCTCCTACACCGACGTTGACTATAGCGCTCTAGCCTACAGGTAGAAGGTTGAGACGTGGAAACTATCTTGATCCCTACACCTAGAAGGTTAACTATGCTGGAGCAGCCTTCCATATGTTGTCCAGGAAATAAAAGCCACGCCGACACCGACAGTGAGTTAGCCTCTGCAGCTCCTGGCCGTTGACCCCTGACCTGGGGCAAAAACAGATTGCTGTCCAGGATCCTGCCATCACACGGTCATAGAGTCCTAGAGCCGGACGACCGGGCGTTACAGGTTGGCTCCTGACACGGTTACATGGAGAGATAGAGAGGGTCCTAGGAGGGAGGGACACTGTTACATGGAGAGAGAGGGAGGGGACACTGTTACATGGAGAGAGAGAGGGAGGGACACTGTTACATGGAGAGAGAGAGGGAGGGACACTGTTACATGGAGAGAGAGAGGGAGGGACACTGTTACATGGGAGAGAGGGAGGGACACGTTAGAGAGAGAGAGGGAGGGACACTGTTACATGGAGAGAGGGAGGGACACTGTTACATGGAGAGAGGGAGGGACACTGTTACATGGAGAGAGGGAGGGACACTGTTACATGGAGAGAGGGAGGGACACGGTTACATGGAGAGATGGAGAGATGGGGAGAGACACGGTTACATGGAGAGAGAGGAGGGACACTGTTACATGGAGAGGGGGAGGGACACGGTTACATGGAGAGAGGGAGGGACACGGTTACATGGAGAGAGGGAGGGACACGGTTACATGGAGAGAGGGAGGGACACGGTTACATGGAGAGAGGGAGGGACACGGTTACATGGAGAGAGGGAGGGACACGGTTACATGGAGAGAGGGAGGGACACGGTTACATGGAGAGAGGGAGGGACACGGTTACATGGAGAGAGGGAGGGACACGGTTACATGGAGAGAGGGAGGGACACGGTTACATGGAGAGGGGGAGGGACACGGTTACATGGAGAGGGGGAGGGACACGGTTACATGGAGGGGGAGGGACACGGTTACATGGAGAGGGGGAGGACACGGTTACATGGAGAGGGGGAGGGACACGGTTACATGGAGAGAGAGGGACACGGTTACATGGAGAGAGGGAGGGACACGGTTACATGGAGAGAGGGAGGGACACGGTTACATGGAGAGAGAGAGGGACACGGTTACATGGAGAGAGGGGGACACGGTTACATGGAGAGGGGGAGGGACACGGTTACATGGAGAGAGAGGGACACGGTTACATGGAGAGAGGGGGACACGGTTACATGGAGAGGGGGAGGGACACGGTTACATGGAGAGAGGGGGGACACGGTTACATGGAGAGAGAGGGACACGGTTACATGGAGAGAGAGGGACACGGTTACATGGAGAGACACGGTTACATGGAGAGAGAGAGGGACACGGTTACATGGAGAGACACGGTTACATGGAGAGAGAGAGGGACACGGTTACATGGAGAGAGGGGGGACAAAGGAAAGGACTCACGTTGCTGGTGCTGAACTCTAGCGGGTGAGGACATCTCTTTGGACCGGACCAGAAGGGGGCGCCAGAGCTGGTCAGCTAAGAGAGAGAGTGAGTGAGAGAGACAGACAAAGAACATTGATATTAGTACAACAAAACCACATTCAAGTAACAGTGTGTGTGTGTGTGTGTGTGTGTGTGTAACAGTGTGTGTGTGTAACAGTGTGTGTAACAGTGTGTGTGTGTGTGTGTGTGTGTGTGTAACAGTGTGTGTGTGTAACAGTGTGTGTGTGTAACAGTGTGTGTGTGTGTGTGTGTGTGTGTAACAGTGTGTGTAACAGTGTGTGTAACAGTGTGTGTGTGTGTACCAGTGTGTGTAACAGTGTATGTGTGTAACAGTGTGTGTAACAGTGTGTGTGTGTAAGTGTGTGTGTGTGTGTGTGTGTGTGTGTGTGTAACAGTGTGTGTGTGTAACAGTGTGTGTGTGTAACAGTGTGTGTGTGTGTAACAGTGTGTGTGTGTAACAGTGTGTGTGTGTGTGTGTGTGTGTGTGTGTGTGTGTGTGTGTGTGTGTGTGTGTGTGTGTGTGTGTGTGTGTGTGTGTGTGTGTGTGTGTGTGTGTACCAGTGTTCTCTGTACCTGTTCTGGGGGGAAGTTGTGCAGTAGTTGATGTATGTTGTTGCTGTACTGGCACTGCCAGTGGTGCCGAGCCCAGACGACACAGTCGGCCCAGCTGCGAGGGCAGTCAGTCACCAGACTCTTATAGACGGCCTCCAACACGTCTAGAGGCTGGGCTCCAGGAAGCTTCAGGGTCCTCTCCAGGAACTTGGGATCTCTGGTTCATAAAACATTCATATAGATCATATTAAACTCTTCTAGACGGCCTCCAACACGTCTAGAGGCTGGGCTCCAGGAAGCTTCAGGGTCCTCTCCAGGAACTTAGCATCTCTGGTTCATAAAACATTAATATAACGTTAATGTAACTAATATTAAACTCTTATAGACGGCCTCCAACACATCTAGAGGCTGGGCTCCAGGAAGCTTCAGGGTCCTCTCCAGGAACTTGGGATCTCTGGTTCATAAAACATTCATATAGATCATATTAAACTCTTCTAGACGGCCTCCAACACGTCTAGAGGCTCCAGGCAGCACCTCTGGGTTGAGTTACAGATGCAGCAGTCTACTATAACTTAGAGTTTCAGACGCCAGAAAGGGATGGACTCTTAACCAGAGCGACCTAGTAGCTTGGATTAACCTTATTAACTATTATGAATTGATTTATTTTTCACTCTTTATGCGGTGCGCACTGCACAGAACATCGGAAGAATTATCACTCAACTACTGTAATGTGTGTCAATTAATCCCGTAAGGGATGGGTTGCCAACTGGCCATTTGACGCCAAAATAAAATGGTATTCATTCATACAGTCAGTGCATTCAACTACGGTAGGTAACACAAGCGCACATCACAATCATAGCATGTTAGAAATAGCCGCCATCTGCTAAATTGGTGGACTTACGTGAGGTACTGCATGGCATTCTCTGATGGCTGTTTAAAGAGACCCTCAAACTCATCACGGGCCCACTGGAGAGGAGAGAGGACAGTTACCATACACATCACACACTGGAGAGGAGAGAGGACAGTTACCATACACATCACACACTGAAGAGGACAGTTACCATACACATCACACACTGGAGAGGAGAGAGGACAGTTACCATACACATCACACACTGGAGAGGAGAGAGGACAGTTACCATACACATCACACACTGGAGAGGAGAGAGGACAGTTACCATACACATCACACACTGGAGAGGAGAGAGGACAGTTACCATACACATCACACACTGGAGAGGACAGTTACCATACACATCACACACTGGAGAGGACAGTTACCATACACATCACACACTGGAGAGGAGAGAGGACAGTTACCATACACATCACACACTGGAGAGGACAGTTACCATACACATCACACACTGGAGAGGACAGTTACCATACACATCACACACTGGAGAGGAGAGAGGACAGTTACCATACACATCACACACTGGAGAGGACAGTTACCATACACATCACACACTGGAGAGGACAGTTACCATACACATCACACACTGGAGAGGAGAGAGGACAGTTACCATACACATCACACACTGGAGAGGAGAGAGGACAGTTACCATACACATCACACACTGGAGAGGACAGTTACCATACACATCACACACTGGAGAGGACCGTTACCATACACATCACACACTGGAGAGGAGAGAGGACAGTTACCATACACATCACACACTGGAGAGGACAGTTACCATACACATCACACACTGGAGAGGAGAGAGGACAGTTACCATACACATCAAACACTGGAGAGGACAGTTACCATACACATCACACACTGGAGAGGACCGTTACCATACACATCACACACTGGAGAGGAGAGAGGACAGTTACCGTACACATCACACACTGGAGAGGAGAGAGGACAGTTACCATACACATCACACACTGGAGAGGAGAGAGGACAGTTACCGTACACATCACACACTGGAGAGGAGAGAGGACAGTTACCATACACATCACACACTGGAGAGGACAGTTACCATACACATCACACACTGGAGAGGACAGTTACCATACACATCACACACTGGAGAGGAGAGAGGACAGTTACCATACACATCACACACTGGAGAGGACAGTTACCATACACATCACACACTGGAGAGGACCGTTACCATACACATCACACACTGGAGAGGAGAGAGGACAGTTACCGTACACATCACACACTGGAGAGGAGAGAGGACAGTTACCATACACATCACACACTGGAGAGGAGAGAGGACAGTTACCGTACACATCACACACTGGAGAGGAGAGAGGACAGTTACCATACACATCACACACTGGAGAGGACAGTTACCATACACATCACACACTGGAGAGGACAGTTACCATACACATCACACACTGGAGAGGAGAGAGGACAGTTACCATACACATCACACACTGGAGAGGACAGTTACCATACACATCACACACTGGAGAGGACAGTTACCATACATATCACACACTGGAGAGGAGAGAGGACAGTTACCATACACATCACACACTGGAGAGGACAGTTACCATACACATCACACACTGGAGAGGACAGTTACCATACATATCACACACTGGAGAGGAGAGAGGACAGTTACCATACACATCACACACTGGAGAGGAGAGAGGACAGTTACCATACACATCACACACTGGAGAGGACAGTTACCATACACATCACACACTGGAGAGGACCGTTACCATACACATCACACACTGGAGAGGAGAGAGGACAGTTACCATACACATCACACACTGGAGAGGACAGTTACCATACACATCACACACTGGAGAGGAGAGAGGACAGTTACCATACACATCACACACTGGAGAGGACAGTTACCATACACATCACACACTGGAGAGGACCGTTACCATACACATCACACACTGGAGAGGACAGTTACCATACACATCACACACTGGAGAGGACAGTTACCATACACATCACACACTGGAGAGGACAGTTACCATACACATCACACACTGGAGAGGACAGTTACCATACACATCACACACTGGAGAGGACAGTTACCATACACATCACACACTGGAGAGGACAGTTACCATACACATCACACACTGGAGAGGAGAGAGGACAGTTACCATACACATCACACACTGGAGAGGACCGTTACCATACACATCACACACTGGAGAGGACAGTTACCATACACTGGAGAGGACAGTTACCATACACATCACACACTGGAGAGGAGAGAGGACAGTTACCATACACATCACACACTGAAGAGGAGAGAGGACAGTTACCATACACATCACACACTGGAGAGGAGAGAGGACAGTTACCATACACATCACACACTGGAGAGGACCGTTACCATACACATCACACACTGGAGAGGACAGTTACCATACACATCACACACTGGAGAGGACAGTTACCATACACATCACACACTGGAGAGGACAGTTACCATACACATCACACACTGGAGAGGACAGTTACCATACACATCACACACTGGAGAGGACAGTTACCATACACATCACACACTGGAGAGGACAGTTACCATACACATCACACACTGGAGAGGACAGTTACCATACACATCACACACTGGAGAGGACAGTTACCATACACATCACACACTGGAGAGGACCGTTACCATACACATCACACACTGGAGAGGACAGTTACCATACACATCACACACTGGAGAGGACAGTTACCATACACATCACACACTGGAGAGGAGAGAGGACAGTTACCATACACATCACACACTGGAGAGGACAGTTACCATACACATCACACACTGGAGAGGAGAGAGGACAGTCACCATACACATCACACACTGGAGAGGACAGTTACCATACACATCACACACTGGAGAGGACAGTTACCATACACATCACACACTGGAGAGGACCGTTACCATACACATCACACACTGGAGAGGACAGTTACCATACACATCACACACTGGAGAGGACCGTTACCATACACATCACACACTGGAGAGGACCGTTACCATACACATCACACACTGGAGAGGAGAGAGGACAGTTACCATACACATCATACACTGGAGAGGACCGTTACCATACACATCACACACTGGAGAGGACAGTTACCATACACATCACACACTGGAGAGGAGAGTTACCATACACATCACACACTGGAGAGGACAGTTACCATACACATCACACACTGGAGAGGACAGTTACCATACACATCACACACTGGAGAGGACAGTTACCATACACATCACACACTGGAGAGGACAGTTACCATACACATCACACACTGGAGAGGACAGTTACCATACACATCACACACTGGAGAGGACAGTTACCATACACATCACACACTGGAGAGGACAGTTACCATACACATCACACACTGGAGAGGACAGTTACCATACACATCACACACTGGAGAGGACAGTTACCATACACATCACACACTGGAGAGGACAGTTACCATACACATCACACACTGGAGAGGACAGTTACCATACACATCACACACTGGAGAGGAGAGAGGACAGTTACCATACACATCACACACTGGAGAGGAGAGAGGACAGTTACCATACACATCACACACTGAAGAGGAGAGAGGACAGTTACCATACACATCACACACTGGAGAGGAGAGAGGACAGTTACCATACACATCACACACTGGAGAGGACAGTTACCATACACATCACACACTGGAGAGGACCGTTACCATACACATCACACACTGGAGAGGAGAGAGGACAGTTACCATACACATCACACACTGGAGAGGAGAGAGGACAGTTACCATACACATCACACACTGGAGAGGAGAGTTACCATACACATCACACACTGGAGAGGACAGTTACCATACACATCACACACTGGAGAGGACAGTTACCATACACATCACACACTGGAGAGGACAGTTACCATACACATCACACACTGGAGAGGACAGTTACCATACACATCACACACTGGAGAGGACAGTTACCATACACATCACACACTGGAGAGGACAGTTACCATACACATCACACACTGGAGAGGACAGTTACCATACACATCACACACTGGAGAGGAGAGAGGACAGTTACCATACACATCACACACTGGAGAGGAGAGAGGACAGTTACCATACACATCACACACTGGAGAGGAGAGAGGACAGTTACCATACACATCACACACTGGAGAGGAGAGAGGACCGTTACCATACACATCACACACTGGAGAGGAGAGAGGACAGTTACCATACACATCACACACTGGAGAGGAGAGAGGACAGTTACCATACACATCACACACTGGAGAGGAGTTACCATACACATCACACACTGGAGAGACAGTTACCATACACATCACACACTGGAGAGGACAGTTACCATACACATCACACACTGGAGAGGACAGTTACCATACACATCACACACTGGAGAGGACAGTTACCATACACATCACACACTGGAGAGGACAGTTACCATACACATCACACACTGGAGAGGACAGTTACCATACACATCACACACTGGAGAGGACAGTTACCATACACATCACACACTGGAGAGGACAGTTACCATACACATCACACACTGGAGAGGAGAGAGGACAGTTACCATACACATCACACACTGGAGAGGAGAGAGGACAGTTACCATACACATCACACACTGGAGAGGAGAGAGGACAGTTACCATACACATCACACACTGGAGAGGACAGTTACCATACACATCACACACTGGAGAGGACAGTTACCATACACATACACACACTGGAGAGGAGAGAGGACAGTTACCATACACATCACACACTGGAGAGGACAGTTACCATACACATCACACACTGGAGAGGACAGTTACCATACACATCACACACTGGAGAGGACAGTTACCATACACATCACACACTGGAGAGACAGTTACCATACACATCACACACTGGAGAGGACAGTTACCATACACATCACACACTGGAGAGGACAGTTACCATACACATCACACACTGGAGAGGACAGTTACCATACACATCACACACTGGAGAGGACAGTTTACCATACACATCACACACTGGAGAGGACAGTTACCATACACATCACACACTGGAGAGGACAGTTACCATACACATCACACACTGGAGAGGACAGTTACCATACACATCACACACTGGAGAGGACAGTTACCATACACATCACACACTGGAGAGGAGAGAGGACAATTACCATACACACACACACTGGAGAGGACAGTTACCATACACATCACACACTGGAGAGGACAGTTACCATACACATCACACACTGGAGAGGACAGTTACCATACACATCACACACTGGAGAGGACAGTTACCATACACATCACACACTGGAGAGGAGAGAGGACAGTTACCATACACATCACACACTGGAGAGGACAGTTACCATACACATCACACACTGGAGAGGACAGTTACCATACACATCACACACTGGAGAGGACAGTTACCATACACATCACACACTGGAGAGGACAGTTACCATACACATCACACACTGGAGAGGACAGTTACCATACACATCACACACTGGAGAGGGAGAGTTACCATACACATCACACACTGGAGAGGACAGTTACCATACAAATCACACACTCACACACTGGAGAGGACAGTTACCATACACATCACACACTGGAGAGGACAGTTACCATACACATCACACACTGGAGAGGACAGTTACCATACACATCACACACTGGAGAGGAGAGAGGACAGTTACCATACACATCACACACTGGAGAGGAGAGAGGACAGTTACCATACACATCACACACTGGAGAGGACAGTTACCATACACATCACACACTGGAGAGGACAGTTACCATACACATCACACACTGGAGAGGAGAGAGGACAGTTACCATACACATCACACACTGGAGAGGACAGTTACCATACACATCACACACTGGAGAGGAGAGAGGACAGTTACCATACACATCACACACTGGAGAGGACAGTTACCATACACATCACACACTGGAGAGGACAGTTACCATACACATCACACACTGGAGAGGAGAGAGGACAGTTACCATACACATCACACACTGGAGAGGAGAGAGGACAGTTACCATACACATCACACACTGGAGAGGAGAGAGGACAGTTACCATACACATCACACACTGGAGAGGACAGTTACCATACACATCACACACTGGAGAGGACAGTTACCATACACATCACACACTGGAGAGGACAGTTACCATACACATCACACACTGGAGAGGAGAGAGGACAGTTACCATACACATCACACACTGGAGAGGACAGTTACCATACACATCACACACTGGAGAGGAGAGAGGACAGTTACCATACACATCACACACTGGAGAGGACAGTTTACCATACACATCACACACTGGAGAGGACAGTTACCATACACATCACACACTGGAGAGGACAGTTACCATACACATCACACACTGGAGAGGACAGTTACCATACACATCACACACTGGAGAGGAGAGAGGACAGTTACCATACACATCACACACTGGAGAGGACAGTTACCATACACATCACACACCGGAGAGGACAGTTATCATACACATCACACACTGGAGAGGACAGTTACCATACACATCACACACTGGAGAGGAGAGAGGACAGTTACCATACACATCACACACTGGAGAGGACAGTTACCATACACATCACACACTGGAGAGGAGAGAGGACAGTTACCATACACATCACACACTGAGAGGAGAGAGGACAGTTACCGTACACATCACACACTGGAGAGGAGAGAGGACCGTTACCATACACATCACACACTGAAGAGGAGCGAGGACATCAGTCACAGGTTAGAGAGGCTTGGAGCGTGGCCTGTTAAATGTGCCTGCTATATATGCCCTTGAGCAAGGCACTCAAGCCCTAACTGCTATGGGACAATGGATACATATTATTCTCCTGTACTGACCTGCAGAGTGTGTGTGTGTGTGTGTTACCTTGCTGTGTGTGTGTGTGTTACCTGCAGAGTGTGTGTGTGTGTGTTACCTGCAGTGTGTGTGTGTGTGTTACCTGCAGTGTGTGTGTGTGTGTGTTACCTGCAGTGTGTGTGTGTGTGTGTTACCTGCAGTGTGTGTGTGTGTGTTACCTGCAGTGTGTGTGTGTGTGTGTGTGTGTGTGTGTTACCTGTAGTGTGTGTGTGTGTGTGTGTTACCTGCAGTGTGTGTGTGTGTGTGTGTGTGTTACCTGTAGTGTGTGTGTGTGTGTTACCTGCAGTGTGTGTGTGTGTTACCTGTAGTGTGTGTTACCTGTAGTGTGTGTGTGTTACCTGCAGAGTGTGTGTGTGTTACCTGTAGTGTGTGTGTGTGTGTGTTACCTGCAGAGTGTGTGTGTGTGTGTGTGTGTTACCTGCAGAGTGTGTGTGTGTGTGTGTGTGTGTTACCTGCAGTGTGTGTGTGTGTGTGTGTGTTACCTGCAGTGTGTGTGTGTTACCTGCAGTGTGTGTGTGTTACCTGCAGTGTGTGTGTGTTACCTGCAGTGTGTGTGTGTTACCTGCAGTGTGTGTGTTAGTGTGTTACCTGCAGTGTGTGTGTTAGTGTGTTACCTGCAGTGTGTGTGTGTGTGTGTGTGTGTGTGTGTGTGTGTTACCTGTAGTGTGTGTGTGTGTTACCTGCAGTGTGTGTGTGTGTTACCTGCAGTGTGTGTGTGTGTGTTACCTGCAGTGTGTGTGTGTGTGTGTGTGTTACCCTGTAGTGTGTGTGTGTGTGTGTGTTACCTGCAGTGTGTGTGTGTGTTACCTGTAGTGTGTGTGTGTGTGTGTGTGTTACCTGCAGTGTGTGTGTGTGTGTGTGTGTGTGTGTGTGTGTGTGTGTGTTACCTGCAGTGTGTGCTCGATGGCGTTGGGGAAGTTCTTCAGTGTGCAGATGGGGATGGACTTCTCTGGGGGGTCCTGGGAGGAGCTGTATGACTCCGTCAGGAAGGGGATAACCACCTGGACGTTGCCCTTGGTGCCCAGAGTACCGGACTCCAACAGGGGCTTACGGTAGTAGACACACCGCCGGTCCATATACATCCCTACAGGAGAGGAGGAGGACAGGAGAGGAGGACAGGAGAGGAGGAGGACAGGAGAGGAGAGGAGAGGAGAGGAGAGGGGAAGAGAAAGGAATGAATATGACATGAGGAAAACTAAGAGAGAAAGTATGATCCTGTAAATCAGTCAACTCTAAATAATGACCATAACCCAGAAGGAAATCTGGCATGAATACATATGGCCTAAACAGGTAGAATACATATGGCCTAAAAAGGTAGAATACATACAGCCTAAACAGGTAGAATACATATGGCCTAAAAGGTAGAATACATATGGCCTAAAAAGGTAGAATACATATGGCCTAAACAGGTAGAATACATATGGCCTAAAAAGGTAGAATACATATGGCCTGAAAGGGTAGAATACATATGGCCTGAAAAGGTAGAATACATACGGCCTAAACAGGTAGAATACATACGGCCTAAACAGGTAGAATACATACGGCCTAAACAGGTAGAATACATACGGCCTAAAAAGGTAGAATACATACGGCCTAAAAAGGTAGAATACATATGGCCTAAACAGGTAGAATACATATGGCCTAAACAGGTAGAATACATATGGCCTAAACAGGTAGAATACATATGGCCTAAAAAGGTAGAATACATATGGCCTAAACAGGTAGAATACATATGGCCTAAACAGGTAGAATACATATGGCCTAAAAAGGTAGAATACATATGGCCTAAAAAGGTAGAATACATACGGCCTAAACAGGTAGAATACATACGGCCTAAACAGGTAGAATACATACGGCCTAAAAAGGTAGAATACATACGGCCTAAAAAGGTAGAATACATATGGCCTAAACAGGTAGAATACATATGGCCTAAACAGGTAGAATACATATGGCCTAAACAGGTAGAATACATATGGCCTAAACAGGTAGAATACATATGGCCTAAAAAGGTAGAATACATACGGCCTAAACAGGTAGAATACATATGGCCTAAAAAGGTAGAATACATATGGCCTAAAAAGGTAGATTGTCTTTTGAAATGTATACACTACTCATGATGTACAGCGACCTTTTTTCTCTAAATAAACTTTGCAGTACATTTAAAAGGTAAAAAAAACACTTTCAAACACTAAGCAATAATCTAATTACTTCAGGGCTTGTGAACCTCAGACAAATATAAACCTTCCACAACCTTAAGACCAACTGATAATGTAAATTATTTTATCAAAATAGTTTAACCTGGGGGGCGCTAGAGAGCGTGCTATGGAGTAGACGTGCATTGCTAGAGCTCCGCTCAATTTTGAAACAAATTAATATTTATCTTAACCTCTCACAACCTATAACTTCAAACAAATATGACAAAGGGAAAAGGCAACAAAAAAGGGGGCGCTAAACAAGATAATTGGAATGAGATAGACAACGAACCAATTTCAACGTCGCCGACCCACGAGGAGCTAGCTGAAGAGGCTAGCTTCCAAGAGTTCCCCACAGATCCTACTCAAAGTGACATACTGGCTGCCATAAACGCACTAAGCAAGAAGGTGGACACAAGGTTGGCTGATATCTCAAAGAGTATTGGGACTTTGGCCGAAACTGTGAAGGCAACTAAGGGAAGGGTGCATGAGGTTGAGCAGACGACAATCGATCACGAGGCCAGGCTACAGGACATAGAGAAACAGTGCGCAACGTTCAAAAATGACAACAAAACCCTGAAGGCCCGAATGGAAATGCTCGAGTCGCATTCAAGACGCCAGAACATCCGAATATGTGGGATCCAGGAGGACACGGAGAAAGGGAAACCCACTGAATTTGTCTCGGAGCTGATACCGGCATTGCTGGGGAGTGAACACTTCAAAACGGCCATCCTGATCGACCGCGCACACAGAGCACAGGCAACGAAGCCGGCCAAGGGCGGGCCACCAAGGCCATTCATTGTAAGGCTGCACTATCCCCACACCAGGGATCTCATCCTCAAGCTGGCTAGTCAAAAGTTCCCCCTTAACTACAACGGAGCCAGGGTGTCTTTCTACCCAGATCTTACCTTGGAGGTGAGGAACCAACGGAAAGAGTATGATGAGGTACGCAACAAATGCAGGGCGGCCAACATCCGATATGGATTCCTCTTCCCAGCCCGGTTTAAGGTGACAGTCGAGGGATCAACACGTACGTTTGACAACGCAAAAGAGGCAGATCTGTTCTTGACAAGCAAGCTCCCCGGCTGAGGATACAGAACGGCTGTGCCAGCAGGCTAAATGGCCAAATACAGGCCAGGAATGTGTGTGAATTGAATTTCCGGCCTATGTCTTTTCGATCAGAAGATCAGAAATTGGGACTTATAGGATAGGTGAGATGTTGTGGCTAATATAGCATTGTTTGGCATGTCATGTTTTAGCGCCACTCACCCCCTAACATGAGAGTTAAGTTAAGTGTTATTTAATATTAGTTTATATGCGGAGCATCTATAGACGACGAGTTAGTTCAAGCTTTATGTCTAGACACCCTAACGTTTGTGTGTTAGCCAAGGAGTGCTTCGTTTGGGGAAGTCACTCAGTAAAGGGACGGGAGGGGGGTTGGGGTCTGTGTTTTATGTTCACGTTTATTAGTACAGGTGGCATGACAAGCTCCCGCACGGCGGGACGTTTTTCTTCTGGGTTTTGTATGACAGCAGCAATTTGCTTTAAAATAAGAAATGCCACATAGTGACCGAGCACAGAGTAGACCAGGTGGAATAAAGATAGTCAGCTGGAACTGTAATGGATTAGGGCATGTCGTGAAACGAGCTAAGGTTTTTTCTCATCTTAAATCACTGGGTGCTGACATAGTGCTTCTTCAAGAAACTCATATTAAACGCTCCGCGCAGGCCAAGCTACGAGTCGGCTGGATCGGTCAGATATACCAGTCTAACTTTGATGCAAAAGCGAGAGGGGTAGCAATCCTGATAAGGAAAAACATTCCTTTTGTTTACTCAACCTCGATTTCAGATCCTAATGGTCGGTATATTATTGTGGCTGGTACACTGAATTCAAAACCAATAACCTTGGTCAATTTATATGGACCCAACTTCGATGATCCATTATTTTTTCAAAGGGTATTTAAGGCCATACCAAATATCTCGGATACAAGTGTTATTGTTGGAGGTGACTTTAACTGTACGTTAGACCCTCTTTTAGATAAACAGCTATCAAGGTCACTTCAACAATCAAATGCCAGTGTCTGTCTAAATACATTGATGACAAACCTTAACATTGTCGATATTTGGAGACTGACGCACCCAACAGACAGGGATTATTCTTTCTTCTCATCAGTTCATAAATCATATTCCAGAATTGACTATTTTTTGTTGGACTCCAAACTAATCTCAGCAGCTGAGTCGGTTACCTATCACCCCATTCTAATTACGGACCACTCTCCTCTGTCCATGGTGCTGAAACTCGACAATATGTCGACAGGTCGGCGACCGTGGCGCTTAGACGCATACCTGTTGAAAGATGAGGCTTTTTGTCAGTATTTGGAGGAGCAGATTGCCTTTTTCCTCAGTACTAACGACACGGGGGATGTTGACGACTCCACCCTTTGGGAATCTCTAAAGGCTGTGATTAGAGGTTACATTATTTCTTATACATCAGAGAGGAAGAAACGTGCCAATACTAGGCTGAGAGAAATTGAAAGAGAGTTAGGGGAACAGGAGAACGTTTTTAGGACAAATTCCTCGTATACAGTCCTTGAGAAGATCAAAGTTAAAGTATGAATACAATACCATCCTTTCGAAACGGGTGGGCTCTTTACTTGCTAGAACATAACAAAGTTATTTTGAACTGGGGGACAAACCACATAAATTATTAGCAAGACAGCTAAGGCATGTACAAGCATCTAGAGCTATTCACAAAATAAAAGACAAGAAGGGTAAAATAGTAACAGATCCGCAGGACATTAATAAATGCTTTGCACAGTTTTACTCAAAATGCGATGCTACTGATCCACAAACTATGGAACGCTTTCTCGCTGATTGTGAACTTCCTAAACTAGACAGGGGGGCAGCTGCCGCACTCGATGCAGGGATAACCTTAGATGAAATTAACACAGCGATAGCACAATTTCCAAACAGCAAGGCCCCTGGGCCCGATGGATATGTAATAGAATTCTATAAGAAGTACTGCGCTAGTCTATCTCCACTTATGCTGCGAATGTTTCAACAATCCAAAGAAAATACCAAACTCCCGCAAACACTGTATGAGGCTACAATAGCCCTGATCTTGAAAAAAGATAGAGATTCCATGGAGATGTCGTCGTATCGCCCCGTGTCGTTACTCCCCATAGAAAACAAGGTGTTGACAAAGATATTGGCAAACCGATTGAAAAAATATATTTCCGACATCATACACCCTGACCAGACAGGTTTTATCCCGGGCCGACATATATACTACAATTTGAGATGCCTTTTCAACGTAATGTATCATGATCATAAAGTTGAGGCAGTGGTAATAGCTCTTGATGCAGAGAAGGCGTTTGATCAGATTGAGTGGAAGTATATGATGTCGGTTCTGGAGCATTTCGGATTTGGAAAGGAATTTATTAATTGGATAAGAATTATTTATGCACACCCAATGGCGTCCGTGGTGACCAATCAGGAAATGTCGCAGTCATTCCGCCTGTTCAAGGGGTGCCGACAGGGGTGCCCTATTTCGCCTGCTCTCTTCGCTATAGCCATGGAACCCCTTGCTACGCGCATTCGGGCATGTGCCGATATAGCTTCTGTTAAAATAAAAGACACACAGCACAAAATTTCCCTATATGCAGACGATGTTCTTTTGTTTTTGTCCAAGCCTAAAACGTCTATTCCACCATTACTTAACTTGATAAACACATTCGGCTCCTTCTCTGGCTACAAGATAAACTGGCAAAAAAGTGAGATGATGCCAATATCACGGCCTGTGGATATGCAATTTCTGCAATCTACCCCGCTTAGAACAGTGAGGGACAAGTTCACAAGCCTTGGCATTGTAGTGACAAGAGACCTTGACCAGCTATTGAAAGTGAATTGGGACATGAAAATATATCAGCTTAAACAAAATATAGATTTCTGGAAAACTCTGCCTATTTCCTTGGTTGGTCGTATAAACGCTATTAAAATGGTTGTCCTACCCAGGTTTCTTTACCTCTTCCAATGTCTACCCAATTTCATACCACAAAGCTATTTTAAGAAACTGGATTCAATAGTAACTCCATTTTTATGGGATAACAAGGCAGCCAGAATTGCAAAGAAGCATTTATGCAAGTACAAGATAGAGGGGGGCTTTGGCCTTCCTCACTTCAAACTGTATTATTGGGCTGCTAATCTGAACATTGTGTCTTTCTGGAGGGAAAGTTTACCTGAGATGAGACGGAAGGATATGCCTTCATGGCTTTTGATTGAGCAGGCCTCCTGTCAACGTTCCTCACTCCCTGCACTTGTTAATAGCCCATCATATGTGAAAAAAGCCACTTATGACTCCAATCCAGTCATTTGTCATACTCTTAGGATCTGGAAACAGATTAGGGATTTTCTTAACATACCCACTGTGTACATAGACAGCCCGATTAGCCGGAATCATGCTTTCCACCCTGCAATGGATGATGTGGTGTTTTCACAGTGGAGGGAGAAGGGGCTCACAACAATTGGTAATCTATACATAGATGGTCAGTTAGCTTCATTTCAACAACTACAGGCAAAGTTCAACATGCCAACAACACATTTTTTCAGATACCTCCAAATCAGGAATTTCTTAAGGACACACATCCCACAGTATGGCATGAAGCCAAATAGTCCTACATTAGATAGCTTGATCCTTGTCAAACCCCATTCAAAAGGGTCGGTCTCCAGACTGTATGATGTGCTACAGGCCCACATAGAGGTATCCACAGACACCATTAAAAGGGCTTGGGAACAAGAACTTGGTTCAGAAATCTCAAATGAGGACTGGATAGAAGCTCTCAGGAATATAAACCACAGTTCAGTGAATGCCAGACACAACCTTGTACAGTTTAAGGTGATACACAGGTTACACTACTCAAAAGTAAAACTGCATAAAATATTCCCGGACACCTCACCACTGTGTGAGAGGTGCAAGCAGGAGGAGGGGACGTTGTCCCACTTATTCTGGACATGCCCTAAATTACAGGCTTACTGGGCTCTCATTTTTGATTACTTATCTAAGGCCTTTGATAGAGTTCTAGCCCCAGACCCATTGATCACTCTGTTTGGTACAGTTGATGGGAATAACCAGGAGGGGAAAGCTGTCTCTCTTTGTACTCTATTAGCCAAAAGGCTCATATTGCAATTTTGGAAATTGGAGACTGTACCTACCTTTGAAATGTGGTTACGGGATTTAGGGAATGTAATCCATATGGAAAAGATTCGATACAACACCTCCAATAGAAGTCCATTGTTTTACAAAATATGGCAGCCGATACTGGATAAATGGTCTAGTCCCGCTTCATAACTGGGCTGACGATCTGCTGCTACTCTGTGCTGTACTCCACTCAATATTTATTTTTGGCTGAACTACACTGCTTGTAATGACTATATGCTGTCTTCTTATACACGTACCACCTAATAGGATTTTGTTTTATTTTGTGTATGTGTGAGTTAACTTTTGTTTTGTCCTCTAAACTGGCCATCCCATCCAACAGTACAATGAATGTCATTGTTTGTATTGCTGTCTCTTTTACTTTATTTTTATGGAAAATAAACATATTATAAAAAAAAAAATAAAAAAAATAGTTTAACCTGCTTTATTTGCAATAATCACTGACCTGGCTTTCAAGTCTATGAAAATGCCCCTTTAGTGTTCCAGATGTTACTAGAGACAAGCATAATGCACATTCACTAATAATGACTAACTTCTGGTAGCAGGCATTAGCCTAGAGACATTTAACACAGGCCTCATCAACAATCTCTCAAGCCCACGTGCTAGTGATTAGACAGCTAATCTTTATATTTCAAGTTTAGCCAACGTGGATCTATTTGCTAGCTAGCAAGGTTGAACAGTTGAATTGTTATGAACACACTCTCCTGTCTGTCGCCAACTGTTTGAAAAGCATGTTAGCCTGTCCACTTTGTTCAGATGTTGAAATCAAGTGGACTACCTTATTTCTCAGAATGAGAACGAGTTGCCAATTCCTTATACAAATGCATCTTCTTATGCTTATTGCACATTTATAAAACAAAGATTAGACAGCTAGTATAACGGTCTTTGGCTAAAATGCTGCTAGCAGTATGTGGTACTGCAATGATGCGGGCGACAAACGGAGCATTAATTTTCCAGAACCAATGTTCATTGATACTCCCGTTTTAGTATGGTCTGTTCAGCGTGCAATTTGAGTAGTTGAGACAAACAGAATTAACTTTAACTGCTCTGTTAAAGTTTTTAAAAAAGTGTTTTGGTGTCCATATGACCCGATTCTGTTGGACCAAACCTCAAATGCTCATAGTGACTTGAACCTGCTTGTTGTCAGAAATAGAAGAAGTGATCTTTCATCTTTGTTGTTGTGAGTGGCAGGTGGGAGGGGCTTGGGAGAAAGAGGCGAAGCGAGAGGTTCCACTGTCGCCAAAATCTGTCCAAAATAAGCCCAATGAGTTTCTATGGTCTTATTTTGAACCTTATTTTGAACCATTATATTCAGATCTCTGGTGTAAATGGGAAGGTACATCTCTTCATTATATCCAGATCTCTGGTGTAAATGGGAAGGAGCATCTCTTCATTATATCCAGATCTCTGGTGTAAATGGGAAGGAGCATCTCTTCATTATATCCAGATCTCTGGTGTAAATGGGAAGGAGCATCTCCTCATCAATATATCCAGATCTCTGGTGTAAATGGGAAGGAGCATCTCTTCATTATATCCAGATCTCTGGTGTAAATTGGAAGGAGCATCTCTTCATTATATCCAGATCTCTGGTGTAAATGGGAAGGAGCATCTCCTCATTATATACAGATCTCTGGTGTAAATGGGAAGGAGCATCTCTTCATTATATCCAGATCTCTGGTGTAAATTGGGAAGGAGCATCTCTTCATTATATCCAGATCTCTGGTGTAAATGGGAAGGAGCATCTCTTCATTATATCCAGATCTCTGGTGTAAATTGGAAGGAGCATCTCCTCATTATATCCAGATCTCTGGTGTAAATGGGAAGGAGCATCTCTTCATTATATCCAGATCTCTGGTGTAAATGGGAAGGAGCATCTCTTCATTATATCCAGATCTCTGGTGTAAATGGGAAGGTGCATCTCTTCATTATATCCAGATCTCTGGTGTAAATGGGAAGGAGCATCTCTTCATTATATCCAGATCTCTGGTGTAAATGGGAAGGTGCATCTCTTCATTATATCCAGATCTCTGGTGTAATGGGGAAGGAGCATCTCCTCATTATATCCAGATCTCTGGTGTAAATGGGAAGGAGCATCTCTTCATTATATCCAGATCTCTGGTGTAAATGGGAAGGTACATCTCTTCATTATATACAGATCTCTGGTGTAAAGGGGAAGGTACATCTCTTCATTATATACAGATCTCTGGTGTAAAGGGGAAGGTCCATCTCTTCATTATCCAGATCTCTGGTGTAAATGGGAAGGTACATCTCTTCATTATATACAGATCTCTGGTGTAAATGGGAAGGAGCATCTCTTCATTATATCCAGATCTCTGGTGTAAATGGGAAGGAGCATCTCTTCATTATATACAGATCTCTGGTGTAAATGGGAAGGAGCACAGCACAGAGGAGTGAAGGAGACGAGACCATAAATACAAACAGAGAACAAGCAGACAAACGCTCAGGAAAATGAAAAATAACAAAACCTTGATTCTGCGATACAGACATTTGGAATATCACAAAAAAATAAAAATAAACCACAGAAATAATTCGTATATCGCAGAAATATATATCACCCTGTTTTATCAGCCCCAAGTAAACCACAAAAATATCACCCTGTTTTATCACATAAACCCCAGAAATATATATCACCCTGTTTTATCATGTAAACCACAGAAATATATGTCACCCTGTTTTATCACATAAACCCCAGAAATATATATCACCCTGTTTTATCATGTAAACCGCAGAAATATATGTCACCCTGTTTTATCATGTAAACCCCAGAAATATATGTCACCCTGTTTTATCATGTAAACCCCAGAAATATATGTCACCCTGTTTTATCATGTAAACCGCAGAAATATATGTCACCCTGTTTTATCATGTAAAAGATATATATGTCACCCTGTTTTATCATGTAAACCCCAGAAATATATGTCACCCTGTTTTATCATGTAAACTGCAGAAATATATGTCACCTGTTTTATCATGTAAACCCCAGAAATATATATGTCACCCTGTTTTATCATGTAAACCACAGAAATATATGTCACCCTGTTTTATCATGTAAACCACATAAATATATGTCACCCTGTTTTATCATGTAAACCCCAGAAATATATGTCACCCTGTTTTATCATGTAAACCGCAGAAATATATGTCACCCTGTTTTATCATGTAAACCACAGAAATATATATGTCACCCTGTTTTATCATGTAAACCACAGAAATATATGTCACCCTGTTTTATCATGTAAACCGCAGAAATATATGTCACCCTGTTTTATCATGTAAACCCCAGAAATATATATGTCACCCTGTTTTATCATGTAAACCCCAGAAATATATGTCACCCTGTTTTATCATGTAAACCGCAGAAATATATGTCACCCTGTTTTATCATGTAAACCCCAGAAATATATATGTCACCCTGTTTTATCATGTAAACCCCAGAAATATATGTCACCCTGTTTTATCATGTAAACCGCAGAAATATATGTCACCCTGTTTTATCATGTAAACCCCAGAAATATATATGTCACCCTGTTTTATCATGTAAACCGCAGAAATATATGTCACCCTGTTTTATCATGTAAACCCCAGAAATATATAGGTCACCCTGTTTTATCATGTAAACCACAGAAATATATATCACCCTGTTTTATCATGTAAACCGCAGAAATATATGTCACCCTGTTTTATCATGTAAACCCCAGAAATATATATGTCACCCTGTTTTATCATGTAAACCGCAGAAATATATGTCACCCTGTTTTATCATGTAAACCCCAGAAATATATGTCACCCTGTTTTATCATGTGTGCCAGCAGATAACACACACTGGTACTGAAGAAATAGCACCGTCTTTCTTCTACCTCCATACATTACACACCCAGAAATAGCACCGTCTCTCTTCTACCTCCATACATTACACACCCAGAAATAGCACCGTCTCTCTTCTACCTCCATCCATTACACACCCAGAAATAGCACCGTCTCTCTTCTACCTCCATCCATTACACACCCAGAAATAGCACCGTCTTTCTTCTACCTCCATACATTACACACCCAGAAATAGCACCGTCTCTCTTCTACCTCCATACATTACACACCCAGAAATAGCACCGTCTCTCTTCTACCTCCATCCATTACACACCCAGAAATAGCACCGTCTCTCTTCTACCTCCATACATTACACACCCAGAAATAGCACCGTCTCTCTTCTACCTCCATCCATTACACACCCAGAAATAGCACCGTCTCTCTTCTACCTCCATCCATTACACACCCAGAAATAGCACCGTCTCTCTTCTACCTCCATCCATTACACACCCAGAAATAGCACCGTCTCTCTTCTACCTCCATCCATTACACACCCAGAAATAGCACCGTCTCTCTTCTACCTCCATCCATTACACACCCAGAAATAGCACCGTCTCTCTTCTACCTCCATCCATTACACACCCAGAAATAGCACCGTCTCTCTTCTACCTCCATCCATTACACACCCAGAAATAGCACCGTCTCTCTTCTACCTCCATCCATTACACACCCAGAAATAGCACCGTCTTTCTTCTACCTCCATACATTACACACCCAGAAATAGCACCGTCTCTCTTCTACCTCCATACATTACACACCCAGAAATAGCACCGTCTCTCTTCTACCTCCATCCATTACACACCCAGAAATAGCACCGTCTCTCTTCTACCTCCATCCATTACACACCCAGAAATAGCACCGTCTCTCTTCTACCTCCATCCATTACACACCCAGAAATAGCACCGTCTCTCTTCTACCTCCATCCATTACACACCCAGAAATAGCACCGTCTCTCTTCTACCTCCATACATTACACACCCAGAAATAGCACCGTCTCTCTTCTACCTCCATACATTACACACCCAGAAATAGCACCGTCTCTCTTCTACCTCCATCCATTACACACCCAGAAATAGCACCGTCTTTCTTCTACCTCCATACATTACACACCAGGAAACGGGAGTAAGAAGCATTTAGAGTGCATCTTACGTGCGTCGACGTTGTCCAGTGCATTGGCGACTCCGTGGAGGCTCTCGAAGAAGTCGTCATCGTAGACGCGCTCGGTGTCGGGCCCGACGCGGTTCTGGTGTCCCGTGATCCGGATGGACGGGTTCATCTGCTTCACCGCCGCTGCAGCCGTCTCACTCTTCATCTTGGTCACGTCCCACGGCCTGAATACAAACCAAACTACTATTTAAAAAGAGCAACACTTTAGAAAATAAACAAGTGCCAATAAAATATGAATGATTAAAATGGTATTGTTCTCCCTATATAGTGCACTACGTTTGAAATGACCCCTATGGTCCCTGATCAAATGTAGTGCACTATATAGTAAATAGGGTACCATTTGGGATGCAAGCAATGTCTAAAACAGTAAAATCACTGATTAAAAGGCCAAGCTATTTAAAACCCTCCATGGTATAGGTCTGCCACTCCTCTCCCTCCCTCGCTCACCTGAAGAGGAACTGTCTGTTGAGGTTGGATTTCTCTATGGTGTCCATGTCTGTCACGATGACCTCACCCTCCCCGCTGGCCAATCCGATCATGGCAAAGTTCTTCAGCAGCTCACAGCCAATAGCGCCAGCCCCAACCAGGAAGTAGCGCTGTTTAGCCAGCTCCTCCTGCAGCTGGGAGCCAAACACAGCGATCTGGCCGTCATAACGACTGTTCCTCTCTGGGGGGGGGGGGGGGGGGGGGGGGGGGGGGGGGGGGGGGGGGGGGGGGGGGGGGGGGGAACAAAGAGAGAGATCACTCTACAGAAGCAGGTGTTCTGTACCTGCAGTGTGTCTGACGACCCAACCAGCTACCACCCAGCCCCACGACCCAACCAGCTACCACCCAGCCCCACGACCCAACCAGCCCCACGACCCAACCAGCTACCACCCAGCCCCACGACCCAACCAGCTACCACCCAGCCCCACGACCCACCCAGCCCCACGACCCAACCAGCCCACGACCCAACCAGCTACCACCCAGCCCCACGACCCAACCAGCTACCACCCAGCCCCACGACCCAACCAGCTACCACCCAGCCCCACGACCCAACCAGCTACCACCCAGCCCCACCAGCTACCACCCAGCCCCACGACCCACCCAGCCCCACGACCCAACCAGCCCACGACCCAACCAGCTACCACCCAGCCCCACGACCCAACCAGCTACCATCCAGCCCCACGACCCACCCAGCCCCACGACCCAACCAGCCCACGACCCAACCAGCTACCACCCAGCCCCACGACCCAACCAGCTACCACCTAGCCTCACGACCCAACCAGCTACCACCTAGCCCCACGACCCAACCAGCTACCACCCAGCCCCACGACCCAACCAGCTACCACCCAGCCCCACGACCCAACCAGCTACCACCCAGCCCCACGACCCAACCAGCTACCATCCAGCCCCACGACCCAACCAGCTACCATCCAGCCCCACGACCCAACCAGCTACCACCCAGCCCCACGACCCAACCAGCTACCATCCAGCCCCACGACCCAACCAGCTACCATCCAGCCCCACGACCCAACCAGCTACCACCCAGCCCACGACCCAACCAGCTACCACCCAGCCCCACGACCCAACCAGCTACCACCCAGCCCCACGACCCAACCAGCTACCACCCAGCCCCACGACCCACCCAGCCCCACGACCCAACCAGCTACCACCCAGCCCCACGACCCAACCAGCTACCATCCAGCCCCACGACCCAACCAGCTACCACCCAGCCCCACGACCCAACCAGCTACCACCCAGCCCCACGACCCACCCAGCCCCACGACCCAACCAGCTACCATCCAGCCCCACGACCCAACCAGCTACCACCCAGCCCCACGACCCAACCAGCTACCACCCAGCCCCACGACCCAACCAGCTACCACCCAGCCCCACGACCCAACCAGCTACCACCCAGCCCCACGACCCAACCAGCTACCACCCAGCCCCACGACCCAACCAGCTACCACCCCAGCCCCACGACCCACCCAGCCCCACGACCCAACCAGCTACCACCCAGCCCCACGACCCACCCAGCCCCACGACCCAACCAGCTACCACCCAGCCCCACGACCCAACCAGCTACCATCTAGCCCCACGACACAAACAGTACATTTCTCCTTCTCCAGGCATTGTGAACAAACTGAGCAATCTCAAACACGCCACGTCTGAAACAGAACGCAAGCCTCTGCTCATCCCGTACCCAGAATCCTTCAGGGTTATCACCAACATGTCTTAGATCCTCATACAGAGGGTAATAAAACACTAATGGATTTAGTTTTCCCCAAGATCACAGTAGGTACATGGGGGGGCTGCATCTGAGTTGGGCACAAACTGCCCTTGGTATTTCTGTTAGCTTCAGGTGGACATATGGTTCAGGTGTGTAGTTCTCTTTGATGAAAGTACGTTCTAAGTTTTGGTTTAACTGCCCATTTTTAATTGTGGATCAGAAAAAGCTTGTCCTTGACATGGTCTCTTGTTACTGACTATATACTGCATATCAGTGTCCCAAAAACAGGTCATTCTCTAGCCTACGGATAGTTATGACTAAGGTCCAAGTCAAACACTTTTTTTTAGTGATTCTGTGTTCGGGCATATTTATCAGTCTGTTCCATAGACGTACCACGGCACCTTTTTGCCTAACCACACACGGTTCCCAACCCATATCGCCACAGATGGTGTGTGTGTGGGGTAGTTGTGTGTGTGGTTGGTGTGTGTGTGTGTGGTTGGGGTGTTTGTGTGTATATAAGGTGTGTGTGTGGTATGTGTGTGTGGAAGGTGTGTGTGTATATAAGGTGTGTGTGTGGTATGTGTGTGTATATAAGGTGTGTGTGTGGTTGGGGTGTGTGTGTATATATAAGGTGTGTGTGTGGTTGGGGTGTGTGTGTATATATAAGGTGTGTGTGGTGTGTGTGTATATAAGGTGTGTGTGTGTGTATATATATATATATAAGGTGTGTGTGTGGTATGTGTGTGTATATAAGGTGTGTGTGTGGTTGGGGTGTGTGAGTGTATATAAGGTGTGTGTGTGGAAGGTGTGTGTGTGGTTGGGGTGTGTGTGGTTGGGGTGTGTGTGTGGTAGGGGTGTGTGTGGTTGGGGTGTGTGTGGTTGGGGTGTGTGTGGTATGTGTGAGTGGAAGGTGTGTGTGTGGTATGTGTGTGTGTGGTATGTGTGTGTGTGTGTGTATATAAGGTGTGTGTGTGTGTGTGTGTGTGTGTATATAAGGTGTGTGTGGAAGGTGTGTGTGTGTGTATATAAGGTGTGTGTGGTTGGGGTGTGTGTGTGTGTATATATAAGGTGTGTGTGTGTATATAAGGTGTGTGTGGTTGGGGTGTGTGTGTGTGTGTATATAAGGTGTGTGTGTATATAAGGTGTGTGTGTGTGTATATAAGGTGGGTGTGGAAGGTGTGTGTGTGTGTATAAGGTGTGTGTGTATAAGGTGTGTGTGTATATAAGGTGTGTGTGTGTGTATAAGGTGTGTGTGTGTTTAAGGTGTGTGTGTGTGGAAGGTGTGTGTGTATATAAGGTGTGTGTGTGTGTGTGTGTATATAAGGTGTGTGTGTGTGGAAGGTGTGTGTGTGTGTGTATATAAGGTGTGTGTGTGTGTGTATATAAGGTGTGTGTGTGTGTGTATATAGTGTGTGTATAAGGTGTGTGTGTGTGTGTGTGTGTGTGTGTGTGTGTGTGTGTGTGTGTGTGTGTGTGTGTGTGTGTGTGTGTGTGTGTGTGTGTGTGTGTGTGTATAAGGTGTGTGTGTGTGTGTGTGTGTATATAGGTGTGTGTGGAAGGTGTGTGTGTGTGTGTGTGGGGGGGTATACTCACAGGGGCACAGTCCTCCTCAGTGAGCATGGCTCCTCCCTCTTCCTCAGACAGACACTCCAGAGCATCAAAATACAGCCACTGCATCATGGGCATGAACTTCCCTGTACACGCCTAGGAGACACAGACAGACCATGGGCATGAACTTCCCTGTACACGCCTAGGAGACACAGACAGACCATGGGCATGAACTTCCCTGTACACGCCTAGGAGACACAGACAGACCATGGGCATGAACTTCCCTGTACACGCCTAGGAGACACAGACAGACCATGGGCATGAACTTCCCTGTACACGCCTAGGAGACACAGACAGACCATGGGCATGAACTTCCCTGTACACGCCTAGGAGACACAGACAGACCATGGGCATGAACTTCCCTGTACACGCCTAGGAGACACAGACAGACCATGGGCATGAACTTCCCTGTACACGGTTGGGTTCCTGTGTGGCTTAGGTGTTAAGGTTGTTTAATTTCCACTGGAACACATAAGTAAGAAAGTTAGCCTTGTCTGATCCAGAACGAGCCAGAACAGCCCATAAGGGGCCAGAACAGCCAATAGAGGGCCAGAACGAGCCAGAACAGCCCATAAGGGGCCAGAACAGCCAATAGAGGGCCAGAACAGCCCATCTTTCTGTAGCGTGAGGGAGCTTGAAGCACAAATACACCCCCTGGACAGGAGGCTATAGAGGGACAGGACACCCCCTGGACAGGAGGCTAGAGAGGGACAGGACACCCCCTGGACAGGAGGCTATAGAGGGACAGGACACCCCCTGGACAGGAGGCTATAGAGGGACAGGACACCCCCTGGACAGGAGGCTATAGAGGGACAGGACACCCCCTGGACAGGAGGCTATAGAGGGACAGGAGGCTATAGAGGGACAGGAGGCTATAGAGGGACAGGACACCCCCTGGACAGGAGGCTATAGAGGGACAGGACACCCCCTGGACAGGAGGCTAGAGAGGGACAGGACACCCCCTGGACAGGAGGCTAGAGAGGGACGGGACACCCCCTGGACAGGAGGCTAGAGAGGGACGGGACGGGACACCCCCTGGACAGGAGGCTAGAGAGGGACAGACACACCCCCTGGACAGGAGGCTAGAGAGGGACGGGACACCCCCTGGACAGGAGGCTAGAGAGGGACGGGGACACCCCCTGGACAGGAGGCTAGAGAGGGACGGGACACCCCCTGGACAGGAGGCTAGAGAGGGACGGGACACCCCCTGGACAGGAGGCTAGAGAGGGACGGGACACCCCCTGGACAGGAGGCTAGAGAGGGACGGGGACACCCCCTGGACAGGAGGCTATAGAGGGACAGGACGCTATAGAGGGACAGGACACCCCCTGGACAGGAGGCTATAGAGGGACAGGACACCCCCTGGACAGGAGGCTATAGAGGGACAGGACACCCCCTGGACAGGAGGCTATAGAGGGACAGGACGCTATAGAGGGACAGGACACCCCCTGGACAGGAGGCTATAGAGGGACAGGGACACCCCCTGGACAGGAGGCTATAGAGGGACAGGACACCCCCTGGACAGGAGGCTATAGAGGGACAGGACACCCCCTGGACAGGAGGCTATAGAGGGACAGGACACCACCTGGAGAGGATGCTATAGAGGGACAGGACACCCCCTGGACAGGAGGCTATAGAGGGACAGGACACCCCCTGGACAGGACGCTATAGAGGGACAGGGACACCCCCTGGACAGGAGGCTATAGAGGGACAGGACACCCCCTGGACAGGACACTATAGAGGGACAAGACGCCAGCAGGGATCCATTAGTACACCCCCTGGACAGGATGCTAGCAGGGATCCCATTCACATACTAATGCACACACTGTACTGTAAGCTGCTTTGGATAAAGCATCTACTAAATGGTATATATTATGATACACACATCTAGAGAGAACAGGTGGGTTTATTGAGGGAGAAAAACACAGTAGAGGAGTCTGGAGAGAGGCTCTCCCTACATGCCCCAACACGTCTATTGATGGAGATACGGTACAACATCCACACTGACAACACAGAGGCTGCTTAGAGCAAAGTACATCCACGCTGACAACACAGAGGCTGCTTAGAGCAAAGTACATCCACACTGACAACACAGATGCTGCTTAGAGCAAAGTACATCCACACTGACAACACAGATGCTGCTTAGAGCAAAGTACATCCACACTGACAACACAGATGCTGCTTAGAGCAAAGTACATCCACACTGACAACACAGATGCTGCTTAGAGCAAAGTACATGAGACGCAGCCCACACAGTATCCCACACAGACCAGAAGTGAGCAGCTTCCTTACCTTCAGAACTTCCTGCGCGGCCAGTCCACCAATGAAAGCGTTGAGTGGTGCCAGGTCGCCGGCGGAGACGAAGGCTAGTTTCTTAATGAGCTTGTCATCCAGCTCCTCCACCTTAGCTGACCCCGTCTGGCTGGAGTTCACCTCTTTAGCCAGAGACACCAGCTCCTCTCCATCAGCCTGCAACACACACAAAGCATTTCATTAATAGCGGTCACTAACTTCTGAATGGCAGCTAAAGGGAAAAAAAATCTATTTGCACTAGCATTTGCTACAATTTCCAAAAATTGCTAGCCAGGAGATTGTGGGTGTTGCTAAATAACTAGAATAACAGAGCGTAAAACAGGAAATCGAAAGTAAGCAGAACATATTTACTCCTGTTCACAAGACTCTGCCTGAGCTCGACAAATAACCAGTTCAATGGAAATTCAATGGGATTATCAGTGTGTGTGTCAGGTTGGGAGGTATCCAGATTTCCATACCGTCCTTCACTCATCCTTGGATTTACGGTAATACCGGCTTAGTACACAAGGGGGTGCCCGTTGGCCGTCTATTACCAGAACGCTAACAAAATTAGCAAAAGTAATAGCGAATTTCCATGGAGGCTGCTAGCTAAATATGCTAACGAGTGCAAACGGGGGGGAAAAAAATGACAAAAATCGCAAAGAAAGGCTCAAAGTTCTACATGTACAGGAAGGAGCAAGAGAGTAAACTAGAGACATTGTGCAAATGAACAGCACTGGCTCTGGAGCACTGGCTCTGTGGCTCTGGAGCACTGGCTCTGTGGCTCTGGAGCACTGGCTCTGTGGCTCTGGAGCACTGGCTCTGTGGCTCTGGAGCACTGGCTCTGTGGCTCTGGAGCACTGGCTCTGTGGCTCTGGAGCACTGGCTCTGTGGCTCTGGAGCACTGGCTCTGGAGCACTGGCTCTGTGGCTCTGGAGCACTGTCTCTGGAGCACTGTCTCTGGAGCACTGTCTCTGGAGCACTGTCTCTGGAGCAGCATGTGTACAGGCTGTGTCTGTGTGGAGTCTGGAGTCGCTAGGGCAACGGCCTGCCTGCTCTGAGAAGAGGGAAGGGCCAAGAACGGAGACAAAACATTTTTTTCATCCTCAAATAAATCAAGATATTGGCAGCTGTTCAGACGACTCATCCAAAGGGCTTTGACTTCTCAAACTCGGCAGAAAGCCAACACTATAGGATGCCCCGTCACCTGGTTAATTAGGCCATAACTAGCAAGTTACACTTAGGGGCAGAATTAATGCAGAATTATGCGTTGTTCACCCAGGAAAAAAAGACAACGCATAAGAAATGTCTCGCTGCCTTTTGTAAACGTAGATCTAAAATGCTTCTTATTGTCATTTTAGCTTCAGACTAATTTCGTGCTTCAGTTGCACTTCTCCAGTCAGATGAGAATTCATGAAAGGGCATTCTATGAGCAGACAGCGCTCTGACTGATGTGGAGCTACTGTTCTCGGTGTAGCAGCCTACTTTTCTCTGATAAAAAGCTAGATTAACTTTAAGAAAAACATTAGGAATGTAAATTTCTACATTCTTTCTAGGATAAAAATAAATATATGTCCATGCATCGATTTAGCAAAAAATACCTCGCTTTTTCATTAAACTCATTGACTTTTACTTATTTACAGCCAAATAGCGTTGCACTTCTGTTGTCATCTGATGAAAATGGAAGCTATTTGTGTTGCACTAATGTATTTTCTGTGTAGTAAAACTATTGAAAACTCAACCCATGGCTATTTCCAAATACCCCGATATACTGCCCAAGCCTCGATTTGACCGGCCGCATTTTGATTTACAGGACCCATTTGCATTGGGTGCTTAACCTGATTAGGGTGTCCACCCACAGTGCTCAGAATGACAGAAATCATATTTAGATGGTAATCATCTTAACAGAACACGCAACGGCGTGTCCTACTTACCGAATTCCGATGCGTGATTTGAAGACGTTAGAATTACCGTCCATATTCACTTTTCCTCAGCAAAGAAGACGAGTAACGAACAGCAGAATCACTAACCTGTCAATCTAGTATCCCCCATAGTAGAAAAGTTCACCTATTCTATTGGTCAGCTTGTCGTTCAGTGCGAGAAAGAAAGCCTATTCCAAAAAGACTGGGACAGTTGTGGGACGACAGACCCTAATTCATTCAACCAGTACATCAAAATAACTTTTAAAAAATCAAGAGGCTGATGCAACAGATTAGAACGTTTAGTTTAAAATGCTAAAACTTTTATTTCTTCACATTATAAGCGCAGGAATGCTAGGATTGTGCCTTTGGCTAGTGGACAATGAAATTAAGTTCATTTGAAAACCAATGGAACATGAGAAATGGTTTCAATGGCATATGAAAATAATTGCCTCCACATTCCTATGCTGGGATTTAGGCTACTTTGAAGCAAGGTAAGACATGCATCAGGATTTAGGCTAACCACTACGCAACCTACAGTTGACAGTGCAATCTTAAAAGGGAAGAAGTTTGGAACCACCAAGACTCTTCCTAGAGCTGGCCTCCAGGCCAAACTGAGCAATCGGGGGAGTAGGGCCTTGGTCAGGGAGGTGACCAAGAACCTGATGGTCACTCTGACATAGCTCTATAGATCCTCTGTGGAGATGGGAGAACCTTCCAGAAGGACAACCAACTCTGCCGCACTCCACCAAATCAGGCCTTTATGGTAGAGTGGCCAGACGGAAGCCACTCCTCAGTAAAAGGCACATGACAGCCCGCTTGGCATTTGCCAAAAGGCACCTGAAGACTCTCAGACCATGAGAAACAAGATCTGATGGCCTGATGAAACCAAGATTGAACTCTTTGGCATGAATGCCAAGCATCATGTCTGGAGGAAACCTGGCACCATCCCTACGGTGAAGCATGGTGGTGGCAGCATCATTCTGTGGGGATGTTTTTCAGCGGCAGGGACTGGAAGACTAGTCAGGATCGAGTGAAAGATTAACGAAAACCTGTTCCAGAGCGCTCAGGACCTCAGACTTGGGCGAAGGTTCACCTTCCAACAGAACAACGACCCTAAGCACACAGCTAAGACAACACAGGAGTGGCTTCGGGACAAGTCTCTGAATGTGTGGCCCAGCCAGAGCCCGGACTTGAACCCGATCAAACATCTCTGGAGAACTGAAAATAGCTGTGGAGCGACGCTCCCCATCCAACCTGACAGAGCTTGAGAGGATCTGCAGAGAAGAATGGGAGAAACTCCCCAAATACAGGTGTGCCAAGCTTGTAGCGTCATACCCAAGAAGACTCGAGGCTGTAATCGCTGCCAAAGATGCTTCAACAAAGCACTGAGTAAAGGGTCTGAATACTTATGTAAATGTGATAGTTTATTTGTAATACATTTGCAAAAATGTCTAAAAACCTGTTTTTGCTTTGTCATTATGGGGTATTGTTTGTAGATTGGTAAGAAGAGAAACGATATAATCAATTTTAGAATAAGGCTGTAACGTAACAAAATGTGGAAAAAGTCAAGTGGTCTGAAAACACTGTCTCATGCTCTGACAAAACACCGCCCTAGTTCTGCCACCACAGATGGAGAAGTGCAACACAGGCGGATTGAGACACACCCAATGCAGAAAAACGGATGTCTAGCTTAAACTGATGTATTTTGATGGGGATTTTTTAAAATCATGTTACTAAGCTTGATGCACCAGGGCTTGGGAAGCCTGCGGTGTTTCCTCTGGTAGCTGTGTAGAGCCTGGAAGCCCAGTTACAGTTGTGTGTGTGTACATAAATATACACACAGGTGTGTGTGTGTGTACATAAATATACACACAGGTGTGTGTGTGTGTGTGTGTGTGTGTATATACAGTACCAGTCGAAAGTTCGGACACGCCTACTCGTTCAAGGGTTTTTCTTTATTTCTACATTGTAGAATAATAGTGAAGACATCAAAACTATGAAATAACACATATGGAATCATGTAGTAACCAAAAAAAGTGTTAAACAACTCAAAATATATTTTATATTTGAGATTCTTCAAATAGCAACCCTTTGCCTTGATGACAGCTTTGCACACTCTTGGCATTCTCTTTGACTGGTAGTGTATATACACAGGTGTGTGTGTATACAGGTGTGTGTATACAGATGTGTGTGTGTGTGTGTGTGATAGATACATACATACATACATACATAGGTGTGAGTGTATATATACACAGTGGGGGGAAAAAGTATTTAGTCAGCCACCAATTGCGCAAGTTCTCCCACTTAAAAAGATGAGGCCTGTAATTTTCATCATAGGTACACGTCAACTATGACAGACAAAATAAGAAATAAAATCCAGAAAATCACATTGTAGGATTTTTTATGAATTTATTTGCAAATTATGGTGGAAAATAAGTATTTGGTCAATAACAAAAGTTTCTCAATACTTTGTTATATACCCTTTGTTGGCAATGACACAGGTCAAACGTTTTCTGTAAGTCTTCACAAGGTTTTCACACACTGTTGCTGGTATTTTGGCCCATTCCTCCATGCAGATCTCCTCTAGAGCAGTGATGTTTTGGGGCTGTCGCTGGGCAACACGGACTTTCAACTCCCTCCAAAGATTTTCTATGGGGTTGAGATCTGGAGACTAGCTAGGCCACTCCAGGACCTTGAAATGCTTCTTACGAAGCCACTCCTTCGTTGCCCGGGCGGTGTGTGTTTGGGATCATTGTCATGCTGAAAGACCCAGCCACGTTTCATCTTCGATGCCCTTGCTGATGGAAGGAGGTTTTCACTCAAAATCTCACGATACATGGCCCCATTCATTCTTTCCTTTACACGGATCAGTCGTCCTGGTCCCTTTGCAGAAAAACAGCCCCAAAGCATGATGTTTCCACCCCCATGCTTCACAGTAGGTATGGTGTTCTTTGGATGCAACTCAGCATTCTTTGTCCTCCAAACACGACGAGTTGAGTTTTTGGTTTCATCTGACCATATGACATTCTCCCAATCCTCTTCTGGATCATCCAAATGCACTCTAGCAAACTTTAGACGGGCCTGGACATGTACTGGCTTAAGCAGGGGGACACGTCTGGCACTGCAGGATTTGAGTCCCTGGCGGCGTAGTGTGTTACTGATGGTAGGCTTTGTTACTTTGGTCCCAGCTCTCTGCAGGTCATTCACTAGGTCCCCCCGTGTGGTTCTGGGATTTTTGCGTTCTTGTGATCATTTTGACCCCACGGGGTGAGATCTTGCATGGAGCCCCAGATCGAGGGAGATTATCAGTGGTCTTGTATGTCTTCCATTTCCTAATAATTGCTCCCACAGTTGATTTCTTCAAACCAAGCTGCTTACCTATTGCAGATTCAGTCTTCCCAGCCTGGTGCAGGTCTACAATTTTGTTTCTGGTGTCCTTTGACAGCTCTTTGGTCTTGGCCATAGTGGAGTTTGGAGTGTGACTGTTTGAGGTTGTGGACAGGTGTCTTTTATACTGATAACAAGTTCAAACAGGTGCCATTAATACAGGTAACGAGTGGAGGACAGAGGAGCCTCTTAAAGAAGAAGTTACAGGTCTGTGAGAGCCAGAAATCTTGCTTGTTTGTAGGTGACCAAATACTTATTTTCCACCATAATTTGCAAATAAATTCATTAAAAATCCTACAATGTGATTTTCTGGATTTTTTTTCTTCTCAATTTGTCTGTCATAGTTGACGTGTACCTATGATGAAAATTACAGGCCTCTCATCTTTTTAAGTGGGAGAACTTGCACAATTGGTGGCTGACTAAATACTTTTTTTCCCCCACTCTGTGTGTGTGTGTGTGTGTGTGTGTGTGTGTGTGTGTGTGTGTGTGTGTGTGTGTGTGTGTGTGTGTGTGTGTGTGTGTGTATATATATATATATATATATATATATATATATATATATATATATATATATATATATATATATATATATATATATATATATATATATATATATATATATATATATATATATATATATATATATATATATATATATATATATATATATATATATATAGGTGTGTGTGTGTGTATATACAGGTGAGTGTGTATAAAGGTGTGTGTATACAGGTGTGTGTATGTTTATACAGGTGTGTGTGTGTATAAAGGTGTGTGTATACAGGTGTGTGTGTGTGTATACAGGTGTGTGTGTGTGTGTGTGTGTATATATATATACAGGTGTGAGTGTGTATACAGGTGTGTGTGTGTGTGTGTATACAGGTGTGTGTGTACCTGGCACCAGGGCTTGGGCAGCCTGCGGTGTTTCCTCTGGTAGCTGTGTAGAGCCTGGAAGCCCAGGTGAAGCTGTCCTGGTCGCTCAAACTTAGCAAAGTCTGTCAGAACAAACTCTGGCTCTGCCATGGATGCAGTCAGGGATTTCTACGGGGGGGGGGGGGTAAGAGTTAGAGAAAGGGCAGGTGGTTGCTTCTGGCTAGGAGTTGACAAGGCACAATTGGAGATAACTTTACTGGTGGAATAGCCATCTGCATTTACATGAAACATTACAAATTAACTGTCTCAGTAACAGAGGTTGTGATGATGATGTTTTTTTTGCACTAATTGGTCTTTTGACCAATCAGATCAACTCTTGTCAATAATTGGGCAAAAGATCAGAATTGGACTGCTTGTGTAAACGCAGCCAAAATGTTCTAATGGAGAACCACCACGTTTACAATATCCACCCACCACCTGGCCTTCACACCATGACATGAGAAGAGGACAACATGTAATACTTACGAAGGCCACCTTCTTGGGCATCTTGACCTGAGAGACGATGCCTCCCCTGGCGTAGTCAGAGAACCCTGTGGTGTCACAGATACTGAAGGTGTATGGGCCTGGAGAGAGAGACAGAGAGAGACACGAGAGAGACAGAGAGAGACACGAGAGAGAGACACGAGAGAGAGAGAGACAGAGAGAGAGAGAGAGAGAAAGAGAGAGAGAGGAAGAGAACGCCTGACCGTAAGAAGAGGTCTTCCATTCCCTGAAGACTGTTGATGCCCCCAATACCATGACAGCAGCATGGTCCCAGGACCGTTTCAGCAGTCTAGCCACCTGACCAGGACCGTTTCAGCAGTCTAGCCACCTGACCAGGACCGTTTCAGCAGTCTAGCCACCTGACCAGGACCGTTTCAGCAGTCTAGCCACCTTCTGTCATTGCCACGCCAGTACTAAGTGCTGTTGATGGCGCTATGGTGCCAGCCCAAGACAAAACAAACAGAGGGGTATCCTACGAAGCAGGTTTGAGGAGTTCAACTCGGGATAACCGGTCATGCGAAACTGCCTCACCTTTTAGCCAGGTACATTTCGATGGCAATGAATCCTTCAGATTTAAATTGCACTGGGGCAGGCTAACTCACGGCTAAGCTAACTCCACTATCCTGAATGAAATGACAGCCGCGAGTTGAGGACTAATGAAATCAGATTCCTTCCCAATTGCAAAGATTGCATCATCTTCCCCTTCATTTGAGGAAGACTGATTAAATATTTTATTAATCAAATGTGTTATATTGTAATGTTAAAATATATCACAATAAACATTTAATAATGTATGACTTAATACAATTATTTTAAATTGATAGGAGTGGGAAGCACACCAAACACTGCATTAACGATAAGTAATAAAATAAAGACGGCTCTTCTAAAAGACTAGCCACGACCGACACGCACGCACAGTTACAAGCCTGCTAGAGTTAGCGGCAGGTGGATGAGTAATATCTACTGTCGTAGTACAGATGAAGCCTGAGCTGGAATGGGAAGCTAACTGAAGCTGGCTAGCTTTAGAAAACCCTGAGTAGATCTAGCTTGCTTCGTAGGATAACCCTCAGATCTGAGACCAGGCTATGACCGTACTAAGTATTGCTATAAGGGATATGACTCACCCAGGGTCTTGATTTCTACTGGCTGGCACCCGTTGAGCTCCGTCATGCCCTGCACCTCGGTGAAGGTCACAAAGTCTCCGCTCTCAAACCCGTGGCGAGCCTCGTCTAGACACGTCACAACGCCTGCAGCGTCCTACACACACACATACACACACCGACAAGAGATTGAGATGACCGGGGGCGTCTTACGCCGACGAGAGAGAGATTGAGATGACCGGGGGCGTCTTACGCCGACGAGAGAGAGATTGAGATGACCGGGGGCGTCTTACGCCCTTACGCCAACGAGACAGAGATTGAGATGACTGGAGGCATCTTACGCCCTTACGCCGACGAGAGAGAGATTGAGATGACCGGGGGCGTCTTACGCCGACGAGAGAGAGATTGAGATGACTGGGGGCATCTTACAGCGACGAGACAGAGATGACTGGGGGCGTCTTACGCCCTTATGTCGACGAGAGAGAGATTGAGATGACCGGGGGCGTCTTACAGCAACGAGAGAGAGATTGAGATGACAGGGGGCGTCTTACGCCCTTACGCCGACGAGAGAGAGATTGAGATGACCGGGGGCGTCTTACGCCGACGAGACAGAGATTGAGATGACCGGGGGCGTCTTACAGCAACGAGAGAGAGATTGAGATGACCGGGGGCGTCTTACGCCGACGAGACAGAGATTGAGATGACCGGGGGCGTCTTACGCCGTCGAGACCGATTGAGATGACCGGGGGCGTCTTACAGCAACGAGAGAGAGATTGAGATGACAGGGGGCGTCTTACGCCCTTACGCCGACGAGAGAGAGATTGAGATGACCGGGGGCGTCTTACGCCGACGAGAGAGAGATTGAGATGACCGGGGGCGTCTTACGCCGACGAGACAGAGATTGAGATGACCGGGGGCGTCTTACAGCAACGAGAGAGAGATTGAGATGACCGGGGGCGTCTTACGCCGTCGAGACCGATTGAGATGACCGGGGGCGTCTTACACCGACAAGAGACAGATTGAGTTGACCGGGGGCGTCTTACACCGACAAGAGAAGGGGATTTGATAGGCACAAAATGTCCCCTACATAGACAGAGAAACTAATCTGAAGCAGGTATGAGATCAGTACAACATAGAAAACCAGGATGAGTGGTAATCAGATGTCAATGAGCACACCACCAACCAGATATGATCCATCTAGTAGGGTACCAACCTGGGTGATCATGGAGATCATAGCACTTAGGGTGTAGGGTCTATCTAGTAGGGTACCAACCTGGGTGATCATGGAGATCATAGCACTTAGGGTGTAGGGTCTATCTAGTAGGGTACCAACCTCCGTGCTATTTTAGATTCTCCCTGACAGTCTATTTCTTATTTAGGTAATTGTTAGCTCTCAAAGATGATCTTATTTAAAAATATACAGGCCCATTATCTTTTCTACGTACTATATCTGGTTTTAGTCGTTTAAGTTTACAATGTTTTACCGTCCCTAAAAATGACCACAAAAATTAAGTGGTGGCCACGATTTATCAGCCAAATGCATATAGTTGAAACACTACACACCTAGCGGTGGACTAACTTAACGTCTTAGGTCCAATCAGATCAGACCTTTTGCCAAACATTTGTAGTCTAGGGTGTAGGGTTTAGGATCTAGGGTGGAGTAGGGTACTAACCTTGGTGATCATGGAGATCATGGCAGAGAGAGGCTGCTCTCCGTTGGTATCAATCACCAGCATCTCCTCTCCAAAGTCACAGAAGAGCTGTCCGAAGAGTCCCCGTGTGTCAGCGATCACCAGCTTGATGCCGTTACTGTGACAGACCTCTCCAATACTCTGCTGCTCCTCTAGGGGGGAGTTGGTCAGGATTACAACCTGCAACACAACACACAGACATGTTATATAGTATAAACTACAGTACCCTGTTATATAGTATACACTACAGTACCATGTTATATAGTATACACTACAGTACCATGTTATATAGTATACACTACAGTACCCTGTTATATAGTATACACTACAGTACCCTGTTATATAGTATACACTACAGTACCATGTTATATAGTATACACTACGACATGTTATATAGTATACACTACAGTACCCTGTTATATAGTATACACTACAGTACCCTGTTATATAGTATACACTACAGTACACTACAGTACGACATGTTATATAGTATACACTACAGTACCCTGTTATATAGTATACACTACAGTACCCTGTTATATAGTATACACTACAGTACCATGTTATATAGTATACACTACAGTACCCTGTTATATAGTATACACTACAGTACCATGTTATATAGTATACACTACAGTACCATGTTATATAGTATACACTACAGTACCCTACAGTACGACATGTTATATAGTATACACTACAGTACCATGTTATATAGTATACACTACAGTACCCTGTTATATAGTATACACTACAGTACACTACAGTACGACATGTTATATAGTATACACTACAGTACCCTGTTATATAGTATACACTACAGTACCCTGTTATATAGTATACACTACAGTACCATGTTATATAGTATACACTACAGTACCCTGTTATATAGTATACACTACAGTACCATGTTATATAGTATACACTACAGTACCATGTTATATATAGTATACACTACAGTACCATGTTATATAGTATACACTACAGTAAGACATGTTATATAGTATACACTACAGTACCCTGTTATATAGTATACACTACAGTACCCTGTTATATAGTATACACTACAGTACGACATGTTATATAGTATACACTACAGTACCCTGTTATATAGTATACACTACAGTATGACATGTTATATAGTATACACTACGACATGTTATATAGTATACACTACAGTACCATGTTATATAGTATACACTACAGTACCCTACAGTAAGGGACTAACGATTACGCCCCTGCTCTTCCTCTTGATGAGTGTGTTCAGTCTTCAGTCTGTTCCCTGTAGAATATCCCAGCCTTTTCATTGATGATAGGCCCTGCTTTACTGAGGTCGCGAGACATTGAAAGCCAAGAAATTGCGATACACAGCTTTTGATTGCCGATAGATAGGCCTAGTGTACAGTTCTGACTGTCTGTCTGGTGGCTGACCTGCCTATACTGATAGATTGGCCTAGTTCACGGTTCTGTCTGTCTGTCTGGTGGCTGACCTGCCTATACTGATAGATAGGCCTAGTTCACGGTTCTGTCTGTCTGTCTGCTGGCTGACCTGCCTATACTGATAGATTGGCCTAGTTCACGGTTCTGTCTGTCTGCTGGCTGACCTGCCTATACTGATAGATTGGCCTAGTTCACGGTTGTCTGTCTGTCTGTCTGGTGGCTGACCTGCCTATACTGATAGATAGGCCTAGTGCACGGTTCTGACTGTCTGTCTAGTGGCCGACCTGCCTATACTGATAGATAGGCCTAGTGCAGGGTTCTGTCTGTCTGGTGGCTGACCTGCCTATACTGATAGATAGGCCTAGTGCACGGTTCTGACTGTCTGTCTGGTGGCTGACCTGCCTATACTGATAGATAGGCCTAGTGCACGGTTCTGACTGTCTGGTGGCTGACCTGCCTATACTGATAGATAGGCCTAGTGCACGGTTCTGACTGTCTGTCTGGTGGCTGACCTGCCTATACTGATAGATAGGCCTAGTGCACGGTTCTGACTGTCTGGTGGCTGACCTGCCTATACTGATAGATAGGCCTAGTTCACGGTTCTGTCTGTCTGTCTGGTGGCTGACCTGCCTATACTGATAGATTGGCCTAGTTCACGGTTGTCTGTCTGTCTGTCTGGTGGCTGACCTGCCTATACTGATAGATAGGCCTAGTGCACGGTTCTGACTGTCTGTCTAGTGGCCAACCTGCCTATACTGATAGATAGGCCTAGTGCAGGGTTCTGTCTGTCTGGTGGCTGACCTGCCTATACTGATAGATAGGCCTAGTGCACGGTTCTGTCTGTCTGGTGGCTGACCTGCCTATACTGATAGATAGGCCTAGTGCAGGGTTCTGTCTGTCTGGTGGCCGACCTGCCTATACTGATAGATAGGCCTAGTGCAGGGTTCTGACTGTCTGGTGGCTGACCTGCCTATACTGATAGATAGGCCTAGTGCACGGTTCTGACTGTCTGTCTGGTGGCTGACCTGCCTATACTGATAGATAGGCCTAGTGCACGGTTCTGACTGTCTGGTGGCTGACCTGCCTATACTGATAGATTGGCCTAGTTCACGGTTGTCTGTCTGTCTGTCTGGTGGCTGACCTGCCTATACTGATAGATAGGCCTAGTGCAGGGTTCTGTCTGTCTGGTGGCTGACCTGCCTATACTGATAGATAGGCCTAGTGCAGGGTTCTGACTGTCTGGTGGCCGACCTGCCTATACTGATAGATAGGCCTAGTGCACGGTTCTGACTGTCTGGTGGCTGACCTGCCTATACTGATAGATAGGCCTAGTGCACGGTTCTGACTGTCTGGTGGCTGACCTGCCTATACTGATAGATAGGCCTAGTTCACGGTTCTGTCTGTCTGTCTGGTGGCTGACCTGCCTATACTGATAGATTGGCCTAGTTCACGGTTTCTGTCTGTCTGTCTGGTGGCTGACCTGCCTATACTGATAGATAGGCCTAGTGCATGGTTCTGACTGTCTGTCTAGTGGCCAACCTGCCTATACTGATAGATAGGCCTAGTTCACGGTTGTCTGTCTGTCTGTCTGGTGGCTGACCTGCCTATACTGATAGATAGGCCTAGTGCAGGGTTCTGACTGTCTGGTGGCCGACCTGCCTATGCCGTGCCCCTCCCCTCGCTCTCCATCCCTCACTATGAAAGATGTGTATGTGTTCTTGGAAGTACCGCAACTAAATCGGTCTCCTCCCTTCCCAAAAATACTGAATTCCTAGCGGAATCGAATCTTGATACTCAGAAATGGGAGTCAATGTGCAAGGAGTCGACGAATCAATTATTTTGGAATCGACTTCACCACTACCTCATCGCCGTTAATAGTTGGAAAAACGGCAGAGAAAGGCCAGCGACAGCAGTGAAGTCCTGTACGGAAATACTTTGTGGAGTTAAATGAGAAGGAAATGCAAACATTGCGAGGTGGAATTGAGGTACAGTAATTGGTAGTACAGGTGCAATGCTTCACCATCTGAAAAGGGGACGCACCGTGAGACCCAAACCGTTGCTGGCAGCAGCACAGCTGCAATGTGAATTCACGTAGAATTGTATGCATTTTTCGTATCATTAACATATACACACATAATAATTTTTTAGGGCCGTTTAACACACTGCTGCTCCTCTAGTGAGGGTTGGTCAGGGCTACAAGCTACAGGCTACAGACTGGTTAACAAGCCAGGACATGTCTTTCACATGACCCATCAATTCAGACAAGTGTGTCTGGGTAAGCATCATCTAATACATCATAAAACATTTATATCTGGACACTTTGTATTTTTGAAATTGCTATTATGCAAATAACCATTTCACTGTACCGTTTACACCTTCTGTATCCTGTGCATGTGACAAATAAACATAGATTGTATTTGATATAGTGTGTGTTTAACAGAGACGGTAATGTGAAGAACAACATGACCTGCACCAAAGTCTGATTAGGATATAGACCAAGGACTAGATAAAGTGTATTTTTACCTGGAGTTTTTCCTTATTGTAGGCTACAACTTTGTCTTGAAATCTTTGGTTGTTTACTAAACTACTCACTCTGTTTAGCACATGGCCTCACATGTGACACCTTAAAGACATGGGTGGGGCTAAGGCTTAAGAGGGTGTACCAAAACATAAGAAAAAGGGCCATTTCTCAAAAAGTGGGGTTACAAGTTTATCTACTTTCAAAGCAGAATTACTTTGCATTGTTCCTCAACTGCAGTGTATGATAAAATTTTGTAACTGAGTCTCTACTTTTATCCAATATAAAATCAAATAAAACATTTCAACATCGAATCGAGATGGTCGGTCACATATATGGAAGTAGTTTAGTGCCAAAAAAAAGGGGTTAAATATGGGCAAAGAAATGTTTTCCACTAATAATGACCACCTTCTGGTAACAGGCATAGAAAATGTACACAGGTCTTATAAAACACTCAAGCACAAAGCCCACATGCTAGTGAGTAGCCAGATATTCTTTATATTTAAAGTCTAGCCAACTTGGATCTATTCACCAGTTGGAACTGTTATGAACGCACCCTCCTGTCCGTCTCCAACTGTTCACTTTGTTTAGGATGTTGAAATCAAGAGGCCTACCTGGATAAGATGCTTATTTCTCAGAATGAGAACGGGTTGCCAATTCCTTATGTAAATACATATTTTTATGCTCATTGCACATTTATAAAAACAAAGACAGCACATACAGTTGAAGTCATTAAAACTCGTTTTTCAACCACTCCACAAATGCCTTGTTAACAAACTATAGTTTTGACAAGTCGGTTAGGACATCTACTTTGTGCATGACACAAGTAATTTTTCCAACAATTGTTTACAGACAGATTATTTCACTTATAATTCACTGTATCACAATTCCAGTGGGTCAGAAGTTTACATACACTAAATTGACTGTGCCTTTAAACAGCTTGGAAAATTCCAGAAATTGATGTCATGGCTTTAGAAGCTTCCGATAGGCTAATTGACATCATTTGGGTCAATTGGAGGTGTACCTGTGGATGTATTTCAAGGCCTACCTTCAAACTCAGTGCCTCTTTGCTTGACATCATGGCAAAATCAAAAGAAATCAGCCAAGACCTCAGAAAAAAATTGTAGACCTCCACAAGTCTGGTTCATCCTTGGGAGCAATTTCCAAACGCCTGAAGGTACCACGTTCATCTGTCCAAACAATAGTACGCAAGTATAAACACCATGGGACCACGCAGCCGTCATACCGCTCAGGAAGGAGACGCGTTCTGTCTCCTAGAGATGAACGTACTTTGGTGCGAAAAGTGCAAATCAATCCCAGAACAGCAGCAAAGGACCTTGTGAAGATGCTGGAGGAAACAGGCACAAAAGTATCTATATCCACAGTAAAATGAGTCCTATATCGACATCACCTGAAAGGCCGCTCAGCAAGGAAGAAGCCACTGCTCCAAAACCGCCATAAAAAAGCCAGACTATGGTTTGCAACTGCACATGGGGACAAAGATCGTACTTTTTGGATAAATGTCCTCTGGTCTGATGAAACAAAAATAGAACTGTTTGGCCATAATGACCATCTTTATGTTTGCTTACAAGCCGAAGAACACCATCCCAACCGTGAAGCACGGGGTGGCAGCATCATGCTGTGGGGGTGCTTTGCTGCAGGAGGGACTGGTGCACTTCACAAAATAGATGGCATCATGAGGAAGGAAAATAATGTGGATATATTGAAGCAACATCTCAAGACATCAGTCAGGAAGTTAAAGCTTTGTCACAAATGGGTCTTCCAAATGGACAACGACCCCAAGCATACTTCCAAAGTTGTGGCAGAATGGCTTAAGGACAACAAAGTCAAGGTATTGGAGTGGCCATCACAAAACCCTGACCTCAATCCTATAGAAAATGTGTGGGCAGAACTGAAAAAGTGTGTGCGAGCAAGGAGGCCTACAAACCTGACTCAGTTACACCAGCTCTGTCAGGAGGAATGGGCCAAGATGTACCTAACTTATTGTGGGAAGCTTGTGGAAGGCTACCCGAAACATTTGATCCAAGTTAAACAATTTAAAAGGCAATGCTACAAAATACTAATTGAGTGTATGTAAACTTCTGACCCACTGGGAATGTGATGAAATAAATAAAAGCTGAAATAAATAATTCTCTCTACTATTATTCTGACATTACACATTCTTAAAATAAAGTGGTGATCCTAACTGACCTAAGACAGGGACTTTTTACTAGGATTAAATGTCAGGAATTGTGAAAAACTGAGTTGAAATGTATTTGGCTAAGGTGTATGTAAACTTCCGACTTCAACTGTAAGTCTGTGGCTAAAATGCTGTTAACGGTAACGCAGCCCAAGACAAACTAAGCATACATTTTTCACAATCTGTTCTACATTTTGGGACACATACGAGTATGGTTACAAGGGGAATTGACCGATTCTGTTGGACCAAACCTCAAATAGCGAGTTGAAACTGCTTGTTGTCAGAGAGGAAGTGATCTTTAAGTCTTTGTTCTGAGTGGCAGGGGGAGGGACTTGGTGTCTGTGCGAGTGGGAAGGTGCACAGTGCACACAGCACAGAAGGTGATGACACCAAAAAGGCAAAATGCTGATAAATAAGATTATTGCGATACAGGCATATATGACAGCGTTTCTTCTTCTTCTGACAAGCGAACACTTCGATATGGTCATTTTCAAGTTTTCAAAAATGCATATAATGTTTGGGAATGACGTATACTAAAGACATGTGAAACTTCTATAGCAATATAGAGTGGGAAAGCGGCCGTGTGTTTGGACAATTAAGACACTGCAGTAAATAAAACCTAATAAAAACATCTGTCTCGTCCAGGACCGGAGTCTACGCAGACCGGTGAGCCATAGCCAATCAGAGCTAGAGTAGATAGCCAGAATGAATTTACGAACGGAAGAGATATGCTAACTGGATAACAGTTCAACATAGCTAGCAAAGTGATTATAATTTCTTGCTAGCAAAGCGATTATAATTTCTTGCTAGCAAAGCGATTATAATTTCTGTTAGCAAAGCGATTATAATTTCTGTTAGCAAAGTGATTATAATTTCTTGCTAGCTAACAAAATAACACCTGCATCTCTAGCTGTAGCCACCAAAAAAAATTAAACAATATGGAGGGGGAAAAGTCAGTCACTCGCCCACTCCTCCAATGACATGGCATCCTCCTAGCTAACGTTAGGCGCCGTGTTTTTAAGCTTGACTAAATAGTTACATAAAGATACGCTAGCCTACTAGCCACGTTATGACTGACTTGTGATCATTGCCCTTGCTAATTTGATTGTATTGACGTTCCCAGCATTAGTTACATTCGTCAATTTTTTTCCAAAATATTGAAACTGAAAAGAGCATCCCGAATGGAGGCAGCAAACAATGTACCAGGCCAGCTGTGATTTACAACCTGATAGCAATATTTTTGGGACAACCAAGAAATGTATTGGTGAATTATATTAATCATGCATTGAACTGCATCCATCTATTCTGCCAACAATACCTCAGTAAACATTATGAGTCAAATAGAACCTATTTTTAAAACCTCTTATGAAGTTGGTTTTGTAGCATAAACTGGGAATTTGATATTTGACTGATATGATTGTTTCATATCTGCGAAGTAGTTAAACCGCTGTCAGTTCCACTTTAACTAGGTTAGGGGGTTGATGGGTAATGTAGTTTTACTTGGAACTGAGTCAGGTAGTTGTCGGTAAGGGCTCCAGCACAGTTTCTAAACCCAGAGGTGCAACATTGCAAGACTTCCAACAGACCAAGCAGACCAGAGCAGGGTTTGAGAAGTCAATTTTTATAGAAATCTAAAAGGCACAAACTAGTTGAGAGCCAATGTTTTAAGTAGTTGAGAGCCAATGTTTTAAGTAGTTGAGAGGCAATGTTTTAAGTAGTTGAGAGGCAATGTTTTAAGTAGTTGAGAGGCAATGTTTTAAGTAGTTGAAAATGTTATTACTCCAACTTTGTGAAAGTGATAAACTGACACGTTTTCATTTTTCGTCAAATAAAACGTCATATTGAAGGAGTGACTGACTGCGTGCACATGCACAGTTTGGCTCGAGACGACCGTTAGACCCCGACGACGTGTTTCTACCCATGAGCTTAGCTAGCCAACGTCGCCATGACGTCGCCTACAAGTGTGATCAGGGATTTCTATAGGAGAAGCAGTTTTAGCCTATCTTGATACCGTACCGTCTTTGGCTCCAGTGTAATGTAGTTTAACTAGGTAAGGGGGGGGTTGATGGGTAATGTAGTTTTACCTGGAACTGAATCAGGTAGTCGTCGGTGAGCGCTCCAGTGTATGCTACTACAGGTACGTAGCTGTTGAGTTCAGCAAGGCGAATCCGAGACACCTCAGCCCTGTTCTTCCCCAGGTCCTCCTCATGCAGGTAGAACTGGAGACAGGGGGGGGGACGGGGGGACGGGGGGAAGAGGGTTAATACAGAGATAGATACTGTTAGGCTGCATTTAACAGAGGCAGCCCAATTCTGATAATGGACCAGATCAGATCTTTTGCCAATAATTGTCAGAAAGAACAGAATTGGGCTGCCTGTGTTATCACTCTCCTCTAAATGGGTCTGATGACTCATAGGACAGACAAGCACACTTCATCTACAGCTAGGTCCTCAGTAACCTCGCTTTCAAACCTGGATTTAAAGTGCATTAAAAATCACAAGTCACTTTACAGTAAAACAAAGCCAACAGGTCTCAGGGAGGAGACAGATGAGCATTACAGCCAGATGGTGTTAACTAGTCAGACTGACCTACAGGTCTACAGCCAGATGGCGTTAACTAGTCAGACTGACCTACAGCCAGATGGTATTAACTAGTCAGACTGACCTACAGCCAGATGGTATTAACTAGTCAGACTGACCTACAGGTCTACAGCCAGATGGTGTTAACTAGTCAGACTGACCTACAGCCAGATGGTATTAACTAGTCAGACTGACCTACAGGTCTACAGCCAGATGGTGTTAACTAGTCAGACTGACCTACAGGTCTACAGCCAGATGGTGTTAACTAGTCAGACTGACCTACAGCCAGATGGTATTAACTAGTCAGACTGACCTACAGGTCTACAGCCAGATGGTATTAACTAGTCAGACTGACCTACAGGTCTACAGCCAGATGGTATTAACTAGTCAGACTGACCTACAGCCAGATGGTGTTAACTAGTCAGACTGACCTACAGGTCTACAGCCAGATGGTATTAACTAGTCAGACTGACCTACAGGTCTACAGCCAGATGGTGTTAACTAGTCAGACTGACCTACAGCCAGATGGTATTAACTAGTCAGACTGACCTACAGGTCTACAGCCAGATGGTATTAACTAGTACTGACCTACAGCCAGATGGTATTATTAACTAGTCAGACTGACCTACAGGTCTACAGCCAGATGGTGTTAACTAGCCAGACTGACCTACAGGTCTACAGCCAGATGGTGTTAACTAGTCAGACTGACCTACAGGTCTACAGCCAGATGGTGTTAACTAGTCAGACTGACCTACAGGTCTACAGCCAGATGGTATTAACTAGCCAGACTGACCTACAGGTCTACAGCCAGATGGTGTTAACTAGTCAGACTGACCTACAGGTCTACAGCCAGATGGTATTAACTAGTCAGACTGACCTACAGGTCTACAGCCAGATGGTATTAACTAGTCAGACTGACCTACAGGTCTACAGCCAGATGGTGTTAACTAGCCAGACTGACCTACAGGTCTACAGCCAGATGGTATTAACTAGCCAGACTGACCTACAGCCAGATGGTATTAACTAGTCAGACTGACCTACAGGTCTACAGCCAGATGGTATTAACTAGCCAGACTGACCTACAGCCAGATGGTGTTAACTAGTCAGACTGACCTACAGCCAGATGGTATTAACTAGTCAGACTGACCTACAGGTCTACAGCCAGATGGTGTTAACTAGTCAGACTGACCTACAGGTCTACAGCCAGATGGTATTAACTAGCCAGACTGACCTACAGCCAGATGGTATTAACTAGTCAGACTGACCTACAGGTCTACAGCCAGATGGTATTAACTAGCCAGACTGACCTACAGGTCTACAGCCAGATGGTATTAACTAGTCAGACTGACCTACAGGTCTACAGCCAGATGGTATTAACTAGTCAGACTGACCTACAGGTCTACAGCCAGATGGTATTAACTAGTCAGACTGACCTACAGGTCTACAGCCAGATGGTATTAACTAGTCAGACTGACCTACAGCCAGATGGTATTAACTAGTCAGACTGACCTACAGGTCTACAGCCAGATGGTATTAACTAGTCAGACTGACCTACAGGTCTACAGCCAGATGGTATTAACTAGTCAGACTGACCTACAGGTCTACAGCCAGATGGTGTTAACTAGTCAGACTGACCTACAGGTCTACAGCCAGATGGTGTTAACTAGCCAGTGACCTACAGCCAGATGGTATTAACTACAGACTGTCTACAGCCAGATGGTATTAACTAGTCAGACTGACCTACAGCCAGATGGTATTAACTAGTCAGACTGACCTACAGGTCTACAGCCAGATGGTATTAACTAGTCAGACTGACCTACAGTCTACAGCCAGATGGTATTAACTAGTCAGACTGACCTACAGGTCTACAGCCAGATGGTGTTAACTAGTCAGACTGACTACAGGTCTACAGCCAGATGGTATTAACTAGCCAGACTGACCTACAGGTCTACAGCCAGATGGTATTAACTAGCCAGACTGACCTACAGGTCTACAGCCAGATGGTATTAACTAGTCAGACTGACCTACAGCCAGATGGTATTAACTAGCCAGACTGACCTACAGCCAGATGGTATTAACTAGTCAGACTGACCTACAGGTCTACAGCCAGATGGTATTAACTAGTCAGACTGACCTACAGGTCTACAGCCAGATGGTGTTAACTAGTCAGACTGACCTACAGCCAGATGGTGTTAACTAGTCAGACTGACCTACAGGTCTACAGCCAGATGGTGTTAACTAGTCAGACTGACCTACAGCCAGATGGTGTTAACTAGTCAGACTGACCTACAGGTCTACAGCCAGATGGTGTTAACTAGTCAGACTGACCTACAGCCAGATGGTATTAACTAGTCAGACTGACCTACAGGTCTACAGCCAGATGGTATAACTAGTCAGACTGACCTACAGCCAGATGGTATTAACTAGCCAGACTGACCTACAGGTCTACAGCCAGATGGTATTAACTAGTCAGACTGACCTACAGGTCTACAGCCAGATGGTATTAACTAGTCAGACTGACCTACAGCCAGATGGTGTTAACTAGCCAGACTGACCTACAGGTCTACAGCCAGATGGTGTTAACTAGTCAGACTGACCTACAGGTCTACAGCCAGATGGTGTTAACTAGCCAGACTGACCTACAGGTCTACAGCCAGATGGTATTAACTAGTCAGACTGACCTACAGCCAGATGGTGTTAACTAGTCAGACTGACCTACAGGTCTACAGCCAGATGGCGTTAACTAGTCAGACTGACCTACAGGTCTACAGCCAGATGGTATTAACTAGTCAGACTGACCTACAGGTCTACAGCCAGATGGTATTAACTAGCCAGACTGACCTACAGCCAGATGGTATTAACTAGTCAGACTGACCTACAGGTCTACAGCCAGATGGTATTAACTAGTCAGACTGACCTACAGGTCTACAGCCAGATGGTATTAACTAGTCAGACTGACCTACAGGTCTACAGCCAGATGGTATTAACTAGTCAGACTGACCTACAGGTCTACAGCCAGATGGTATTAACTAGTCAGACTGACCTACAGCCAGATGGTATTAACTAGTCAGACTGACCTACAGGTCTACAGCCAGATGGTATTAACTAGTCAGACTGACCTACAGGTCTACAGCCAGATGGGTATTAACTAGTCAGACTGACCTACAGGTCTACAGCCAGATGGTATTAACTAGCCAGACTGACCTACAGGTCTACAGCCAGATGGTGTTAACTAGTCAGACTGACCTACAGCCAGATGGTATTAACTAGTCAGACTGACCTACAGGTCTACAGCCAGATGGTATTAACTAGTCAGACTGACCTACAGGTCTACAGCCAGATGGTATTAACTAGTCAGACTGACTACTACAGCCAGATGGTATTAACTAGTCAGACTGACCTACAGGTCTACAGCCAGATGGTATTAACTAGTCAGACTGACCTACAGGTCTACAGCCAGATGGTATTAACTAGTCAGACTGACCTACAGGTCTACAGCCAGATGGTATTAACTAGTCAGACTGACCTACAGGTCTACAGCCAGATGGTATTAACTAGTCAGACTGACCTACAGCCAGATGGTATTAACTAGCCAGACTGACCTACAGGTCTACAGCCAGATGGGTATTAACTAGTCAGACTGACCTACAGGTCTACAGCCAGATGGTATTAACTAGTCAGACTGACCTACAGGTCTACAGCCAGATTGTATTAACTAGCCAGACTGACCTACAGCCAGATGGTATTAACTAGTCAGACTGACCTACAGGTCTACAGCCAGATGGTATTAACTAGTCAGACTGACCTACAGGTCTACAGCCAGATGGTGTTAACTAGTCAGACTGACCTACAGATGGTCTAACAGCCAGACTGACCTACAGCCAGATGGTATTAACTAGTCAGACTGACCTACAGGTCTACAGCCAGATGGTATTAACTAGCCAGACTGACCTACAGGTCTACAGCCAGATGGTATTAACTAGTCAGACTGACCTACAGGTCTACAGCCAGATGGTATAAACTAGTCAGACTGAGTCTACAGCCAGATGGTATTAACTAGCCAGACTGACCTACAGCCAGATGGTATTAACTAGTCAGACTGACCTACAGGTCTACAGCCAGATGGTATTAACTAGCCAGACTGACCTACAGGTCTACAGCCAGATGGTGTTAACTAGTCAGACTGACCTACAGGTCTACAGCCAGATGGTGTTAACTAGTCAGACTGACCTACAGGTCTACAGCCAGATGGCGTTAACTAGTCAGACTGACCTACAGGTCTACAGCCAGATGGTATTAACTAGTCAGACTGACCTACAGCCAGATGGTGTTAACTAGCCAGACTGACCTACAGGTCTACAGCCAGATGGTATTAACTAGTCAGACTGACCTACAGGTCTACAGCCAGATGGTATTAACTAGTCAGACTGACCTACAGCCAGATGGTATTAACTAGCCAGACTGACCTACAGGTCTACAGCCAGATGGTGTTAACTAGTCAGACTGACCTACAGGTCTACAGCCAGATGGTGTTAACTAGCCAGACTGACCTACAGGTCTACAGCCAGATGGTATTAACTAGTCAGACTGACCTACAGCCAGATGGTATTAACTAGCCAGACTGACCTACAGGTCTACAGCCAGATGGTATTAACTAGTCAGACTGACCTACAGGTCTACAGCCAGATGGTATTAACTAGCCAGACTGACCTACAGCCAGATGGTATTAACTAGCCAGACTGACCTACAGGTCTACAGCCAGATGGTATTAACTAGTCAGACTGACCTACAGGTCTACAGCCAGATGGTATTAACTAGTCAGACTGACCTACAGGTCTACAGCCAGATGGGTTAACTAGTCAGACTGACCTACAGGTCTACAGCCAGATGGTGTTAACTAGTCAGACTGACCTACAGCCAGATGGTATTAACTAGCCAGACTGACCTACAGGTCTACAGCCAGATGGTGTTAACTAGTCAGACTGACCTACAGGTCTACAGCAGATGGTATTAACTAGTCAGACTGACCTACAGGTCTAAGCCAGATGGTATTAACTAGTCAGACTGACCTACAGGTCTACAGCCAGATGGTGTTAACTAGTCAGACTGACCTACAGCCAGATGGCGTTAACTAGTCAGACTGACCTACAGCCAGATGGTATTAACTAGTCAGACTGACCTACAGGTCTACAGCCAGATGGTGTTAACTAGTCAGACTGACCTACAGGTCTACAGCCAGATGGTATTAACTAGTCAGACTGACCTACAGGTCTACAGCCAGATGGTATTAACTAGTCAGACTGACCTACAGCCAGATGGTATTAACTAGCCAGACTGACCTACAGGTCTACAGCCAGATGGTGTTAACTAGTCAGACTGACCTACAGGTCTACAGCCAGATGGTATTAACTAGTCAGACTGACCTACAGGTCTACAGCCAGATGGTATATTACTACCAGACTGACCTACAGGTCTACAGCCAGATGGTATTAACTAGCCAGACTGACCTACAGGTCTACAGCCAGATGGTGTTAACTAGTCAGACTGACCTACAGGTCTACAGCCAGATGGTGTTAACTAGCCAGACTGACCTACAGGTCTACAGCCAGATGGTGTTAACTAGTCAGACTGACCTACAGCCAGATGGTATTAACTAGCCAGACTGACCTACAGGTCTACAGCCAGATGGCGTTAACTAGCCAGACTGACCTACAGGTCTACAGCCAGATGGTGTTAACTAGCCAGACTGACCTACAGGTCTACAGCCAGATGGCGTATTAACTAGTCAGACTGACCTACAGGTCTACAGCCAGATGGTATTAACTAGTCAGACTGACCTACAGGTCTACAGCCAGATGGTGTTAACTAGTCAGACTGACCTACAGGTCTACAGCCAGATGGTATTAACTAGCCAGACTGACCTACAGGTCTACAGCCAGATGGGAATTAACTAGCCAGACTGACCTACAGCCAGATGGTATTAACTAGTCAGACTGACCTACAGGTCTACAGCCAGATGGTGTTAACTAGTCAGACTGACCTACAGGTCTACAGCCAGATGGTATTAACTAGCCAGACTGACCTACAGCCAGATGGTGTTAACTAGTCAGACTGACCTACAGGTCTACAGCCAGATGGCGTTAACTAGTCAGACTGACCTACAGGTCTACAGCCAGATGGTATTAACTAGTCAGACTGACCTACAGCCAGATGGTATTAACTAGTCAGACTGACCTACAGGTCTACAGCCAGATGGTATTAACTAGTCAGACTGACCTACAGGTCTACAGCCAGATGGTATTAACTAGCCAGACTGACCTACAGGTCTACAGCCAGATGGCGTTAACTAGTCAGACTGACCTACAGGTCTACAGCCAGATGGCGTTAACTAGCCAGACTGACCTACAGGTCTACAGCCAGATGGTATTAACTAGTCAGACTGACCTACAGGTCTACAGCCAGATGGTATTAACTAGCCAGACTGACCTACAGGTCTACAGCCAGATGGTATTAACTAGCCAGACTGACCTACAGCCAGATGGTATTAACTAGTCAGACTGACCTACAGGTCTACAGCCAGATGGTATTAACTAGTCAGACTGACCTACAGGTCTACAGCCAGATGGCGTTAACTAGTCAGACTGACCTACAGGTCTACAGCCAGATGGTATTAACTAGTCAGACTGACCTACAGGTCTACAGCCAGATGGTGTTAACTAGCCAGACTGACCTACAGGTCTACAGCCAGATGGTATTAACTAGTCAGACTGACCTACAGGTCTACAGCCAGATGGTGTTAACTAGTCAGACTGACCTACAGACCTACAGCCAGATGGTATTAACTAGCCAGACTGACCTACAGGTCTACAGCCAGATGGTATTAACTAGCCAGACTGACCTACAGGTCTACAGCCAGATGGTATTAACTAGTCAGACTGACCTACAGGTCTACAGCCAGATGGTATTAACTAGTCAGACTGACCTACAGGTCTACAGCCAGATGGTATTAACTAGCCAGACTGACCTACAGGTCTACAGCCAGATGGTATTAACTAGCCAGACTGACCTACAGGTCTACAGCCAGATGGTGTTAACTAGTCAGACTGACCTACAGGTCTACAGCCAGATGGTATTAACTAGTCAGACTGACCTACAGCCAGATGGTATTAACTAGCCAGACTGACCTACAGCCAGATGGTATTAACTAGTCAGACTGACCTACAGCCAGATGGTATTAACTAGCCAGACTGACTACAGGTCTACAGCCAGATGGTATTAACTAGTCAGACTGACCTACAGGTCTACAGCCAGATGGTATTAACTAGCCAGACTGACCTACAGCCAGATGGTATTAACTAGCCAGACTGACCTACAGCCAGATGGTATTAACTAGTCAGACTGACCTACAGGTCTACAGCCAGATGGTATTAACTAGCCAGACTGACCTACAGCCAGATGGCGTTAACTAGTCAGACTGACCTACAGGTCTACAGCCAGATGGTATTAACTAGCCAGACTGACCTACAGGTCTACAGCCAGATGGTATTAACTAGCCAGACTGACCTACAGGTCTACAGCCAGATGGTATTAACTAGCAGACTGACCCTACAGCCAGATGGCGTTAACTAGTCAGACTGACCTACAGGTCTACAGCCAGATGGCGTTAACTAGTCAGACTGACCTACAGGTCTACAGCCAGATGGCGTTAACTAGCCAGACTGACCTACAGGTCTACAGCCAGATGGTGTTAACTAGCCAGACTGACCTACAGGTCTACAGCCAGATGGTATTAACTAGCCAGACTGACCTACAGGTCTACAGCCAGATGGCGTTAACTAGTCAGACTGACCTACAGGTCTACAGCCAGATGGTATTAACTAGCCAGACTGACCTACAGCCAGATGGTATTAACTAGTCAGACTGACCTACAGCCAGATGGTATTAACTAGCCAGACTGACCTACAGGTCTACAGCCAGATGGTATTAACTAGCCAGACTGACCTACAGGTCTACAGCCAGATGGTGTTAACTAGTCAGACTGACCTACAGCCAGATGGCGTTAACTAGCCAGACTGACCTACAGGTCTACATCCAGATGGTATTAACTAGTCAGACTGACCTACAGCCAGATGGTATTAACTAGTCAGACTGACCTACAGGTCTACAGCCAGATGGTATTAACTAGCCAGACTGACCTACAGGTCTACAGCCAGATGGTGTTAACTAGTCAGACTGACCTACAGGTCTACAGCCAGATGGTGTTAACTAGCCAGACTGACCTACAGGTCTACAGCCAGATGGTATTAACTAGCCAGACTGACCTACAGCCAGATGGTATTAACTAGTCAGACTGACCTACAGCCAGATGGTATTAACTAGTCAGACTGACCTACAGGTCTACAGCCAGATGGCGTTAACTAGCCAGACTGACCTACAGCCAGATGGTATTAACTAGTCAGACTGACCTACAGCCAGATGGTATTAACTAGTCAGACTGACCTACAGGTCTACAGCCAGATGGTATTAACTAGCCAGACTGACCTACAGGTCTACAGCCAGATGGTGTTAACTAGCCAGACTGACCTACAGGTCTACAGCCAGATGGTATTAACTAGCCAGACTGACCTACAGGTCTACAGCCAGATGGTATTAACTAGTCAGACTGACCTACAGCCAGATGGTGTTAACTAGTCAGACTGACCTACAGGTCTACAGCCAGATGGTATTAACTAGTCAGGACTGACCTACAGGTCTACAGCCAGATGGTATTAACTAGTCAGACTGACCTACAGGTCTACAGCCAGATGGTATTAACTAGTCAGACTGACCCTACAGCCAGATGGTATTAACTAGTCAGACTGACCTACAGGTCTACAGCCAGATGGTATTAACTAGTCAGACTGACCTACAGGTCTACAGCCAGATGGTGTTAACTAGTCAGACTGACCTACAGCCAGATGGTGCGTTAACTAGTCAGACTGACCTACAGGTCTACAGCCAGATGGTGTTAACTAGCCAGACTGACCTACAGCCAGATGGTATTAACTAGCCAGACTGACCTACAGCCAGATGGTGTTAACTAGTCAGACTGACCTACAGCCAGATGGTGTTAACTAGTCAGACTGACCTACAGGTCTACAGCCAGATGGTGTTAACTAGTCAGACTGACCTACAGCCAGATGGTATTAACTAGTCAGACTGACCTACAGGTCTACAGCCAGATGGTGTTAACTAGTCAGACTGACCTACAGCCAGATGGTGTTAACTAGTCAGACTGACCTACAGGTCTACAGCCAGATGGTGTTAACTAGTCAGACTGACCTACAGCCAGATGGTATTAACTAGTCAGACTGACCTACAGGTCTACAGCCAGATGGTGTTAACTAGTCAGACTGACCTACAGCCAGATGGTGTTAACTAGCCAGACTGACCTACAGGTCTACAGCCAGATGGTGTTAACTAGTCAGACTGACCTACAGCCAGATGGGTTTAACTAGCCAGACTGACCTACAGCCAGATGGTATTAACTAGTCAGACTGACCTACAGGTCTACAGCCAGATGGTATTAACTAGTCAGACTGACCTACAGGTCTACAGCCAGATGGTATTAACTAGTCAGACTGACCTACAGGTCTACAGCCAGATGGTATTAACTAGTCAGACTGACCTACAGGTCTACAGCCAGATGGTGTTAACTAGTCAGACTGACCTACAGCCAGATGGTATTAACTAGCCAGACTGACCTACAGCCAGATGGTATTAACTAGTCAGACTGACCTACAGCCAGATGGTGTTAACTAGTCAGACTGACCTACAGGTCTACAGCCAGATGGTATTAACTAGCCAGACTGACCTACAGTCTACAGCCAGATGGTGTTAACTAGTCAGACTGACCTACAGCCAGATGGTATTAACTAGCCAGACTGACCTACAGGTCTACAGCCAGATGGTATTAACTAGTCAGACTGACCTACAGGTCTACAGCCAGATGGCGTTAACTAGTCAGACTGACCTACAGGTCTACAGCCAGATGGTATTGTAACTAGTCAGACTGACCTACAGCCAGATGGTATTAACTAGTCAGACTGACTACAGGTCTACAGCCAGATGGTGTTAACTAGTCAGACTGACCTACAGCCAGATGGCGTTAACTAGCCAGACTGACCTACAGGTCACCAACTACAGCGCCTTCACAAAGTATTCACACCCCTTGACTTATTCCACATTGTGTTGTGTTACAGCCTGAATTGAAAATTGATTATATAGATCTCTCTCAACCATTACACAATACCCCATAGTGACAAAGTGAAAGCACGTTTTTTTTTATTATTATTTTTTTATGTTAACACATTTATTGAAAATGAAATACAGAAATCGAATTTAGATAATTATTCACACCCCAGAGTCAATACTTTATAGAAGCACCTTTGGCAGTGATTCTTTCTGGGTAAGTCTAAGAGCGTTCCACACCGGGATTGTACAATATTTGCCCAGTATTCTTTTCAGAATTCTTCAAGCTCTGTCAAATTGGTTGTTGATCATTGCTAGAAAACCATTTTCAGGTCTTGCGTATATTCAGCCTTTTATTTTAGGGTACTGTCCTGCTGAAAGGTGAATTCATCTCCCAGTGTCTTGTGGAACGCAGACAACCAGGTTTTCCTCTAGGATTTTGCCTGTGCTTAGCTCCATTCCGTTTCTTTTTTATCCTGAAAAACTCCCCAGTCCTTAATGGTTACAAGCATACCCATAACATGATGCAGCCACCACTAAGCTTGAAAACACAGAGTGGTAACCAGTAATCTGTTGTATTGGATTTTCCTCAAACATAACACTTTTTATTTAGGACAAAGTGAATTGCTTTGACACATTTTTTGCAGTATTACGTTAGTGCCTTCTTGCAAACAGGATGTACATAAAGCTAACTAACAAACAATGTGATTGGACCTACTGACAACAACATTCCCAAACTGGGCTGGGACTGGGGTTGAGTGCCCCACCACTTCCAACTCAATGATACACTGCTTACTTTATACAGAAGATAAGCTATAAAAACACAGAGAGAGAGAGAGACAGTGGAGAGAGCAGAGAGAGGATGCAGAACAAGACGAGAGAGAGAAAGAGAGGGCAGAGAGGATGCAGAACAAGAGGGGAGAGAAAGAGGATGCAGAACGAGAGGAGAGGATGCAGAACGAGAGGAGAGAGAGGATGCAGAACGAGAGGAGAGAGAGGATGCAGAACGAGAGGAGAGAGAGAGAGGATGCAGAAAGAGAGGAGAGAGAGAGAGGATGCAGAAAGAGAGGAGAGAGAGAATGCAGAAAGAGAGGAGAGAGAGAGAGAGGATGCAGAAAGAGAGGAGAGAGAGAGAGAATGCAGAAAGAGAGGAGAGAGAGAATGCAGAAAGAGAGGAGAGAGAGAGAGAGAGGATGCAGAAAGAGAGGAGAGAGAGAGAGAGAGGATGCAGAAAGAGAGGAGAGAGAGAGAGAGAGGATGCAGAAGAGAGAGGAGAGAGAGAGAGAGGATGCAGAGAGAGAGGAGAGAGAGAGAGGATGCAGAAAGAGAGGAGAGAGAGAGAGGATGCAGAAAGAGAGGAGAGAGAGAGAGGATGCAGAAAGAGAGGAGAGAGAGAGAGAGGATGCAGAAAGAGAGGAGAGAGAGAGAGGATGCAGAAAGAGAGGAGAGAGAGAATGCAGAAAGAGAGGAGAGAGAGAGAATGCAGAAAGAGAAGAAAGAGAGAGAGAGAGAGAATGCAGAAAGAGAGGAGAGAGAGAGGATGCAGAAAGAGAGGAGAGAGAGAGAGAGGATGCAGAAAGAGAGGAGAGAGAGAGAGAGGATGCAGAAAGAGAGGAGAGAGAGAGAGAGGATGCAGAAAGAGAGGAGAGAGAGAGAGGATGCAGAAAGAGAGGAGAGAGAGAGAGAGGATGCAGAAAGAGAGGAGAGAGAGAGGATGCAGAAAGAGAGGAGAGAGAGAGAGGATGCAGAAAGAGAGGAGAGAGAGAGAGAGAGAGAGAGGATGCAGAAAGAGAGGAGAGAGAGAGGATGCAGAAAGAGAGGAGAGAGAGAGAGGATGCAGAAAGAGAGGAGAGAGAGAGAGAGGATGCAGAAAGAGAGGAGAGAGAGAGAGGATGCAGAAAGAGAGGAGAGAGAGAATGCAGAACGAGAGGAGAGAGAGAGAGGATGCAGAACGAGAGGAGAGAGAGGATGCAGAAAGAGAGGAGAGAGAGGATGCAGAAGAGAGAGGAGAGAGAGAGAATGCAGAAAGAGAGAGAGAGAGAATGGAGAAAGAGAGGAGAGAGAGAGAGAGAGAATGCAGAAAGAGAGGAGAGAGAGAGAGAGAGGATGCAGAAAGAGAGGAGAGAGAGAGAGAGAGAGAGGATGCAGAAAGAGAGGAGAGAGAGAGGATGCAGAAAGAGAGGAGAGAGAGAGAGGATGCAGAAAGAGAGGAGAGAGAGAGAGGATGCAGAAAGAGAGGAGAGAGAGAATGCAGAAAGAGAGAGGAGAGAGAGGATGCAGAAAGAGAGGAGAGAGAGAGAGAGGATGCAGAAAGAGAGGAGAGAGAGAGAGAGAGGATGCAGAAAGAGAGAGGAGAGAGAGAGAGAGAGGATGCAGAAAGAGAGGAGAGAGAGAGAGAGAGGATGCAGAAAGAGAGGAGAGAGAGAGAGAGAGGATGCAGAAAGAAGAGAGAGAGAGGATGCAGAAAGAGAGGAGAGAGAGAGAGAGGATGCAGAAAGAGAGAGAGAGAGAGAGGATGCAGAAAGAGAGGAGAGAGAGGATGCAGAACGAGAGGAGAGAGAGGATGCAGAACGAGAGGAGAGAGAGGATGCAGAACGAGAGGAGGAGAGAGGATGCAGAAACGAGAGGAGAGAGAGGATGCAGAACGAGAGGAGAGAGAGAGAGAGAATGCAGAAAGAGAGGAGAGAGAGGATGCAGAAAGAGAGGAGAGAGAGGATGCAGAAAGAGAGGAGAGAGAGAGAGATGCAGAAAGAGAGGAGAGAGAGAGAGAGAGAGAGGATGCAGAAAGAGAGGAGAGAGAGAGAGGATGCAGAAAGAGAGGAGAGAGAGAGAGAGGATGCAGAAAGAGAGGAGAGAGAGAGAGAGGATGCAGAAAGAGAGGAGAGAGAGAGAGAGGATGCAGAAAGAGAGGAGAGAGAGAGAGAGGATGCAGAAAGAGAGGAGAGAGAGAGAGAGGATGCAGAAAGAGAGGAGAGAGAGAGAGAGGATGCAGAAAGAGAGGAGAGAGAGAGAGAGGATGCAGAAAGAGAGGAGAGAGAGAGAGAGGATGCAGAAAGAGAGGAGAGAGAGAGAGAGGATGCAGAAAGAGAGGAGAGAGAGAGAGAGGATGCAGAAAGAGAGGAGAGAGAGAGAGAGGATGCAGAAAGAGAGGAGAGAGAGAGAGAGGATGCAGAAAGAGAGGAGAGAGAGAGGATGCAGAAAGAGAGGAGAGAGAGAGAGAGGATGCAGAAAGAGAGGAGAGAGAGAGGATGCAGAAAGAGAGAGAGAGAGAGGATGCAGAAAGAGAGGAGAGAGAGGCTGCAGAAAGAGAGGAGAGAGAGAGAGAGAGGATGCAGAAAGAGAGGAGAGAGAGAGAGAGAGGATGCAGAAAGAGAGGAGAGAGAGAGGCTGCAGAAAGAGAGGAGAGAGAGAGGATGCAGAAAGAGAGGAGAGAGAGGGTGCAGAAAGAGAGGAGAGAGAGAGAGAGGATGCAGAAAGAGAGGAGAGAGAGAGAGGATGCAGAAAGAGAGGAGAGAGAGAGAGGATGCAGAAAGAGAGGAGAGAGAGAGAGAGGATGCAGAAAGAGAGGAGAGAGAGAATGCAGAAAGAGAGGAGAGAGAGAGAGAGAATGCAGAAAGAGAGGAGAGAGAGAGAGAGAATGCAGAAAGAGAGGAGAGAGAGAGAGAGAGGAGAGAGAGAGAGAGGATGCAGAGAGAGAGGAGAGAGAGAGAGAGGAGAGAGAGGATGCAGAAAGAGAGGAGAGAGAGGATGCAGAAAGAGAGGAGAGAGAGGATGCAGAAAGAGAGGAGAGAGAGGATGCAGAAAGAGAGGAGAGAGAGGATGCAGAAAGAGAGGAGAGAGAGGATGCAGAAAGAGAGGAGAGAGAGGATGCAGAAAGAGAGGAGAGAGAGAGGATGCAGAAAGAGAGAGGAGAGAGGATGCAGAAAGAGAGGAGAGAGAGAGAGAGGATGCAGAAAGAGAGGAGAGAGAGAGGATGCAGAAAGAGAGGAGAGAGAGAGAGGATGCAGAAAGAGAGGAGAGAGAGAGAGGATGCAGAAAGAGAGGAGAGAGAGAGAGAGGATGCAGAAAGAGAGGAGAGAGAGAGAATGCAGAAAGAGAGGAGAGAGAGAGAGGATGCAGAAAGAGAGGAGAGAGAGAGAGGATGCAGAAAGAGAGGAGAGAGAGAGGATGCAGAAAGAGAGGAGAGAGAGAGGATGCAGAAAGAGAGGAGAGAGAGAGGATGCAGAAAGAGAGGAGAGAGAGAGGATGCAGAAAGAGAGGAGAGAGAGAGAGAGGATGCAGAAAGAGAGGAGAGAGAGAGAGAGGATGCAGAAAGAGAGGAGAGAGAGAGAGAGGATGCAGAAAGAGAGGAGAGAGAGAGAGAGGATGCAGAAAGAGAGGAGAGAGAGAGAGGATGCAGAAAGAGAGGAGAGAGAGGATGCAGAGAAAGAGAGGAGAGAGAGAGAGGATGCAGAAAGAGAGGAGAGAGAGAGAGCAGATGAGAGAGAGAGAGAGGATGCAGAAAGAGAGGAGAGAGAGAGGATGCAGAAAGAGAGGAGAGAGAGAGAGGATGCAGAAAGAGAGGAGAGAGAGAGGATGCAGAAAGAGAGGAGAGAGAGAGGATGCAGAAAGAGAGGAGAGAGAGAGAGGATGCAGAAAGAGAGAGAGAGAGAGAGGATGCAGAAAGAGAGGAGAGAGAGAGGATGCAGAAGAGAGAGGAGAGAGAGAGGAGCAGAGAGAGGATGCAGAAAGAGAGAGAGAGGAGAGAGAGAGAGGATGCAGAAAGAGAGGAGAGAGAGAGGATGCAGAAAGAGAGGAGAGAGAGAGGATGCAGAAAGAGAGGAGAGAGAGAGGATGCAGAAAGAGAGGAGAGAGAGAGGATGCAGAAAGAGAGGAGAGAGAGAGGATGCAGAAAGAGAGGAGAGAGAGAGGATGCAGAAAGAGAGGAGAGAGAGAGGATGCAGAAAGAGAGGAGAGAGAGAGGATGCAGAAAGAGAGGAGAGAGAGAGAGGATGCAGAAAGAGAGGAGAGAGAGAGAGGATGCAGAAAGAGAGGAGAGAGAGAGAGAGGATGCAGAAAGAGAGGAGAGAGAGAGGATGCAGAAAGAGAGGAGAGAGAGAATGCAGAACGAGAGGAGAGAGAGAGAGAATGCAGAAAGAGAGGAGAGAGAGGATGCAGAAAGAGAGGAGAGAGAGAGAATGCAGAAAGAGAGGAGAGAGAGAATGCAGAAAGAGAGGAGAGAGAGAGAGAGAGGATGCAGAAAGAGAGGAGAGAGAGAGAGAGAGAGAGGATGCAGAAAGAGAGGAGAGAGAGAGAGGATGCAGAAAGAGAGGAGAGAGAGAATGCAGAAAGAGAGGAGAGAGAGAATGCAGAAAGAGAGGAGAGAGAGAGA